>OZ025189.1:14646929-15114429 GCA_964019065.1 Catostylus mosaicus
GCATAGTCGGAAGTCTGACCCCCCTCTCCCATCACAATATTGAAAGTATGGGTATTTGAAATTTTTTTAGGTCAAAATTGGACGGGGGAAAGGGGTGCTTGTTTTTTGAGGTAGTATTGCTTGCAGCTGCGTTTGGACACTTTCTCAGGACATGTGCCCAAGATTGCAGTTTTTATACTTCTAAGCAAATTTATCAAATTTTCCGCCAACTCTGATAACAAAGCAATCTTCTTTCATTTCCACTTGGCAGTGGCGGAGCCAATTTGTTTGGTGAAACCCACGCGTGCAAGGCGCATCAACCCGGTGTTGACTCGGTAGCCACGATTACAGAAAGAGTTGCTTGAATTTTCAAAAGCAATTCAATCCGATGAAACGGGTTGGTTTGTTTCATGAAATCGCAAAACGTTTTTATGAAGGTTTTGACCAAACCATCGGATAACTTGCTGAGCTGAAAACAAGCTACAAGTCAACTCGCCCTAGTCGAGTTTAACAGTCTAAGACGTAGGCTTTCAAGCTTATGTTTATTTAGAGAAACAATTCATCCGAATCTTTTTTCAGGGAAACTATAAATGTGATATAGAGAACAAGGCTGAATATGGAGGAACATTGGGAATCAAGTATTGGTGCAGTATTCCACCCCTTGGAGAAAATTCACATGTTTGAATTAACTATCAAGAACAATTCTTTAATATCTAACATTTGCTTTGCTCTCAATTTGCACGATGAAAATTTCCATTATTAAAAAGAATTAAGATTTATGCACTCACTTTTGAATAATTTATCTCATTTATTGTAATGATTCATTAATCGATAATGTATGAAAACAACAAATCTGCAGTATGAGTTTTTATTTAAAGTCTTCTCATCCAAAACGTGCCTTAATTGACTATTGAACTGACTATTTTAGGCCATGTTAATAATGAGGAGAAATTCGAGTATTTGGCATTGACGGGGTGAAATTAAAGGGAAAAGAGCAATAGGAGGACGCGGAATGACATTTATGAACAGGATTATAAGAGAAATTGGGGGCTCTTGGACTTCATATGGAGTACTGGATGGATGAAAAAAACACTTGAACTGATAATTACCAATGTCGAATGTCGAACTTTGAGCAACATGGTACATAGATAGAAAGATAGAAATGATTTGGGTATTACTAGTGGGTCTCTTCTCTTGAATCTTATTGTTTTCCACCTTCGAACAACACAGCTATTATTCCTTTTAACAAGAGGAATAATAATTTGCCACCCAGTACTAATAACTAGCTGAGGTTTTTAACACAGCCATTTCTGAAAAAAAGTTGAATGAGTTGAATGAGCGTTCAACGAAATCTTTGGGGGCAAATCTCAACTTGTAGGTACTCCATTGTAACGGTATTATAAGGGTAACTCAAAAGCCATGTACTGAAAGAAAAGTGTCACAATTTGCAATCACATTATATCCTAGTTTCAGCTGCAATCAAGATTTGTGATTTAATTTGATTCAACAAATATTTAGAGAAGGTTTCCCTTCAGGATTTGCTGATTTACAAGGGGCGCTCCACCTGTCCATTCAAAGCTTTAGAAACGAGGTTTGAATGGGGAGAGATCAACACCCTATTAGCGCAGATTAAGCTATCCACATCAATGTTCCGAAAACTTGTCGAGGGGAGCATGGTAGTAGCTCTGGAGCAAAGGGTGCATGATAAGGTTGCCTCCTGCCTCCCCCCCCCCCCCAGTAGCAAAATACAGAATAATTGTGGGTAGTACAAGAGAAAGCCCCTTTTTGTAAATGAGGCTGTTCGGTGAAGATGAGGCTTATGAATAATTTTGGCGCGAAAATGGTATCCCATAGGCCTTTGTTTCTATCCATGCTCGTTGCGGGGGAAGATTGAAAGAGTGATAGCTAAAAGAAAAATAATAGCTTCGGTATGGCAGATATAGAAGACCAATTTTTCAGAGATATTCGCACTCAGTATCTAGACTTTTTGGATGATGATGTAAGTATATTTATCTAACAAATCGGAGTTGAATGATTGGCCCATTTTGCTCCACTATTTGATAGGTAGGGCCTATTTGGTTAAGTGAAATTTTTAAGTTAGGTACCCACACCAAGTGGCTTTGGGTCTGAATGATAGTGAGGTATTAACGTAAATGTCCATTCTGAATTTCATCGTCTCCCTAGTCTGAGGGTTCGCACAAAACTTCCTCACAATGAGGGCTTGTTGAGGAAAAGGGTTTATAATATGGTCTCATAATATCTAGTTTGAGAGAACCATGAGACGACCCCCCTAAGCTGCGCGTAAATTACAAAGCAGGGGCCTCGCGATTATATTACAGTGAGGGGGTTGTTGCTGCAAATATCAGTTAGTGATATTTTGTCAGTTTAAGTCAAAGATTTTTTATCAAAAATTGTTGTGCTTTGGATGCTCAATAATTTGCTTTGTCATTTTCCAGGCTGACCAAGGGATTTACCATTCCAAAGTCAGGGATATGATTGAAAGGAATGACTGTCGATTGATTGTAAACATAAATGATCTGAGAGCAAAGAAAGAAGCAAGGGCAACTAGGTAAGGAATTATTAAATTAATAATATATTAATAAAGTGCCGGCATGGATAGTTTGTTTTTTTCTTGGGTAAGGTTGATTTGCCTTTATTTATTCTGTGTAATATCTTGGTATGGTGGGTAAAAACAGAAAATCAATTCCTGATGTCTTGTGCACGTGCCAGTCTGCAGAGCGTGGCAACTGCACACAGAAGAAAATTTGCAGCAGATCGATGTGCACTCCAAAAATTAGCCCTATACGGTCAATATATGTACCTAAAGCGGCTTGGTGCACCATAGAGAATCAGATGTGCATGCTGACACCCCCCATTTTATACCTTGCACGTGTGAGATCTCGTTGAGTTCTGCCATGCTCTGCAGACTGGTGCATGGGCAACATGAAAAGGCATGGGGTAAGTGGCAAGTGCATGTGTCTAGAAAACTTTCCAATCTAGTCATTGAAATAAGAAAATGATGAATTGCTTGTCTTGTGCATGCATGTGTTAATGGTTTAATGGACCTCACAGTGACATTGATGAGTGGTTAAGGAACAGATCTGCAAATCTATAAGTTTAGAGTCTTATTTTGAGACGACAGCTGAAGCCATGCCCCACAAGCTATTCAGCGGACTCAGCTGTCTAACCTTTTGAGGTTGATAGAGAAATCTTGAGAACACAGGCCTAAGTGCCCCAGGCCCACAATAGCTTGACATCTGCCAGAACTCCAGCCTGGTTGAACAAATAAAATTGCTTGATTGCTTGCAAATGAACCTTTTTTGCATTGATGACTGTTGAACTGAAGGCAATGCAAACATGTTTTGTTATATAAATGTAGATTGGGAAGAAGTAAATGAGTAAATACTTTCCATTTAACATCAGATGTTCCAGTCAGGTGTCCATATGCAATTAGACAAATCTCACTCAATAATACCAAACACCTAAAAATAATGCATATGTGACAATCTGCTGTTATGCCAACCATGTTATTTTATAAAACCCAAAGTGATGCCAATGGGTAAGCTAGATGTTTTAGCAAGAATAGTTTTTGCATAGCTGACATGTAGTTAGAGTTAAAACTGAGGAACTTTGCAAACTGATAACAATATATGGATGATAATATGTCCTACTGTCATGAAATATGATGGGTGTGCAGGGCCATTTAATTGATGTCCAACAAAGTGGTACCTTGTTTTGTTTTGCTGCTTGAATATAGATTAACCTTGTCATGGAAAAGCGATGTTTAAGCTTATAGTTGTATGGGTGGTTTAAACTGTAAATTAATCTTTGAAACTCTTTTGAAATGTTTAAATTTGTATTAAAAGATGCATTTTGATTTTAGATTGCTGAGTGAAGCATTTGAGGAGCTTCTGGCTTTCCAGGTAACTTAAGTCATTGTCTGATTTATTTCACTCCTAACATCTTGTTTATATAAAGGTTCAAAATCTATATACAGGATGTTGAATATTAGTTTTTTTGCATGATTGTAAATGTTCATAAGGCCATTGTATATTGATTGTAGGAGGCACTAAAGCAATGTGTTGGATCTATTGACACAGAATATGGCAAGAAACATGATGAATTTTTCATTGGTTTAGAAGGAAGGTTTGTTTAAACTTCCATGTTTCAAACCAGTTTTACAATAGATATTTAGCGTAAATGGCCAAATAACCACCCAAGATGCTTATTAAAATTCAACTCAGACCAAAAAGTGTGTTTTGGACAGGAGGGGTTAAAAATCATTACTTCCAATTGAAAGGAAGAACTGAAATGTTTTGATCTTTAAATGAAATATTTAAAAAATACTTCAAAGGATAATGTTCATTTTGCACAACATCTACATTTTCTTCCTCGTCTCCATCATGGACCTAATCAACCGTAAGAATTCAGGTGGAGTTCTATAGCTTGTATCAGTTTTAAAAGGATTTATATCTTGTTCAGTGTTGCAATTATTTTCGCAAAAGTTTAAGAAAAGTATGCACATTTTGAATTTGATTTAACGGAGAGAAAATTTTGTAACTGTCAGTTTTTAAGTAAAAGCTTTTTTTGTAAATAATCTTTTGAACAAAAGTGATCCAAAATTTCATCAGAGTTAGAGGGGGTGTTTAATTGTACAATGGGGGTTATTCAGCCACTTAGGGTATATATTTTTACGCATCTGACACTGTACGGCGAAGATAATTTAAATGCAGATGCGATAGGACCATAAGAAAGAGACTCATAATGCAACAAAGACTTGTTTTGGAAATATAACTTATAGATGCTTTCAGCATGGTCGCCTAAAAAGACATATTTGTGGACCAAAGGGGCTACTAGGCCCAGCAACATAAAATCTGAAATGAAACAGTTAATGAAATGTTTACAAAAGCAATAACAAAATTTGAATTTTATTGTTTTTTTGTTTTGAATTTTCAATTTCATTTACTTGTAGTTTTGGTTCAAAGCATGCTACCCCAAGGAGCTTGTCTGCAAGGTTTCTTGGCAATTTGGTTTGCTGTGAGGGAATTGTTACTAAAAGTAAGTATTTCCATAAAAAATTTGGTCTTTCAGATTAAAAAATTGAATCTATATCTGCCAATCATTTCCTCCTGTTAAAAAGAAGAAATTATAAAACAGTGATTAACCAGAGTGAAAAGTCAGCTGATATGTTTGATGTGTAAAATGTGGTGATTTATAATCCTATTCTAGATAAGGGCAATCATCAACTAGGTAAATATAAAGCTTTATCTTTGAAAGCAATGAAAAGGCTGATACCATCAAAGTCCTTTTATCATAACTAAAATCATATTAACATAAAAATCATCATCATAAAAGATTCAATTACTATACACACTGGGGCTCTGACTTTGGGAGGGGGTTGCCATGGTACCTTATTTTTTGTTAGAAATCCTATTTCATGACATAGGTTAAACTATATTTCAATGTATGAGTTGAAAATGCTGTTGATAGTTAAGTAAGAGGTTGGTAAATAAACTCGTTAAATTGAAATCTCTTTAAAAATTGTCCCCCCTCTCACTTTTCAAGTCTGCTTGGCTCTGATATAGCTTTTCAAACTAAAGTTTCAACAATTAGTATATCAAACAGAATTAAATGTGTTGTTTAAAGGTTGGTTATTTTAAGCAGTCATCAGCATTCTAATGTCTGCACTAAAAGTTGATACAAAACACACATTAAACAAAATTTTAATGTGTCAATTGAAATGCTGATGTTGCTTTTCAGAATGCAGAGTATGGCAATGGTGCACCCAAGATAATTTTTAAATGCCTAAGAGAGCGCACTGAGGTGCCCCTCAGATTTTGAAGTTTTTATCTTTGTATAGTGTGGTGTCACACTTTACCATTTTTGCACGGGTTTTGCCCACCTACATCTTAGGTATGGGACAGTTAGCACACCTGAGATCTTGTCATGATCGTCCATACTCTACCAACTGGGTTGTGCTAATAAGTAAGTCTCTCAATAAGTTAGGAATCGGGCAATTGAAACAATCATTTATTTCTAGGATTTTTTTAAGATGAAATGCACTAACTTAGAAATATGTTTTAGTTTTCCTGTTTTAGACATGTCAAATTTAACTTTTTTTCCTTTTTCTTTTGCATCCTTGTACAACCTTTCCCATCCAAATAACCCATAAGTTGTAGCATCAACTAACTTAAGAATTTCTTCCTCTGTTTCAAATTGCGTAACATTATCCACTTTCCCTGAGTCCAAAACCACAAACCCAACTTTCTTTGACATTTCTGCAAACTCCTCTTTTAGCATTGTAGGCCTAACTTTGAGAAATTCCTCTAATTTGCTCGCATCAATTTTACCAAGCGTTTTGTAAGTATTTGGGATGCCCTCGTTGAAATTATGACCGGAAATACCCCCTGGTTTCAGGGCAGTGAACATTTTCTCCAAAGTTTTTTCAAGCTCATCTTGTTTGATCCAGTGCAAAACAGCATTGCTAACAATCACATCGTAAACATTTTCCTTGTTTTCTAAGGCCACAGCTCCTGTCGCATGAATAAATTTCAAGTTGGATATTTCTGCAAAGTTTTGTTTTGCAAATCGAATTCTGTTCTCTTCAGGATCGCATGCTGTTACTTGTCCATTTGGGACAATCTCTCTCGCCAAATAGGCCGACATCGCCCCTGTGCCACATCCAATCTCAAAAATATGATCTGTGTCTTTCAACGGCATTCTTTGCACTAATCTTTTATAATATTCAAGCTGGCATTTTGCGCTGTGTTTAAAGTACTCCTCGGATGTTTGCAAAGTTTCGTCTATCTTGTGACCACTGCCAAATCCAGTCTTGGAACCTCGTATTGAAGATTTGAAGAATGCCGCAACGAGGGCGCGTTTGGCGCATGTGACGATTGCATGCAGCGAAAAATTTCAAAAAATAATCTAATGCCGCATTTCAAGACGTGACGTAATTTTGTGCTCTTGTGTCTTTAATAGGAAGGGTTGAGGGAAAAGAATAGGGGGATAGATGTATGTCGGCCAAATTTAAATGAGAGTGCTGTTAGTGGAAAGGGGTCTGGATGTATGCGGATTTACATTAGAGAAGGGTGCAAATAGAAAGGGACATGAGTGTCAGTCAATCTTCGATAGAAGGTGCTAATAGAAAAGGGGTGCTCGTTGGTGAATCTAATAAATTAATTGAAGGAGGCCCTGCTGCATTTAATGGCAGGGGGCAAAAAGTTAAATAAGGGCAAAACAATAAATAACCCAAAGAACACAAAAAGAGGCGATTCACTAATTTGAATCCTGGTAAATATTCTTATGTTTTCGTGGTCTTTCTCTCCTGGCCTTTTGCGGCCTCCTCTACAGTGAATAATCAATTCGAGAAGATCGTATGTAGGCGAATAAATGACGAGGGTACATTAATTTAACGTTAAATTTTGAGCAGGAAGGGGTATGCCGATAGGAGAGGGGACCGTATGAGTTGCTTTCACTTGCATTCCCCCCTCTCCCTTCACACTTAGATGTTGCTTTGTATTCTAAGATCGAACGGAAAGGGGGCTGTACCGAAAAGAAAGGGAACTGTGAGTGTATGAGTTGCTCTCACTTGCATTCCCCCCCCCCCTCCCTTCACACTTGGATGTATCTTTGTTTTCTAAAATCAACTCATTCTTCGTAGGCTCTTTAATTCGGCCTAAAGTTGTCAGAAGTGTCCATTTTTGTCCTGCCACTAAGAAGACAATGGAAAGGCGGTACACTGATATGACGTCACTGAATGCATATCCCAGTGTTTCTTCATACCCGACTAAAGATGAAGATGGAAATCCATTGGAAACTGAATATGGACTCTCCGTTTACAAAGATCATCAAACGTTTACAATACAGGTACTGCTTTACTTCCAATCATGGTTATATCAATGGGGAGGAGGGCAGAGCGTTGTGACATCCCCCCTAGAAAGATCTTTCCAAAAATGGTTAGCCTGGCCCTGTAGATGTATTGTGCTGCCCTGTATCAGCACATTTCATTTCACTTTTTTCCATTTTTGGTTATAGAAACTGTAGCCCCTTCGACCATTCAGGGGCGCTTTACCGGGGGCTGTGCTATCTATAAGCCATCTATAAGGTAGAATGCACTACTTGGCTTTGTTTCATCCTGAAGTGACAAATAGTACTAGGCTCTAAATCTTTTTGATTTGGAATCCAAGCAAACATCAATCATTGAAATCTAACTTTTTAGCATTGTGAATGAATCTTATTTAACATTGTAATTAAGGTTTTAGTTTTATTTCGAAATTCAATTTGTAAGATCTCATTGCCTGGCCCTCAGAAAAGCAGCATTTTTTGGCTGACGGGGCATCTTTAGATGAAGAATTGAAATTGAAATGAAAATGAAATGAAAATGAAAAGAAAATGAAATGAATTGTGTGCCTTCCTGTACACCGACTGAAGTGAAAAGGATTCATTTTGTTCTAGCATGTGCCTTTTTTCCTCTACCTAAAAACAATCTGTAAGCCGCCACCTTTTTATTACAATGTCATTCTCTTTCTGGCTGTGATGCCATGAATTAATCTTCATTTTTAGGAAATGCCAGAAAAGGCACCCGCTGGACAATTACCGCGATCTGTAGATATTGTAGCTGATAATGATTTATGTGACATGTGCAAAGTAAGTACATACAAGCATATGTTTGTTTTGCACTACGTGCAGTTTAGGCCCTTGCTTATATGAATCCGATCATGGATTTTGCTTACATTCGCACGGGAACGGACCCAAATAGCTTTGCTTTCACACGAGAATAATTCTAGACTTTTCGAATTGATCAAAAATTGGAGGGTATATATGGATTAGTGCCATACTTTTGTTGAGAAATCCACCGCATTCTCTATCTAGGCTTCTTTCAGTCTTATTCATGTGTTCACACAGTTTCTAGATGAATGGGGCTCAAACAAACACAGCTTTTTCATCTGTACCTTTTCGGTACTGATAACATACCAAAAGTACTTCTCATGGAAACGTAACGCCTTATTGCTGACAATTTAGGATCGGACCAGAACGGATTTGCTCTCATGTACACGAGGTCGTGCATTGGTTGACTAATCGATCCACCTGTTTGCATGTAGGAGCAATCAATCAGGGTCACGGTACCAAATTGATAATTTTGTCACAAGATGACAAGAATGTTTTGAATTCCATTAGCTTGCATTTTTTTAATACTAAATATTTAAATTCCATTTTTAGCCCGGTGATCGTGTACAAGTAATCGGAACATACCGTTGTTTACCATCAAAGAAGGGTGGATTCACTTCTGGAACTTTCAGGTTTGGCATCTTTGAAACATTTTTTATAACAACATCGCGTCATAGCATATACTTATGATATCTTTTGCATCATCGGGCTGGAACAAAATCACTGAGTCAACTTTAAATCCTAGGAAAAGCGTTTAAACATGGTTCTACTTTTTTCTCAAAAATGCTCCAACTTCCATTAAATATTTTCAAATTCACAAAACTTTTACAACAATTTTGCACAGAAAAATTTACATCCAAACACTAATCAAAAGACCTTTTGAATAAAATAACACCCTTGTCTATAGTCACATGATTCTAGTCACTGCCAATAGCTAAACTGCTTCCAATCACTGGCTAAGGCAACACTGATTCCAGTCGCTTGTTATGGCCCTACTGATTTTATTCAAAGTTTATAGCAGTATGTCATACTCTCCATGACTTCATCACCAACTGTCACAGGGATTTCCACTAATAATTCAGTTGAAATTATCAATCATGGATTAGGAATTACTGAGTTTCTAATTTGATGCATCTTTCGTAATCAAAGCTGAAAGGAATACTTTATTTTGTTTGCAACATTTGTTATTCCGTTAACGTTATTTGTTATTTCGTTAACGAATAGTTTAATTTTCAGGACGGTGATGATTGCGAATAATATCAAAACATTAAGCAAAGAAATCTCGCCAAAATTTTCAGCAACTGATCTGGCAAAGATAAAAAAATTTAGCAGAAGCAAATCGATTGTAAGTAGATTTATTAGCAAATTATTAATTAATTTAATCTAGAACAAATTGCGGGAGGGTGTGATTCAGTTGGCTTTGAAAGATTGAATTGATATATGAATGAAGAGATTGTTTTATGTATAAGAAAATATATAGTAAACATAATGAATATGGATTGCCAAAAAGGAAATGATTGGTGGAATGAGTCATAAAATAATGAATCCATAATTAAACCAAAGTGAAACAACAACCTAATAATTGCGCTTGTGTAGAGATTCATCCTTAATTGAAATGATAAAATTAACTAATAAGATGATTAACTTAATAAATGATCTCTTTAATATATCAATAAATTGTAACATCAACCCTATTTACTTATTTATTTATTAATCTTATTTTTCTTTAGGATGTTTTTGAAATTCTGGCAAAGTCATTGGCTCCTTCAATTCATGGACATGATTACATCAAAAAGGCGATTTTGTGTCTTCTTCTTGGCGGTTGCGAAAAAGTTCTTGAAAATGGAACACGTTTAAGAGGGTCAGTACCATCTATGTAATAAGAATTACCCTTCCCTAAGCCCTTGCTATATACACAGTGTGAAACGAAATGTCGACCTCAAGAGTGGCAGTTTAACATAACGTTCCTTATAATGCATACACTTTCTGTACTTCAAAACACTTCAAAATGACTGCTTTTCATGGCCAATAAGACAGTTTGAAAATCAATGGAACGCGTTTAATGGGGTCAGTACCATCTTCAAAATAACAACTTCTCTTTCATTAAGACCCTGTTACATGAACAGATTCAATAGACTTGTCGAAATGGAATTTTGATACAGATTTCCTTATACTAAACACAGTATATATTTCGATCGCTAATAATTGCTAATACAACAGTTCAAGAATCAATTGCTAGTACCATCTAATTAATTAGAATTTCTCTTTCATTAAGACCCTTTAGCCTACAGAGTGTCCATAAATATTAATGAAATATTGACAAAGGAAAGTGCTAATATGAATTTGTTATATCTATACTACATTTGTTATAAATACTACACTTTTATGCATGTGCATATTTTCTAACTGTTTGTCTTTAACAGTGACATCAATATTTTGATGGTTGGCGATCCATCGACCGCAAAGTCACAATTATTGAGGTAAGTTATTTATTTGCATTGTTCCTAAGGATACTTTTACGTTAATGACGTTTTTATTAGCTCGTAATAACAACCTGTTTTGCCTCTTAGAGGTTGTCTGATTTTAATGGGCATCTTATACCATAAACCTTAAAGTGAGGTATACTGAACTGCTTTGTACTTAGCATAACCTAGAACCAATGCCCTGTTACCAATGTATATTGTAACAAGATACTGCTCTCTTCTATTGCATTCAGCAGTTAATGGAGATAAGTGCGGCAGCTAAACGCACGGTGCTACTAATAGACAAGCCACTGTAGCATTAAACGTTTTAACATTATGCTTCTACCTTTCTCAGCATCTCGCATTAAATGGAGATATTGGTACCAATGGACTAACCATTGTAGCATTATGCCGCTCATGCTTAGCATAAATTATTAAATGAAGATGAGGGCGGCAGCTAATTATACGACAGCAACTGATGAGCTAGTCTTTGTAGTGTACTCCTCACCTTCTTAGCACCGATCTTTCATAGCACTGAGTGTATTAACTAAACACACCTTTTTACCGGTACACTATCCATTCCTTTGAACTGATTTTAAACCAACTGTCAACACGAATGGAAGGTAAATGTATTTCTGTTTTATCACAACCAGATACGTTCTTCACACTGCACCCCGTGCCATTCCAACAACTGGTCGTGGTTCATCTGGTGTTGGTTTGACTGCTGCTGTTACTACTGAACAAGAGACAGGTAAACGAATCTTATTTTTTACCTTTTATTCTTCCTTTCAAGAGGTTGATATTTCAGAGGGCGAAACGTGGAAGCATGACTTGACACAAGGGTGCCTCCCTGAACCAGAAGGCATCAGGGGAAATGGACCATCTCCCCGCAGAAAAATTTTGGCTGCTATGTTCACCAGTAACTACTTAGCTTCCCATGTTCTTAAGTGGAACAGTTTTGACATATTGAACATCTTCCGCGAGTCATTCTTGCTTGCCCAATGGTATAGAAATTATTCTTCTTTTTACTATACTATAAAACCATACAGCAGCATTGATTCACTTTCTCTTCACTATTTTTTCTACTTGCCTATCTTCATTGCATTGAATTACAGTTTCACAATATATGGAAGAATAGTTACCTAAACTGAATTGCAATCTTAAAAGAATAACTAAATTAAAAGAAGTACATCAATGTCAAAGTTTCATTTTTTTTACAGGTGAAAGACGATTGGAAGCTGGTGCAATGGTTTTGGCAGATCGTGGTGTGGTATGCATCGATGAATTTGACAAGGTGAAAATGTAAACCATTTTATTAGCTATTTAGGTTTATATTTTAAGGAAGTAACAGGAAGGATTTTGATTGTAGAATTCATTTAGCAATTAGTTGCTCATCGATTTTACTTTAAAGTTTTGTATTAAAATAGCAAATTTTTGCCATAAGCTATCAATACTTAAAAACTTTTACCAATATTAAAATTGGAAGTGTCATCCAAAGTGGGAACCAGATGACTTCATGTTATTTCCTACTTTAGATGGCATAGTAGAAGTCAACCTGTTTGTTTGTTTTCATTTTTTTTTCATTATGATGATAAGAAAGGGTACCAGCGTTTTATGCATCGTATGCATCAATGTTAATTCTTGCAAATCAAAACTTCACGTACATCAATGTTAATTCTTGCAAATCAAAACTTCACGTACATCAATGTTAATTCTTGCAAATCAAAACTTCACGTACATCAATGTTAATTCTTGCAAATCTTCATATAGATGAGTGATATTGATAGAACCGCCATCCACGAAGTCATGGAACAAGGTCGTGTGACTATATCCAAAGCTGGGATTCATGCAAAATTAAACGCAAGATGCAGTGTTTTAGCAGCTGCCAATCCAGTTTATGGACGGGTTTGTACAGACATATTGCTCAAATATTTCATATAATTCTTAGTATTCCAGGAGGTTCTTCTTCCATTTCTTCTCCTACTTCTTCTCCCAACTTTTTTCCTTAATGTAGCAAGGATTGCTCACTTTGTGCCTGCAGCCTGTAATAAAGTGTTGTCCAAGAGATCCTCGTAAACTAATAATATTTAAGGTATAAATGTAAGAAAGAAGGCATTTCGAATATCTATACAGTCAAGATCATCTAGAAATAGATTAAATTACAGTACTGCAAGGGGGGTGCTCTCCTCAAGTTATTTTACGAACTAGTAGGAGAGGTCCTCTTTGAGAATTCTCCTGACTACAAGGTGCTTCTTTGATCTATGAGTTAGCTACTAATCTATATGTAGTTATTTGTTGTTTATTGTTTAAAGTAGAATTTAAAATGAAATTAAATGAAACGGAGATATTGACAATGTGTCATCTTTCTACAGTATGATCAATACAAAACTCCAATGGACAACATTGGAATGCAAGATTCATTATTATCACGTTTTGATTTGCTGTTTATCGTTCTTGATCAGGTAAATACATCACAATCTTCTAATTTTCAATTTGATATATTTATATTTTGCTGTAAAAATTTTGTTGGACTCTCCTACCAGGAGACGCACAGGAGGGTGTTGGGAGATGTGGTACCCCTATCTTTTCCTTTGTCAGTCAAAAAATGTTTTTTAGATGTAAAAAGTGGTCAACAAACCTACAAAAGAACTTCCCAAGATTTCGTCAGACAAAAAAGTTACTTACTTGCTACTTTATTTTATTACAACTAGTTGATCCCAGATCAAAGAATTTAATGAAAGACTCCAGCTAGAGTACAAGCCCCCCCCCTTCTTGACGATGAATTTGATATGGTTCTTGCTTCTACCTATTAAGCTCAATTTTGTGATCTATTGCTAACCTGGGAACGTTTCTTTTCTATCCTGAAAGCCTAGAGGACACCGACTTTGATCTTTCGAACCTATCCCAGAGGAAAATGTTTGCCTATTCAAGGATCTAGACTAATAAACTGGTTTTGATCATTCTGCTTGAGAATGGGTTACGTTGATCGGTCAAATCTTCATTCAAACGCAACGGGATATTTCGTTGGGCTTGGAAACATTTTCCGTTATTTTCGAGTGTTATATTCTCTCAGGACACGAGAATTCGTAACCATGCGGTAAAGAATGTTTAGTATGTACAAAACATTGAAGGAATTACTTAGAAATGAATCAAAGTGCAAGTAAGTGTGTTGACAGGCTGTTGTTCCTTACTCTCACTGTTAGTACAGCGGGCTAGAAATTTATCAATTAGCATGTTTCCAGAGCACGATCGAGACCTACACCGTTTGTTGTTGATCCACCTTTTCATTGCATATCATATTGTAAACATGTTTGCTACTACCATTTTAATTCTGCCTCTTATAGATGGACCCTGAATCTGACAAGAAGATATCTGATCACGTGTTGAGAATGCATCGTTACAGAACCCCAGGGGAACAAGATGGCGATCGTAAGTACATCAAAATACTTCAACTTGCTCAAACCATTTTAAAATCATGCAGAGTGATGATACTTTAAAGATTAGTTGTCAACTACTGAACTACCTTTTCTTGTAATGCTGGTTAAATAGAGCATTTTCACCAAAAATGTAAACGTCCAAATAAATATTTTAAAGGCCCAGTGGAACAAATTAAATCGGAAGGTTTACTAGCGAGGCGGGTTTATGTCGTCGGTTAATCATGGAAAAAAATAGTTATTTGATATTGTTGTGATCTTCGGAAGCATTCATAAAGAATCAATGCTTGAAAATTATCATTTCTTGTACCCCCTGGAATTCTGAGCAGATGCCTTTGATGCTACGCTACAGCTGTAAAATCAACGGGGGTGAGAGGGTTAACATAACTGCAAACTGGTTTATAAATCTAAAACAGAAATGAAATGAACATGAAATCATCAATATTGGAATGTGTCCTTCGTAGCATTGCCGTTTGGAGGTTTTGCTGATGTGTTGACAACTGGCGACTTAGATGGCGAAGATAAAGAGGAAGATACTCAAATTTATGCGAAAAAAGACGCGCAGTTGTACGGAAAACAAAGCGATAGGAAAGATAAATTTGTGTCAATCCAGTTTATGAAGAAGTACATCCATTTGGCTAAAGCAATCAGAGTAAGTTTTGAGATATTCTCACGTTTTAAGCTTAGCTCGAAAAAATTCAATGAACAGATTTTTATGGCAAGAATAACACAAGGATTACCCCTGAAATGGAGAAAAAAATGATCTCTATTTATTGATAATATAAGACAGGAAAAACGCAAAACGGAAAGGGCAAATTGATGCGAGAAAGTTCAGAAGTAATTAAATAAAAAAGTTACAAATACAAGTTTGTATTTGAAAGAGTGTAATTTCTTGCTGTGCCACTTTTGCTGTATTTTATATCATTTTCATTACCTTACAAAACTTAAGTTCCTTTAACTTGTGCATCAATGTTGATGTAAATGCTAACTTCTACTAATGTTTTTAGTGCATTGCTCTGTTTCTGAGTTTGCTTGTTTGTTTTTTTGCAGCCAGCCTTGTCCCAAGAAGCAGCTGATCGCATTGCACAAGAATACTCGGATCTTCGTGATCAAGACACAAGTGGGACTGGTCAACACAAGGTGAGCTTGTTTGATTAATTGATGAGATGATAGCTTGATTGGTTGATTGATCGATTGATTGATTGATTAGATGATTGCTCGGTTGATTCATTGATCGATTGATGATTGATTGATTGATTGATTTATTTGCTGAGTGACTTATTAAATGATTAGTTCAATTGAAGTGCGTTTCATTGTTTCATTAGCTAACTGTAGCTTTGATTGACTTAATGATCGATCGATCGATTGATTGATTGATTGACTGATATGTTGATCAACTGATTAATAAACATTGTGATGATGTTTTTCCATTTTTCGATAACAGACAATGCCCGTCACTGCTCGTTCATTGGAAACAATGATTCGTCTTGCCACTGCACATGCAAAAGCGCGAATGAGTAAAAATATTACTGAGGTACTTTTGATCAAAAATTTTCTATTTTTTAAGTTTTTTTTACTTTTGATATGAAAATATTCTACAGATCTTAAAAAGATGTTTATGTAAGCAATTCTTCAGCAGAATCAACACGAACTTATCGGTTAAAATCTCCCCTTTACTGCATTAATTTCGACGCTTTTCTGGTTCTATATTTCCGTCCGTTCTTCATTGCCCTTTTATTTGAAATTTTGACGGACAAAAGTGATCATAAAGGTCTGCTTTAACCCTTTCAACAAGAATGGTCCATTAGTAAACTTTCTTCAAACCATTCCATTCTAGCAGGGACCATATGGACCTTTGATCTTTAATGAGAATTTGTTACTTCTTAAGAGGAGGGGCTAATGCTACAATAGCTTGATTCATTTGTAGTGCACTATTTGTAAGGCTTCTTTGCTCCAATATCATCAATCATAGAACCCCCCTGCAATCAGACCAAACGCATTATTTGCTTTTGTGCAGTTGTATTATCACCGTGAGTGAGAACGGTTAACGGACATCCATAGTATCATCATTTTTATACAGTATCTGTAATGGGGGTTGCAAAAAGAGTGTGTTTTCACGCTTGTTGTAATGCGGTGAAGCGTGAACCACCTTCCGTAAATGTCGATGAAATTGATTTTGTAATTTACATTAAGATTGTTTGTTTCTTCATATATTTCATCCATTCCATATTAAACGTCTAAATGACCGATAAACTCACGTTGAATTTAATGCTTCGATCAACATGTATTTTAGGCTGATGCTGATGCCGCGATAGAAATGGTGCAGTTTGCATATTTCCACAAGGCATGACTTTACTTTCTTACTTTGTTACATTTTTTTTTGTTACTTTCTCAACTTCCTTACTTTGTATCAAATTTGTTGTTTTATGTTTTCATGATTTATTATATGATCCAAGTATAAGCTATTTTAAACTTTATATAGTTGCAGTGTTTTAATGTCAAATAGTTTTCTACCGAATTGTAAAAATCCATTAATAATTTCAAAATACAAAGGAAAAATTAGACGAAATAAATGGAGAAGATGAAGTTTTTCTTGAGGAAATATAATTGTATCAATTTATCAATGTTGAATTTTGAATCCAATTCCATATGAATTAGGCTTTTGAAAAGTTTTACGTTTGCAATTCAGGTCGAAAAACGTGAAAAGAAAAGAAGGAAGAAAGATGATGAAAGCGAAAGCGAAGAAGAAGAAGAAGAAGAAGAAGAAGTTATGGAAGATGATTCAGAACAAACAGAAACTCAGAGGTAATTGAATCCTTTCTTTTATTTTTTTTATTATCTACTTTAATATTTCATTCAGTTTTGCGTTTTCAACATTCCTCTTTGCTTTCGTTTCAAAATGTGGAATAGTTTGGCATTTTCCAAAAGGTATTATTCTCGTGAGAGAGCAAAGGTGTCACAAGAAAAATCCTTAATTCTCATTTTATTAGTTTCTAATTTCGTAATTATGTACTTAATACATATTTGTTTTTGTGTACAGCTCAAAAAAGACTCCAAAAGGAAAGAAAAGACCGAAGAAAACATTGAAAGAAGGCGATGAGGGATATGATCCATTTGATTTTGATGATGATGACAGTGCGCCTGGTATGGAGATGTTTTAACATGTTCTTAATGATTATTGTGAATGGCATACGTACAACTCGTGATAGGTTATGGTTGTCAGAAACTCCATTTTTCGCTCCAATAATCGAGAGAGCTATAACTGTTTGAAGATGTCTGAAGAAAGTGAATTGTCTGAAAATAACATTTGCTGTGAAAAAAGGGGTTACATCTTCAATTAATTTGTTCCACGTTCTTTGGCCAAGACATTGAGCGCGTTATATACATCTGTAGATATATATAATCGAATAAAACGTTTTGCTTTCATTTCATCAGTACATATAAACTCATAAAAAGTCTTAATAAGATGAGTGATTTGGTCACGAAACATGTTGCAGAGATAACAAGATAACAAACGTAGTTTGAACTTCTTCTACTCAAAAAATATATCTATATGGTTATGTAACCATTAAAAAATATTTACTGATTGAGAAAATTTGAACTCATCAAGGCTTTCGTCTCCATCAGTGTATATTGATAGATATATACAGTTGATTGAGTATATTTCAGCTAGCTGTCTTTATATGATTTTTATACTATCATATATGCATATTTCTGTTGGTATACACCTTCAAAAGCTATCAAAACCTAGAAATTTTAAAATGATTATAGAAACACAAAATAAAAATTCAATTTTTCAAACGTTTCGCCTTGCGTCTTCATCATAAATCAATCAATGTATTTCCATTGGTATATAAATTTGCACACATACAAATGCAGACATCTTTATTCATATTAGGATTGTTCTTTTTCAAGTAAAAAACCTCAAAGATGACATTATTCCTTTTTGCATTGTAGCTTATACGTTTTCGTTCTTGCTATTTCATTAATCGTAGCTTATGATCTCTGCATTTTATCATGAATATTTAATTCAATTTCAGTGGATACAAAAAGAAAGCGTTCTACGAGCAAGCGATCGCAAGAGGAGGATTCCATGGAGACTGACACACAGCTTACAGAAGATTCAGGGGATTCCCAAGTCACCGAAGAGAGGTAGTTCCATAATGGCTTTGCTTTTATTTTTTATTTCAACCAATACTGCAGCAAACCTGTTTATTTCAGTTTCTGTTTGCTTCGTTTTTGTAAGAATGAATGAACATGAAACTGTGGTCCTATTTGCTATGCAGCAGCATTCAATTGTTATCAAATTTGATTGACGATTTAAATCATGCCAGAATAAATATTATCCTTTAAAATTGAATTGTTGAATTTATTTAAAACATAATCACTTATGATGCTTCTTGGAAGATTCGAAAACAGGCCTAAAACCGTGATGATCTTGAGTAATTGCAATAGCACGCAAGTAATAACATCTTAACAAACATGAGAGGCAGACTACGCTATAGAACATCGTCTGCCTGTATTATGAAAAGCACTTGAGCAGTGACATTACCATGATTTTCTTGCTACACTTTCAGCTTTTCTGTAACATTTTAAATTTTGAAAAAAAGGTTATTGCATACAAAATTTTTTTCTCAGCTTTGCTGATGTTGTTCGGGCATTAGTGTAGCTGTCATCTACGATATTAAATGGATTTTATTGTTTATTTTCAGGCTTGCACTCTTCAAATCATCATTGCAAAGTGTATTTGCTGCCCACCATGCCCAGTCCCTCGCCATGGATACCGTTGTTGCTGCATTACACAAGGATTACCCCGATGCGAGGTTCACCAAAGGTGAAATCGAGGCTTCCTTAAACCGTATGCAAGATGACAACCAAGTCATGGTTTCAGATCAGCAAGTATTCTTGATTTAAAAGCTGAAAGTCATTGCAATTACAGGGACATTGTAGCACGTCACGTGTTTTTGTAAATCTATCTACTGTTCGCAAAAAAGGCTGGATCGAGTTGTTTTTTACCAATATGGCGCCGATCTGGCTTCAAAAAGTTGGAATCTAAAGCAATAGGTTCCTCGACCCAGTCTTCTTTTGAGATCAGTTAATCTATGCCTTAATTCTTAAGAATGGGATTAGATCACTGTGATCGCAGTCTGCAAACGAGATCAGTATCGGCAGTGAGACTCATGGCATTTTGTGTGCTTTTTAATGATAGAAATAGTGATCCAGAGAGCAATGGATTCAATCGAATTTTTCCATAGGACGAATTTTTCCCTAGAGCATTTTAAGGTACTTTTGTTACGAGAACTGATTAGCCAGCATAATGCACTTGCCTTGTTCAATGTAAAACCTGTCACCTAAATTTGGCTCTGAGATGTCAGATGGAGTTAGTTTTTCTTGTTATGAATTGTCTGACCTTTAAGTATGTAATGAATCTGTTCTACTGTCCTATATAAAAGTAAGGCTTAGAGATGGATTCACAGAATGGCTGCCTTGTGCAAGAAATATATCGTTGCTTTTAAGTGCTACTCAAGCTAAAGTGTTATATTATTGCAGAAATAAATGCAGCCATCTCCTTGCTGAATGATACCAAACGCAATGAAACTGCTCCAAATGAAAATGGAGTGAAATTGCTACCAATATCAAATTCAACCATACTCACTTCCTAAATAAGCAGAATCTTACTTTCAAGATCGAAATTTATCGAATCTTCTCAAATTTTGTCAAGTTCAAGGTCATTAGATGGAAAGCTAATATCTTTGCAGTTTTGTATCAAAATAAGTAGTTAAAATTCTTATAATGATGTAGTGTGACACACTGTAAAGAAAATATCTTTCCATTACTCATTTGACTTATTTTTCGATTCTGTTCATCTATTTGGTGTTACATTTTCTACTTTTTTATCCCTAACTTTTCATCAGCATTTTCTAAGAAAAAAGAAAGACTATAGGCTTGCCATTTTTGCCAAAATTGGAAAATTTTGATAACATTTCATTCAGACCAAAAAGTAATGAGTTATTAAATTTATGAACTTTTGAGCAAATAGTAAGGTTATAGGCTTACCATTTTGGCCAAAATTGAACAATTTTGATGACTTTTTATTCGGACCAAAAATCAATAAGTTATGAAATTGAAGATTTTTGGCAAAAAAGTAAGGTTATAGGCTTACCATTTTGGCCAAAATTGAACAATTTTGATGACTTTTTATTCGGACCAAAAATGAATAAGTTATGAAATTGAAGATTTTTGGCAAAAAAGTAAGGTTATAGGCTTACCATTTTGGCCAAAATTGAACAATTTTGATGACTTTTTATTCGGACCAAAAATGGATAAGTTATGAAATTGAAGATTTTTTGGCAAAAAAGTAAGGTTATAGGCTTACCATTTTGGCCAAAATTGAACAATTTTGATGACTTTTTATTCCGACCAAAAATGAATAAGTTATGAAATTGAAGATTTTTTGGCAAAAAAGTAAGGTTATAGGCTTACCATTTTGGCCAAAATTGAACAATTTTGATGACTTTTTATTCGGACCAAAAATGGATAAGTTATGAAATTGAAGATTTTTTGGCAAAAAAGTAAGGTTATAGGCTTACCATTTTGGCCAGAATTGAACAATTTTGATGACTTTTTATTCGGACCAAAAATGAATAAGTTATGAAATTGAAGATTTTTGGCAAAAAAGTAAGGTTATAGGCTTACCATTTTGGCCAAAATTGAACAATTTTGATGACTTTTTATTCGGACCAAAAATGGATAAGTTATGAAATTAAAGATTTTTTGGCAAAAAAGTAAGGTTATAGGCTTACCATTTTGGCCAAAATTGAACAATTTTGATGACTTTTTATTCGGACCAAAAATGAATAAGTTATGAAATTGAAGATTTTTTGGCAAAAAAGTAAGGTTATAGGCTTACCATTTTGGCCAAAATTGAACAATTTTGATGCCTTTTTATTCGGACCAAAAATGGATAAGTTATGAAATTGAAGATTTTTTGGCAAAAAAGTAAGGTTATAGGCTTACCATTTTGGCCAAAATTGAACAATTATGATGACTTTTTATTCAGACAAAAATGAATAAGTTATGAAATTGAAGATTTTTTGGCAAAAAAGTAAGGTTATAGGCTTACCATTTTGGCCAAAATTGAACAATTTTGATGACTTTTTATTCGGACCAAAAATGAATCAGTTATGAAATTGAAGATTTTTTGGCAAAAAAGTAAGGTTATAGGCTTACCATTTTGGCCAAAATTGAACAATTTTGATGACTTTTTATTCGGACCAAAAATGAATAAGTTATGAAATTGAAGATTTTTTGGCAAAAAAGTAAGGTTATAGGCTTACCATTTTGGCCAAAATTGAACAATTTTGATGACTTTTTATTCGGACCAAAAATGGATAAGTTTTGAAATTGAAGATTTTTTGGCAAAAAAGTAAGGTTATAGGCTTACCATTTTGGCCAAAATTGAACAATTATGCTCACTTTTTATTCAGACAAAAATGAATAAGTTATGAAATTGAAGATTTTTTGGCAAAAAAGTAAGGTTATAGGCTTACCATTTTGGCCAAAATTGAACAATTTTGATGACTTTTTATTCGGACCAAAAATGAATCAGTTATGAAATTGAAGATTTTTTGGCAAAAAAGTAAGGTTATAGGCTTACCATTTTGGCCAAAATTGAACAATTTTGATGACTTTTTATTCGGACCAAAAATGAATAAGTTATGAAATTGAAGATTTTTTGGCAAAAAAGTAAGGTTATAGGCTTACCATTTTGGCCAAAATTGAACAATTTTAATCACTTTTTATTCGGACCAAAAATGAATGAGTTATGAATTTGAAGATTTTTTGGCAAAAAAGTAAGGTTATAGGCTTACCATTTTGGCCAAAATTGAACAATTTTGATGACGTTTTATTCGGACCAAAAATGAATAAGTTATGAAATTGAAGATTTTTTGGCAAAAAAGTAAGGTTATAGGCTTACCACTTGGGCCAAAATTGAACAATTTTGATCACTTTTTATTCGGACCAAAAATGAATAAGATATGAAATTGAAGATTTTTTGGCAAAAAAGTAAGGTTATAGGCTTGCCATTTTGGCCAAAATTGAACAATTTTGATGACTTTTTATTCGGACCAAAAATGAATAAGTTATGAAATTGAAGATTTTTTGGCAAAAAAGTAAGGTTATAGGCTTACCATTTGGGCCAAAATTGAACAATTTTGATGACTTTTTATTCGGACCAAAAATCAATAAGTTATGAAATTGACGATTTTTTGCCAAAAAAGTAAGGTTATAGGCTTATCATTTGGGCCAAAATTGAACAATTTTGATGACTTTTTATTCGGACCAAAAATGAATAAGATATGAAATTGAAGATTTTTTGGCAAAAAAGTAAGGTTATAGGCTTACCATTTTGGTCAAAATTGAACTATTTTGATGACTTTTTATTCGGACCAAAAATGAATAAGTTATGAAATTGAAGATTTTTTGGCAAAAAAGTAAGGTTATAGGCTTACCATTTTGGCCAAAATTGAACAATTTTGATGACTTTTTATTCGGACCAAAAATGAATAAGTTATGAAATTGAAGATTTTTTGGCAAAAAAGTAAGGTTATAGGCTTACCATTTTGGCCAAAATTGAACAATTTTGATGACTTTTTATTCGGACCAAAAATGAATAAGTTATGGAATTGAAGATTTTTTGGCAAAAAAGTAAGGTTATAGGCTTACCATTTGGGCCAAAATTGAACAATTTTGATCACTTTTTATTCGGACCAAAAATGAATAAGATATGAAATTGAAGATTTTTTGGCAAAAAAGTAAGGTTATAGGCTTGCCATTTTGGCCAAAATTGAACAATTTTGATGACTTTTTATTCGGACCAAAAATGAATAAGTTATGAAATTGAAGATTTTTTGGCAAAAAAGTAAGGTTATAGGCTTACCATTTTGGCCAAAATTGAACAATTTTGATGACTTTTTATTCGGACCAAAAATGAATAAGTTATGAAATTGAAGATTTTTTGGCAAAAAAGTAAGGTTATAGGCTTACCATTTTGGCCAAAATTGAACAATTTTGATGACGTTTTATTCGGACCAAAAATGAATAAGTTATGGAATTGAAGATTTTTTGGCAAAAAAGTAAGGTTATAGGCTTACCATTTGGGCCAAAATTGAACAATTTTGATAACTTTTTATTCGGACCAAAAATGAATAAGATATGAAATTGAAGATTTTTTGGCAAAAAAGTAAGGTTATAGGCTTGCCATTTTGGCCAAAATTGAACAATTTTGATGACTTTTTATTCGGACCAAAAATGAATAAGTTATGAAATTGAAGATTTTTTGGCAAAAAAGTAAGGTTATAGGCTTACCATTTTGGCAAAAATTGAACAATTTTGATGACTTTTTATTCGGACCAAAAATGAATAAGTTATGAAATTGAAGATTTTTTGCCAAAAAAGTAAGGTTATAGGCTTATCATTTGGGCCAAAATTGAACAATTTTGATGACTTTTTATTCGGACCAAAAATGAATAAGATATGAAATTGAAGATTTTTTGGCAAAAAAGTAAGGTTATAGGCTTACCATTTTGGTCAAAATTGAACTATTTTGATGACTTTTTATTCGGACCAAAAATGTATAAGTTATGAAATTGAAGATTTTTTGGCAAAAAAGTAAGGTTATAGGCTTACTATTTTGGCCAAAATTGAACAATTTTGATGACTTTTTATTCGGACCAAAAATGAATAAGTTATGAAATTGAAGATTTTTTGGCAAAAAAGTAAGGTTATAGGCTTACCATTTTGGCCAAAATTGAAAAATTTTGATGACTTTTTATTCGGACCAAAAATGAATAAGTTATGAAATTGAAGATTTTTTGGCAAAAAAGTAAGGTTATAGGCTTACCATTTTGGCCAAAATTGAACAATTATGATGACTTTTTATTCGGACCAAAAATGAATAAGTTATGAAATTGAAGATTTTTTGGCAAAAAAGTAAGGTTATAGGCTTACCATTTTGGCCAAAATTGAACAATTTTGATGACTTTTTATTCGGACCAAAAATGAATAAGTTATGAAATTGAAGATTTTTTGGCAAAAAAGTAAGGTTATAGGCTTACCATTTTGGCCAAAATTGAACAATTTTGATGACTTTTTATTCGGACCAAAAATGAATAAGTTATGGAATTGAAGATTTTTTGGCAAAAAAGTAAGGTTATAGGCTTACCATTTGGGCCAAAATTGAACAATTTTGATCACTTTTTATTCGGACCAAAAATGAATAAGATATGAAATTGAAGATTTTTTGGCAAAAAAGTAAGGTTATAGGCTTGCCATTTTGGCCAAAATTGAACAATCTTGATGACTTTTTATTCGGACCAAAAATGAATAAGTTATGAAATTGAAGATTTTTTGGCAAAAAAGTAAGGTTATAGGCTTACCATTTTGGCCAAAATTGAACAATTTTGATGACTTTTTATTCGGACCAAAAATGAATAAGTTATGAAATTGAAGATTTCTTGGCAAAAAAGTAAGGTTATAGGCTTACCATTTTGGCCAAAATTGAACAATTTTGATGACTTTTTATTCGGACCAAAAATCAATAAGTTATGAAATTGAAGATTTTTTGCCAAAAAAGTAAGGTTATAGGCTTATCATTTGGGCCAAAATTGAACAATTTTGATGACTTTTTATTCGGACCAAAAATGAATAAGATATGAAATTGAAGATTTTTTGGCAAAAAAGTAAGGTTATAGGCTTATCATTTGGGCCAAAATTGAACAATTTTGATGACTTTTTATTCGGACCAAAAATGAATAAGATATGAAATTGAAGATTTTTTGGCAAAAAAGTAAGGTTATAGGCTTACCATTTTGGTCAAAATTGAACAATTTTGATGACTTTTTATTCGGACCAAAAATGAATAAGTTATGAAATTGAAGATTTTTTGGCAAAAAAGTAAGGTTATAGGCTTACCATTTTGGCCAAAATTGAACAAGTTTGATGACTTTTTATTCGGACCAAAAATGAATCAGTTATGAAATTGAAGATTTTTTGGCAAAAAAGTAAGGTTATAGGCTTACCATTTTGGCCAAAATTGAACAATTTTGATGACTTTTTATTCGGACCAAAAATGAATAAGTTATGAAATTGAAGATTTTTTAGCAAAAAAGTAAGGTTATAGGCTTACCATTTTGGCCAAAATTGAACAATTTTAATCACTTTTTATTCGGACCAAAAATGAATCAGTTATGAAATTGAAGATTTTTTGGCAAAAAAGTAAGGTTATAGGCTTACCATTTTGGCCAAAATTGAACAATTTTGATGACGTTTTATTCGGACCAAAAATGAATAAGTTATGGAATTGAAGATTTTTTGGCAAAAAAGTAAGGTTATAGGCTTACCATTTGGGCCAAAATTGAACAATTTTGATAACTTTTTATTCGGACCAAAAATGAATAAGATATGAAATTGAAGATTTTTTGGCAAAAAAGTAAGGTTATAGGCTTGCCATTTTGGCCAAAATTGAACAATTTTGATGACTTTTTATTCGGACCAAAAATGAATAAGTTATGAAATTGAAGATTTTTTGGCAAAAAAGTAAGGTTATAGGCTTACCATTTTGGCCAAAATTGAACAATTTTGATGACTTTTTATTCGGACCAAAAATGAATAAGTTATGAAATTGAAGATTTTTTGCCAAAAAAGTAAGGTTATAGGCTTATCATTTGGGCCAAAATTGAACAATTTTGATGACTTTTTATTCGGACCAAAAATGAATAAGATATGAAATTGAGGATTTTTTGGCAAAAAAGTAAGGTTATAGGCTTACCATTTTGGTCAAAATTGAACTATTTTGATGACTTTTTATTCGGACCAAAAATGAATAAGTTATGAAATTGAAGATTTTTTGGCAAAAAAGTAAGGTTATAGGCTTACTATTTTGGCCAAAATTGAACAATTTTGATGACTTTTTATTCGGACCAAAAATGAATAAGTTATGAAATTGAAGATTTTTTGGCAAAAAAGTAAGGTTATAGGCTTACCATTTTGGCCAAAATTGAACAATTTTGATGACTTTTTATTCGGACCAAAAATGAATAAGTTATGAAATTGAAGATTTTTTGGCAAAAAAGTAAGGTTATAGGCTTACCATTTTGGCCAAAATTGAACAATTATGATGACTTTTTATTCAGACAAAAATGAATAAGTTATGAAATTGAAGATTTTTTGGCAAAAAAGTAAGGTTATAGGCTTACCATTTTGGCCAAAATTGAACAATTTTGATGACTTTTTATTCGGACCAAAAATGAATAAGTTATGAAATTGAAGATTTCTTGGCAAAAAAGTAAGGTTATAGGCTTACCATTTTGGCCAAAATTGAACAATTTTGATGACTTTTTATTCGGACCAAAAATCAATAAGTTATGAAATTGAAGATTTTTTGCCAAAAAAGTAAGGTTATAGGCTTATCATTTGGGCCAAAATTGAACAATTTTGATGACTTTTTATTCGGACCAAAAATGAATAAGATATGAAATTGAAGATTTTTTGGCAAAAAAGTAAGGTTATAGGCTTATCATTTGGGCCAAAATTGAACAATTTTGATGACTTTTTATTCGGACCAAAAATGAATAAGATATGAAATTGAAGATTTTTTGGCAAAAAAGTAAGGTTATAGGCTTACCATTTTGGTCAAAATTGAACAATTTTGATGACTTTTTATTCGGACCAAAAATGAATAAGTTATGAAATTGAAGATTTTTTGGCAAAAAAGTAAGGTTATAGGCTTACCATTTTGGCCAAAATTGAACAAGTTTGATGACTTTTTATTCGGACCAAAAATGAATCAGTTATGAAATTGAAGATTTTTTGGCAAAAAAGTAAGGTTATAGGCTTACCATTTTGGCCAAAATTGAACAATTTTGATGACTTTTTATTCGGACCAAAAATGAATAAGTTATGAAATTGAAGATTTTTTAGCAAAAAAGTAAGGTTATAGGCTTACCATTTTGGCCAAAATTGAACAATTTTAATCACTTTTTATTCGGACCAAAAATGAATGAGTTATGAATTTGAAGATTTTTTGGCAAAAAAGTAAGGTTATAGGCTTACCATTTTGGCCAAAATTGAACAATTTTGATGACGTTTTATTCGGACCAAAAATGAATAAGTTATTAAATTGAAGATTTTTTGGCAAAAAAGTAAGGTTATAGGCTTACCATTTGGGCCAAAATTGAACAATTTTGATCACTTTTTATTCGGACCAAAAATGAATAAGATATGAAATTGAAGATTTTTTGGCAAAAATGTAAGGTTATAGGCTTGCCATTTTGGCCAAAATTGAACAATTTTGATGACTTTTTATTCGGACCAAAAATGAATAAGTTATGAAATTGAAGATTTTTTGGCAAAAAAGTAAGGTTATAGGCTTACCATTTGGGCCAAAATTGAACAATTTTGATGACTTTTTATTCGGACCAAAAATGAATAAGTTATGAAATTGAAGATTTTTTGCCAAAAAAGTAAGGTTATAGGCTTATCATTTGGGCCAAAATTGAACAATTTTGATGACTTTTTATTCGGACCAAAAATGAATAAGATATGAAATTGAAGATTTTTTGGCAAAAAAGTAAGGTTATAGGCTTACCATTTTGGTCAAAATTGAACTATTTTGATGACTTTTTATTCGGACCAAAAATCAATAAGTTATGAAATTGAAGATTTTTTGGCAAAAAAGTAAGGTTATAGGCTTACCATTTTGGCCAAAATTGAACAATTTTGATGACTTTTTATTCGGACCAAAAATGAATAAGTTATGAAATTGAAGATTTTTTGGCAAAAAAGTAAGGTTATAGGCTTACCATTTTGGCCAAAATTGAACAATTTTGATGACTTTTTATTCGGACCAAAAATGAATAAGTTATGAAATTGAAGATTTTTTGGCAAAAAAGTAAGGTTATAGGCTTATCATTTGGGCCAAAATTGAACAATTTTGATGACTTTTTATTTGGACCAAAAATGAATAAGTTATGAAAGTGAAGATCTTTTGGCAAAAAAGTAAGGTTATAGGCTTACCATTTTGGCCAAAATTGAACAATTTTGATGACTTTTTATTCGGACCAAAAATGAATAAGTTATGAAATTGAAGATTTTTTGCCAAAAAACTAATGGTTATGATAGTTTGTGCAAAAGGAAAGGATTAATGGAAATTGCTTGATGGAACCTTTGTTTTAGAAATATTATAGTTTAGCCAAAATGTGGCACTAATCATTGGAGTAGTTGACATGTCAAGGCATCTGATTTTCTTCGGAAAAAGTTGGTATCTTCAAAGAAGTAGCTGCATTGTTTTGTCAATAAATGAACGAGTTCAAAAGCATACTTTTTGGGCAAAGGGAAAGGGGATGAGATTATATTTAAGAAAATAATGAAATTGGTTTGAATGAGAGCAAAGTTGGGTGGAATAACACTTTTCACAACTTTTCCTTTCAGTGAGAGGTTTACAGAATATTATGGTGAGAATATCGAAACCAAGAAGATCTGGAATTTCATTGAGATTTTTTTTCATTGACTAAATCACTTGTTTTATACATAA
The DNA here is from genome assembly GCA_964019065.1 of Catostylus mosaicus. NCBI lineage: Eukaryota > Metazoa > Cnidaria > Scyphozoa > Rhizostomeae > Catostylidae > Catostylus > Catostylus mosaicus. The sequence continues at coordinate 14,676,068 of OZ025189.1, forward strand.
CTTTCTTTGTTTTTAAAATGGCAGTCAAATTATCCACAAAAGAGTAAAACACATCGATACAAAATTGCAATACCTTTAATCTAAATTTGCAGCATACAGTTTACAAGTTAAATTGCGCGTTTAACACACCAGATAAAAATTATCAATGGCAGCTGTTTCAACTATTCGTAAACAGCAAAACAAATGGTCCTAGCAGCAATTATGATGAACAGAGATATCCACTGTACATATAAATGAAGCTGACAACCCAGTTTGGGATTCGTCGAGCAAGTCAGACATCATTTGTCAAAATGCACCTATCATTTCTCAGCTTTAACACATTTTTCGAACTGCGAAAAACGCTCAGGCCATTACAAATCCGAAAGTAATCTGAAAGTAATTGGCGAAAGGGACTATGGGAAATATAAGAGATAGCATGAGGGATAGCAACTAGTCTTAAAAATGCATTTATGTCGCAACTGTATACATTCGCATCCTGATTGGGAATAGATCTGGAATGACCACAAAGTTGCGGTGTTGATACTTGGTTGTGATCTGCGAAATTAGGGGGTATGCCGTTCACAGCATGTACGATGTTATGTGCAGGTAAGACAGCTAGGACAAAAAATCAAATGTCCGAATTTCATCGGGGCTCAACCCCCGTCAAAGACATTTTCTACTTGGTATTTTCACAACTGGTTGATGTCTAGCCACTAATACTCCGGAGGAAAGGATATACAATTATGTGTCAAATAATAACATATATTTAGTAACAATGTACAAAGTAGTGCCCCCGTTTGACGATACATAATAAAAACACTACTGCAGACAATTAAAGGCCCACCGCTAACCAGAAACCTTTGCGAGCTCACAACAATCAGCGTACATGCGAAAGTAAAATGAGCCACACAAAATGTCTTTTTAATTCTCATTTCTTTTTTCTGCAGATGCAATCTACTTGCTATCTTCTCACCTTCACACCTTGTTCCATCTTTTTGCCAATCAGATACAAATAATGAAAAAGGAACCAAGGAATCAGCTTTTTTACAAACAATCTAAGTCCAGTACTTGTGACACTAATAGTTAAATCGTACAATAAAACTGTTCGTTCCTGCAGCTGTTACGCCTCACCGAAGGTGCTTAGGCCAGATGGAAATTTCAAATGGTCTAAAAGTAGTCAACGAAACCATCTTGGAATAGTGTAAAAATTGATGCTCGCAAAGAAGAGATGGGCCTTTAATACGCCTGTGCTAACCAAGAGCCCTTGCGGTCGTGCAATATCCTATAATGCATTTCAAAACTCTCTTAAAACAGGAACATGCAAAGTGACGATCATTTGCTTTTGAAAAGACAATGGCAAACTATGAAATTGCTATATCTAAGTAAAGAAAGTGATTTGAATTCACAAAATGTCACATTCAGTATTGCATGATATAGCCCTCTACTAAACAAGCAGGAATTGGTCAGCAACATGCCTCTTTCATTATCCAGCCTAGGCCTAGTAAAGACACACGTCATCAAATAAGGAAGATGAGGTTAACACAACTTCCCTTGGAAATGAGGCAAATAGCAAAGTTGAAGAACGAGCTCAATTTTTATCTGCATATTAGCGATTTTAAGAAATCAAAGTAGTTCGTCACTAGAACTTTATTTATATCTCAGGTACGATTCACACGGCAAGCAAAGGCCAAGGTAAGCAAGGCTTTGGAATTTATTTACAATAATAATTCATAAAATACAAAGAAAAATCACCCATTAAAAATTATGTAATGTACTTTCACCTGATTGGATCACTGGTTAATTCATCATCAACTTGCTGTCCAATTTCGTTGTTTTCTGCACCCGTTTTCTCTTCCCTGTTGACAGTCCCTTCATTATTCTCTTTGTTTTCTTTGCCTTCATCTTCCTTCGAAACTGGTGACTTTGTCGTAAGCAATTCGATCAACTTTGAACTCTTTGTTGGACTTGCACGTGACGCAGTTCCTTGGATGTAAATGAAGGGGTGGGCGCCACCAACGTGTGAATATTTGCCAATCTGAGGGAAAGAAAATACAATCAGAATTTCAATATTTAAAGTTCATATATTTTAATGAATCCAATTTATTCGAAAGCCCACTGATAGATTTAAGGACCAACGCAAAGCTGATAGATTTAAGGAACAACAAAACAAATACAACAATATTATTACTTATAATTCGCAACTAATGAAAATTAACTGTAGTATTTGCCTCGCATTCCTGCTTTGTTCCTTTTACCAATCATATACAGACATTGTCACAAACATTCCTCGAGAATCCTTTAGGCAGCCTGCTATTCTGTTCTCTATTTCACTAGTTTTAAAGCCTGTGCCACAGAGGGGAAAATTATGAATATACAGTCCGGTGGCAATCGAAAGAATTGGGGTTTAGGGGACCTGTTAACAGTCAACATCATATTCGGCTTCAAATTTCAAACAGTCACCTTTTCATTTGTTTTTCTGTAATTAACAAAGATAGACAGGAAATGGGGGTGCCCTCGGGTGATAGTCACGTGACGTAATAACAGCCATGTACCCATATGTGGTATATTTCTAGCTTCAGCGTTTGTGACAAATAGGTTATAATAGACCTTTGAATATCTTCGGGTCGCCATGGCAGATGAAACCTTAAGACATCTTGCTTGGATTGTGCTTGACCGATAAAATATACCCATCTAGCAAACGTAGGATACTGCGTAACATAAAGGTAAATTGCGAAGGAGAAACAGATGTATATTGGCACACTGATTGCTGGATTCTCGAGGAATGGAACGATGGACGTAAAAATTATGCATGTAAGGCTTTTTGAGAGTATTTTGCCTTGTAATTAAAGGTTTTCATATTCAAAAGGACTTGAACTAGTGATGCTTGCCTGTGATTGGTTGATTGGTTGAGAAGGTGATTTTCACAGAAAGAGGCTGTCTTGCAACGATAACTGGAAAGGAGGCTAATCAAGCAAAGCTTGTACTTAAAGTTAGAATATACTGGGATTGAAAAGATGTTGAATGTGATGATTTTCGTGCAAATTTTAAGCTTAGAATTTGCTCTCCGATTACATTCCTGAGTAATTTCGCAGTGTACTTGGGTCAGTTGACTTTTTCGGATCAAATACAAAGGCGATCACCATGTTTTGTTCCTAAAGGGATACCTGTCTTAATTCGACAATAAGGCGATCAAGGCTTTGTCTTCAGGTCAACATAACTTTTCACCAACAACAATTCAAATGTGGTTGGTAATTTTTGCAAAGGCTATTATATAATATTAACATTTCTTAGCCAACTGTTGCTTCGCTTTGACCCAGTGCAACTGTGATGTCTCCTTGCGTACGAGTCAACGAGCTTTCACAGGCCTTAGCTTAGACACTACCTTACACATGGATGAATGAAAACTTGCCCGTTGCACTGTGGCTGTCTGCTAAAACATATTCAATAATTTCATGGTCAACCAACGGCAGGCTGACAATATTAAAGGTTTATCTTCAGGCCTTTCCATGCTGAATTCTGTTGAATTCTCTTCAATTATCCTTTTCAATTATAAATGGCAACACACTGCTGAATTTCACCTGATGGAGATGGGTTCAGTGTTACTTCGTTTCCTCCCATTTTTAAATTTTGCAGTTCCACTTCATCATCTTACTATTTAGTTCAGCAAAGTGCTAGGTTTTGATTGTGTTCAGCATTCGCGTTCGAGTTTAATTTCAATTTTTTAAGGGGAACAAATTGAAAATGGTCAGATGAGGATTGCACAACAGGGACACCCTTGATACTCTAATAAGCCCTTAGGGGCTCAATTTGGGGTTGATAAAATTTTAATTTTACCTGGGGGCTCAGTGGAAGTAGGGAATCCAATGAGCTTGGGCTGATTGGATGATTTAACAACACAAGAATGACGTCACATATTCATCAAAAGACCATTTCTTGCAATTACGAAGTAAATATTTGAGAAAATGAACAACCTTTGAAGTAAGACGGCGGGGGCAAAATGATGGGAGATTTATGACAAGTCAAGGCACTGGTTGGGAAGGTACAGTTCCTAAAATTGAGTTCGGCGATGGGGTTGATCATTGCAACATGCTTCATTTAGATTCAGTGGATGTGTGTTTTTGGGAACTGGGCAAGCAACATCCAACCCCAATTCTCTTTAAATTGCTGGGTAATGTTGATAAGATTTCTTTAAATATTTTTAGGCTTCCTTGATCCTTTTTGTCGAATTTTGTGAAACCACATGACAAACTGGTGCTGTGTCATTGCTGTGCATAGGAGTGACTGTCTGCGTAGTGACACACGGGCATAAGATGAAATAATTAGAAAGAGGCTTTGGTTAGTTCAAATGACCTTGCAATTCTTAGCACCTTTACAAGCAAAGAATCTTGTGGTTTTTTGTATTATTTCGGCATTGTGTCTTGCAAGATCTATGAAATTTTACAGCATTATGGTAGACAGTAGGTCGTGGTGACACAGTGCAAAAACAAAGTTTACCATCAGAGTTCTCGTGACTAATGTGGGTATTAAGCACTTGCAAAATTGCGTTTAACTCTTGAGAATCTGTGATTTAAGAAAAAATAAAGGTTGTAGGATACAATTTGAACCTTTGAAAGGTCACAGATGTAACACTCTGCAAGAAATTTGAAGTGTTTGACTATGACATACATTTATGCACAGCAGTTTGATTTTCAAGCGAAAAAATTAACATGCCAAAAGGGTTGCACTTGGATTCACGAAATGCCCTGGCTCTCCCCTCGTCGTATCGCTGATAAAAAGGCTATGGTGGTCCCAAGCCAAGACTTACGGAGCATTACCGAAAATTCTTTAATTTTGTAAAGCCTTCTAGAGTTTCGTGGAGGCTGCAGAATTCGGCAAGGAAGTGTTCATCCTTCCCTAAGCCTCAAAGCTCAGAATTGAACAGCATTTCTCAATAGACAAAAAGAACCCAGTCCAGATAAATAAAAGTGGCCTGAAGGTCCATACTTGGATCATATTTAAGATTAAGGAAGAAATGGAAAGTTGCATAGATATGACACTGTAATGTCTATTGTTTTAAGTGACCAATTTATGTGTGGTTAGAGGTGGAACCATAGTAGTTTTTTGGCTAGAATATAATGCTTCTTTAAAGAAGAAATGCGTTAAGTTACCTATCGAGCCAGGGAAACAGACAGGTCAACAAAATGGACCAGAATAACAATTAGCACTCAATTTAAACTGATATACCACAGACCAAAGTTTCGTCTTCAGGAAACCAATTTACATCTCAAATGGCACGTGACATGTAGCAATACGGCCTGAATATCTTTACAAGAATGCATCAGTTTTCCAACTCAAGTCTTAAAACTCCATGTTTTTATGTCCATGTTCATTGTCTGCCCTATTCATGGTCTGTGGTCACAAGTAAGTAAAGTAAAGATAAGACAGGTTAAGACAAGATAGGCAGACGAAAAAGAGGTTTGATAACATCGATACATTGTTTGGAAAAGAGGTAGATACTCACTGTGGGGTCTTAAAATGAAAGTTATCTTTGGGACAACTTATTCGAGTTTGCGTAGAATTAAATGCTACAAATGAGCATGTAAGGAGCTAGTTTTGATTGCAAATTAAACTGTTATAGACCGATTTTCCGTTCTTCGTTCTGTTCATATTGACGAAACGTGTAAGCAAATGTAATTGTAGACTTGAATAAGTTTATATTCTGTTCTAAATGTTTTGTGTGTAATACCTCAAACATATTGTCATTATCTAGAAAAGGTTTGAGGTTTCAAGTCTGAAATTCATCCACAATGGTTTAATACCCTGTATCTTGTAACAATTCTATGCTAAAGGATCATTTTTACTGACATAGAAAGAAATCCAAACTGCTTTATCTGTATGTGTTGGATGAACCCAAAAGTATCATAACCCAATCTTTTGTAAAGCTAGCAATTAATATCAAAAGGACACAATTTTAAATCTGGTACCCAAAAGTATCGGATCAAAAAGCAGTTTCTTTCCAATAATTATCGTACATAAAGAATTCAAGTCCCCCCCGGCCATTATTTGTGGGCTTTTGCCTAAAAAAAGTTCGTAAACGGTCCGTATATGCGGTTACAAAGGCTTTGGAGGCATTTTTCAGGTTGGGGGCATATACAGGGTGGGAAACACACAGTTAGGGGTAACGATATGTATGGGCAAACATGGGGCTGATATGCACAGGGGGCGCACTAGGCGTGGGGCCACAGGGGGTCGAACACAATATTTCACAAGGGGCACAATAGATATCAGCAAAGGTTGTACTTTTCAATGAAAAGAATCATCTGTCTAGGAGCCCGCATTTCTGTTACCCATAAATCCGTGGCTCCAGTGCATTTGACAGTTGCATCGTAAACGAATGCATTTGTGGGTCGCGTGTAAGAGGTCTTCGATTCACTTGTTCAACATAAGAATGTTCTTATAACGTTCTTAAAACCTGCTAACAGCTTCCATTGAACAATCGAAAAGATTCACTTCTTATAAAAAGGAGGGGTGTCCGAGACTAATGAAGGTTTATAGTTTGATATGGCAGTTGGTTACCCTAACAATATAAATACAAAAGGGTCAGGTCAGATTTGAAAGGTAATAAGTTTTGATGTATCACATTCTAACTTAAAATATGACTTAGCATAAAGCTGTGACTATAGAGGATAGTGCTGGTAGATCCGGAAAGATTCGAAATACATTTACTTGGATTTGGAGGGAAAAAGAAACCACAAGTATTGAATGTATTCCTTACTGCTTGGGATTTAGAAGATAACACTACACCAACAATCGAAACTGTTTCTGAAGAAGATGCAACAGCAAATTTGCGACAAGCTGTTTGAAATTGAGTTTCCAGAGTGTTTGCCTAACAATATTATGACAGCATCCTGCTGAATTAAGCTCGAGAGCCTTAAATTTGTTTACATTGTGCGTCTTCCAGTAATAACTAGAAACAGTTCCCTACAAGGCTTTATCCCGCCGGTCAGATAGTCTTCACCGAGGGGGACCTGTCCATGTTAAATTGAGGAGAGATCTGAAGGGCAGACAAACAGTTACAGATGTTTTTCCATTCCAGATCGGCATTGAATGAAGGAGCGATTAAGCATGGTGTTAGAAATATTAAAATATATGTAATCCTAAATAAGGATTTTCAAGTGATTTTACTTGCACAGAAAGTAAATTTGAAAAATAATAGGATCATTATTACTTAGTATAGGTATTTGGAAATAAGACAGGCATCAGAGTAGCAAGATTGCTCGATTAGGCATCGGAATTGCTGCTAGAACGTGCATGAAACAGGATAAACGATTGAAATATCTTAAAAGTGTACGATTAGAGGTATTAAAAAGGCCTAATGCGTTTCATAGCGATGGCACTGTTGAGCTGATTAGATTTGCATCGATGCGAAATGAAACATGTTAATAAAAATGACATCCTCGTTGGGTTCCTGATATCATTTCTGCCAGGCATGTACAATAATGCCACGTGTTGGGCTGACTGCACAATACCCCCAGGGGTACTTCATCTTTTGATTCGAGATTTGGGAGATGCTGGCAAAAACAACATTGCAAATAGCACGACTTGCTAACACTTGAAAAGTATAAAATTTCGCATGAAATACTCTACAAAGGTGATATTTTCGTAGGGAAGGAGAAAGAGGCACCCCCTCCCTCCCAAAAGACATTTAAAGTGAGGCCTATAATTAGCCCGCTTTAAACACGAGAAAGAAACAGCAAGACAATCCATTTTAAGAGACAATTTCTTCGGAAAAAATAATCAAGCATTGTCTATGAGACAAAATAATCATATTTGATGTTAGGACACAGTTAAGACACTTTGCGTAAGATTTCCTTCAGTCCTTCGTGGAATTTTCATCAGTTTTAGATTTGTACAACCGAAATGTTTTGATCTCACTCTCATTAATGCATGGACATGTGTTTCATATCGTGAAATTTTGGTACCTGCAATAGTAGCTCTTCCTTTAATAACAATCACTCGAAACCAGACATGCAAACGACTATGCTGCAGGTTGTGATAGTTAGAAATGAAAATGTAAAGCTTGAAAGAGAAGGAATATACAGGGCTTGGAAATTCAACTTGAAATCTGATTATAGTCAGTCATCCAAAGTTTAAGAGTTGCGACCTTCTTCTAAATAACTTTAAAAATCGTGAAAACATTCCACAGAAATTAAGTTGGCGATTGATTAACCCCTCCTAAGAAGTAACCAAACCTCACTCAAGGGCTAAATCCAAATATGATGTTAAAGAAAAAGAAATACGGAGACTCAATAGAGACGGCCCTCTCAATCTTGTAGCGATCAAAACTTGGCAATATTGATGTTTATGAGCATTCAGACTAGTTATTTGAAGAATTAAGACATGGAATGCACTTTTGATAATAAATCGACTATCATCAATGAAATGACAAGTTGTCACAGAGATCTTATATGAGTATAGGGAGGATGGGGGGAGGGGGGAGGGGTTGAAATTTTTGGAAGAAAGGAAATTGTAGAGAGACATTTAGGAGTTGCAAAACGAACAAGAAATGATAAAATTGTTTATATTGTGCAGAAATTTCCAGGTTATAGACAGTTGGCGGTTGGAAATGAACCAGTTGGCGGCCAACGACACGACAATATCAATTACCTGAATGGTGGTCTCAGTAACTAATTGTGGATGAGAAAAACTATTAGAGACTCAAAATGATGGTTCTTTATAATTACCCTAAGGTCTAGATATATTCTCATTGAGTGCTAATTGATATTAAAAGGTTATCGAAACAACCCAAACGTTTTGAACCCGTTGGATTCTGCAAGGACCGCGATGTTTTGTAACATTTGAATGACAGCATTGGTCTTGATAATTATGAAAAGGTTAATTAAATATATCAAATGAGATATAATCATTCTTGCTAATGTTATCTAGAAATTAAGGCTAGCCAATTACTAATCAAATTTGTGACATTGCGTTATAATTTTAGTTTATTTTGAATAAAAATGAAATGTTTTCAAATATCTTTATTCACGTCAATTGTCTTAATTAAAACCTCGCATAACATTCGCTTAATTTGCCAAGCCCTTCCCTTTATCAGTTGTCCGTTTTCATTGCTTCAAACGAAAAAATAAACACTCTCTTTCTTATGAAACTTTGACCTATGTTTATCAGAAAATCTAACCATTTATTTTAGTAAATGTTAGAATGCTTCGATAAAATTTTCACATTAACCTTTTAATTTGGAACATTTTATATGGGTAACAGCTTTCTTAAACGAGTGTTAAAACAAACCCTTTATATAGTTGATAATTTATATATCCTCCCTTTGGTAGTAAAGACGGAATAAGGAATTAAAGACAGGTGTAATTACATTTATTGAAGAAAGAAGATGACTAATTGTGCGAGTAAACACGTTGAAAATATAATTGGGACATATGAACATGCAAACTCGATAAAATCTTCTTGAAAGCTAACAGTTGCTGCATCCAGGGTTTTAAGGGTCAAGTTTTAACCTATGGGTACATAAACGTTGGGTCACATTCTAGAAAATATGAATGAATCACTTATGTAGAATAATTAGAGGATGGCGAGAATGAAATCAATTGCTAAGCTGGTCAAGGAATCAGCTGTTCTTAAGATTGGAAGCTTAAAAGGAAATTTCAGGTCAAAGAATGTCTAATTTCATACTTAAGACTCTGGAATGTTTTATGTTGGCACATTTTCAAAAAAATTTCAGTCTAAAATTTAAAGTGGTTTCAAACTATTTTGTCCTATTTAGGTTTGTACCTGCAGTTAATAATTAAATCTAAACAGAAATGAATAACAAGTAAATGTATGGATGAGAATAAATGAATGGAACGAAGCAAACAAATATAACGTACCTGATCTTCGGTCACATCATCTCTAACTACGATTTTCCTGCTTCTTCCAGTCGCATTTGTGCCACCAACAGTTTGCATGATGCGAGGCTCTGGTTTCGAAGACAACAAGCGATAAAATAGCGACGCTGAAGTTGTACGAGGCAGTTCCGACGGCGCTTCCGATGACGATAACTCTCGCAACAACTTGTGCACAACATAATGTTCTTCCCGTTCAAAGTAGAATTTTGGTTTTTTATGTTGTGTGTCATGTTCGTCGGAGTGCTCGGCCTTTCTTTTTCCAAGAATTCCTTTGTATTCATCAGACAAACACATCTTGTTTTTTGAATCACCTTTGCTCTTTGATTTCGTGTTACTCGTTTCGCCGAATCGTTTTAAATCCTCGTGCACTTCGCCGTGCTTAGCTCCTCTCACTCGCTCTACTCTCTCTTTTGAGCAAGGTTTATAGTAACTTCGCGGGGCTTCACCTAGCATGACCTCAGATCCAGGCCGCATATTGTCCGCTGCAAACGTTTGACGATACGATGAATACGTGCTGGCGCCATGGTATGTCTGGAGGTCAGTCAAAAAGCTGTGCTGATGTGGATAACCATTCCGCACATATCCGCCCATATTCGGATTTGAAGCAAAGTGTCCGACCGGATTTGGTAATCCATACAAATCCCCGTATCTGAAATCTTGGCCGGGCGGTGAATCCAGACTGAATGTTTGAAAATCACTCGACAAAACGTAATCGTCCGGGAGATAATGGGCGTCTGACCTGGGAGATCGCTTTCGTCTTTGGGTGATGTCGGTGAATTGGGGTCTGTTCCAACGGGAGTAGGACAGGTCGTTCACAGGGCCAATAGAAGGCAATGAGATAGTGGCATACTCATTAGGAAGTAAAGATTCTGCAGCAGAATGAGGAGACTTGCAGTCCTAGAAGAAATTGGAAGGTTGTTATAAACACTAGTTCATTCCTTGACGTATCCCAAACCGTAGAACCTGCTGAATTTGTCACGAAAACAGCTTAAGGTGGAAAACTCGCAGAAACATAAACGAAAAAAGAAAAGTGTGGCTCTTGATGTTAATGATAAAATGTTTTAAGCTTGGCATTGTAAAATAAAGAATTGCAAAATGTCATTTGGGTTTGTTTCTGTATTTAATAGGATTGAAACAGAATCCAATTTTGACCTTCTATCATAAACAAAATTTCAATGAAAACAATAACAAGACAATCTGAGAATCTAAAAAATGAAAATAGATGTTGTTATTAAAATTGGAATGACGTTTTAAGTCAGTTTCTAGCGATGGTGATGGGGTCAATCCACCCTTGGGGACAGAGGTGTTACTTTATGATTATGTGTTGAGAGGGTGAGCGGGGGTTCACCCTACAAAATCACCGTTTGACCTACTTAAACTTGCAAAAAGCGCTGATTTGGCAGATGATCTGCTCTAAGCTGCCATTTTCGCCCTTCAAGAAGCCAATATTTTCGCAAACTGGGTAACCAGAATTAGACAAAAGTGCACTTCTAGAAATATCATCACAGGATCAACGCGATAAAAATGAAGGACACACGCAGATTTTTACAAATAAGCACGAATAAGTACAACGCGACGCTACCTTTAACCATTTTAATACACGCTTAACGCGTGATTAATGCACGATTAACGGCTGATCAACGCAAGTAGGCAAAAATAACGCAGTTCAGATACTCGCGCAGGACTCACGCAGGACTCGCGCAGGACTCACGCAGGACTCACGCAGGATGATGCTTTATTATTGAGCTTAACAAAAGTTACCTGGGTATACGGTCAAAAAATAGACTTAAAAAGACAACGTTAAGGTAAAGATGCATCAATGGAACATGAAAACAAAATCAATTCATGGGTTATGGCGATCTTCTTTATCTTGGTATGGTTTCACACGGGACTCTCGCAAAACTCACGCAGGACTCTCGCAAAACTCACGCAGGGCCTACATTGTGGAATCCGGATATTTATGGCTACACTAAAATCGGCCTTAGATTACGTCATGAAAGACCTGTTTAGAAATCTTGCTAAAAACACATGCTGAAAAGTGAATGGCTGTTTTTGAAACACGTTCAATGCAATAAGGATACTGGACATCGTACCGTCCCTCTGTTCACGGAGACACTGAATTAATGAATAGTTTTAATCCAGCGTTCGTTAATTCATTAATTAATTTATTAATAGTTTTATCTTATGACATGAGACACGATAGAGATTTCTTATCAATCATAATCAACGGCAGAAACGAATGCCGCTGTTAATTGTGGGTAAATGCATTGCGTATTATCGGTGAAATTGTGTCGCTAGTCTAGACATTACGTCTAACGAACAAACTTGTATGAATTAGATCTAATTTGTGCTTCAATAACAATGACCTGCTAGATGGATGCTAACTTAGAGATAACAACCGGGTCCGGATATTATGTATTCCGGATCAGGATCCGAAACTATGTAACCTGAGGACTAGAGCGGAGGAACGTTAAGCAATGGAGCATATAAGAAACTCCATCTTCATGAACAGGGTAGGTACTACCCCAAGAGTCTATTTCTACGGTTCCTGGTTTATGACCACTGAATTGCAGTAACATGGAGTACAACGTCGAGTCGAGGCTAGACGCAACAGAGACTAGCTAAAGAAGTCAGGAACAAGTCAAAGCTTAATAATTTAATTGACAAAACTAGACAATGCCTTTTATCGAAAACGTACTTCAACGAAATGCCTCGTGCTTTTAAAGTCTAACAGGGAAGGGGTTTGATTTTTGTTGAGAAAGTTTCGGTAATAAAGTTTTAGCACTATGATCATTCTCAACTCTCCAATTAAAAAGTGGGGAATCATCTGACGGGATCATGTTTTGCAGAGGCACATTTCTCCATACCTTTCCAGTCTCCAAGCATATCAAGACCAAACTTAATTTTCGATGCATATTATCAGTGCAAAAGGAGAAGTCTGTGAAAGAATTGTCAGTATGTTAGTAATGAAATGTTGGCAAATTTACCCCCCTTTTGAATGATGGTACCATGACAACGAAACCCGCAACAACCACATGCTTTGTTGCCGTGGCAAATGAGGCGACAAGGCACGAACTAACAGGAAAACATTTGCCCTGCAACTAGACGCCAAATTCGTGGATAAGGGAGGAGTTTATCAACCCTTAAATCACCTCAAGGAACGCCTTTGGTCTGGACCTCTTGGAAAAAATAACTTTATACGTAAATATAATGGCAGGTAGGATGATAAGTCGAATATAAAATGCTTGTGATATCAAGCAAGTTTTCATGTAAAACATGTAATTAATATAAAATGTGTTTTTGTGCGTATGATAACTCACTTCTTATAAAATAATACAACCAGGCAGTAACAAAAGAGGTTGAGAAAACAAAACTTCTAGAGACACAACCTTTAATCTGCCAAGTAAAACGACTAAAACAGCTGTGGGGGTGGAGTTTAGAGTTGGGAAAGAGAGGAAGGAGCCCCCCCCCTTGCGAAGGGTCACTTGATGTGTCTCTGATTAGGTTGTTCTTGCAATATATTTTCTATTGATTTGGTTGTTTGTAACTTTTGGGTTCTTGAAAAAATTGACCAGTTTTTGAACTCATGATGAAAATGGTACTTAAATTTTTGATAGCTGAAAAGTTAATCCTGATTTTGGGGCTTAAAACTTGTGATGTTTCTTAAAAATATTCTCTGGTAGACGTCTAAGTAATGGAGCATTTATTGGTGGTTGAGATAAGCAAAGGTTTTGTTTTTCTTGGCGGGAGCACTCCCTAAAAAGGATGCACATGAGCATTTCTTGAACACAAACATACGTTTTTAGAGTGAGTATGGATTTATTGTCTGTACGTAAACACGGAGTGCAGTAGTTCTATCAGGTCATGGAAGGACTGAAACGTAATATGACTTATGTCACCTTCTTACCAAGGAACAGAAATCTTTATTAGAATTTTAACACATTAAGACTATTTTGGCAAAGATTTTTGGTGAATATGAAGCCTAAAAAAGAATGTAAGAAGGTAATAAGTATTAGCAAAGGTGCTTTCCAAAAATTGAGAAAGAGGCCAATGCATTCCAAAAAGTTGAAAAAGAGGCGATGATGTTGGCAAATACTTAGGACCATGCCAAGATCACGTGTTCAGCGACTGGTTGATGATATTAAGGATTCCAGAGGTAAATTCTCCTCTCTTTGCGAATATATACCTGAATTAATAGAGAGGAAAGGAGGGTATCGCTACAATCCGAGTATAAAAAGATCATAAAATAGGATCTGCTAAATACGCTTTTAATAGCGTTTTTAAATAGTCTTGCACATGAACGAAGAGGAATAGGTACTTGTGAGGAGAAGTGGGATTTGGAACTCACTATGAAGAAAGGAAATATGATACTTTGATTGAATATAACTCGAAATCGTAAAAATGTACGTGATACACCAGTTCTTCTCCAACTGAATATTATATTCACATCTCTACAGTTATAAATTCCCTTAACAATTTTCTTACTAAATAAAAAGATGTAAGTTATGATGATAGTTTACAGTTGTGATGAATCAATTAAAAAATAAATAAGTTTCTTATGGATAATATCTTGTTTTATTACTTATTATTTTAATAGCAAAAAGTTGATCTGTCTCCAAGAAAGGAAAGCTGGTATCAGACATGTCCTAAAGGACAGGAAATTACATCCTCCATGTTAATATGTGAGGTTCTATGATGACGGATACAGACCAACAATAGCATGAACGAATTCACCAGCCAGAAAATGGGATACAATACATTCTACGGAAAAGACAAGGTCAAACAACGACCTCACACTTTGAAAATTGTCCAAGAATTGTGGGAAAATGGAGAGTAAAATGACTCTAAAACCAACTGAGTGGTCATTTGTCTGCAAACGCCTACCCTTAAAACGTCAGTTCATACTTTTGATCATAACTCAATCATCTTATACAAGTTTATGGTTTTCACATACTAATAATTAACTGGAAATATCATGTCATAGGTGTGTCTCCAGACAACTTAAATTAAATTGCTCTCAGTTGTACCACTTACATAATGTGAAACTCAATTGTGGTTTAAGAATTATAAGCAATTTTACTTTTTAGTCTATCGAACCTCATTGACCTCATCAGCTGAAAAATGTCCTTTAAAGTTAGTTTAACGGATGCTTGTTTCCTTACAATTATTCAGACCTAGACCATACCAGGAATAGATGAACGCTCTCAGTGTGCTGTTAGCTTGTCAAATGCGTGGTCGTCAACTATTGGAGTTATAACAAAACCTGATGGTATGTTATGGTAGGTTATACTATACTGCATTATTAGCAATGCAATGCTGCGCTTTACCTTACTGTGGTGTGTAATGCTTTGCAATGCTATATTTAAAAATATTCCAAACTGCTGAAAATTTAAAATGATAAATGGCCTTCGCCTGTCCTGTCCTGTCCTGTCCTGTCCTTTCCCATTCCCTCCAGTCCTCTCCTATCCTATCCTATCCTATCCTATCCTATCCTATCCTATCCTATCCTATCCTATCCTATCCTATCCTATCCTATCCTATCCTATCCTATCCTATCCTATCTTTTCCTATCCTATCCTATCCTATCCTATCCTATCCTATCCTATCCTATCCTATCCTACTATCCTATCCTATCATATCCTATCATATCCTGTCCTATCCTATACGATCCCATCCCATCCCATCCCATCCCATCCCATCCCATCCCATCCCATCCCATCCCATCCCATCCCATCCCATCCCATCCCATCCCATCCCATCCCATCCCATAACATTAAAACAAATATAAAACATATAATGCCAACCTTAACATACTCGATGCTAAAAGTCGCTAATGTCAGAGCCCTGTTTCTTATAAAAAAGGTTGCATTGAAAGTAGCTAGGTCACTTGTAAATCTGAATTGATCAGAGGCAAAGGCTGTTTGATTGACCTAGAGATACGCGAATTTGAAGGATGATCCTAGCACACAATCACTTCATTTACGAAATCATCCAAAGACACTGCATAGCCACAATAAATTCACATAAATAGCTCACTAATGAAGACGAAAATCTCCCGAATACAAACAAAGAGAGCCAGATACATTTTGTTGGTCAAAAAAACGCTGCCAATGTTGCCAGCCAATTGATTATTACAGCTACGTGCGTTTGACCACATTAAGAAGGACTAAGCCACTAGCTACACCTGATTTGACCTGACCTCCATGATTTCTCAACATGATTGCAAATTTCTCTGCGAAAACCTGATTCTAATTTCAATGGAATTTAATCAAGGTACCCTCGTTCTTTAACAACATCCAACACCGCATTTCATGCTAAGCCAGTCTTCCAAATTGGGGTTGTCACTTTATGGCAATTATTTAGGATTATCAAGGCACTCCCCCTGCAAAAATTACAGTCAGCTATGCAAAAAGATGAACAATGTCCGATTAATCTACCCCATAAGAAGCAAGTTCTTTATAGTTGGGGAGAAAGAAAGGGTTAAACCAGCTTTAAAACCCCTCAAGTGACACCCCTGGTCCCAAACGCTAGCAAGAAGGGGAAAGCCATATTGTGAGCGACAAAAGGTAGAACTAACCCCTAACCATATCAAGTAGGAAAGTAGAGATGAAATTAGGAGACCTGCAAAACAATTGGTAATTTTCGTTACGTTCTTTGCTAGGCTTTTGTGATCCGAGGCTTTTCTCAAGTTGCGCTTATTTCACTCGCGAGTTGGTAAAATTCGAGAACAGTTTTGTGTTGAAACTGAAAGTAAAATTTACAAGTGTTACTTTAGTTGCAAAAAGCAAACGATTTTATGTTCGAGTTTGAAAATAACCTCAAAAATTGACTCAAGTTGGAGTCGAAACGCCCGTCACAGTTTCAGTCTAATTTTACATTTCCTTTTGCCCAAAATGTGCGAATCTTTAGTCTAAGTCCTATTTTAATGTTTTTAAGTCGAAGTCAAAGTCAATGAAGATAACAAATTTGAAGATGTACTCATTTACTTTGGACAAAATCATGGACTAGACAGCAAGCCCTCTTTAAATTGTTCTTTTTCACGTGCTTTTCTGCAGAAACCACGTGGCTAGGACGTGATCATCACAAACAGCAACTTCATAGCAATGACAAACCATCTGCTCCTTCGTAGCTACCACGAGCGCTGCCACCGCAAGATACCAAAAGCTGAGAAGCTGAGAGTGTAGATAAAAGCAAACTAAAGCATGACCCTCTGGAACAAGAGTTCATTCTTTATCTTCATTAGAGTTTTTACAGCTACCTCATTCACGTTTATAAGTTTAACGAGTTTATTATACTAATGATAATGAGGCTGAGAGGGGTGCATGAGTAGTGCAGTAATAATGAATAGACATAGATTAGGAATCTGTTGCAATAAACCGCATATCCATGATTTGTGGAGGCAAAATGAGTTTGTTTCTCAATTGCATTCTTCAACTGAACAAGGGATAAGTAGGCTCTGATTGGCCAAAACAAATAACCAATCACGCCTGCTATTTCTGCCCTCACGTGATTTTCAATCAAGGCTGGGAAAGACCTTTCTGTTCATAATCAAACCTTTCATGCAACTCTAGAGTTCTAGTGTCAAATGAAAAAGTAGCTTCAATTAGCTACACCAGTTTCCGAATATGATAAAATTCCAGAGTTTCGCAGTAACAAACAGTTATCATATTATTTTAAAAAGGTAAATAAATTGTCACATGGAAGCAATTTGAATTTGTCAAACTAACACCTTAACCGCGCGAACTATCAAACAGATGTGGGCCTAAATGCTTGCCAACTTCCATCAAAAGGTTCATTATATTCTTCGAATGCATTTCACTACACACAAATTTTCAACGAAAAAATGTTTAAATTTCAATGGAACCCTTACTACTGGGAAAGCTGTTGGTAATAATGTTAATGAAGCAAAGTTGAACATCCATCAGAAATGGGAGGAAACATTTGAGATAGAAGTAACACAGAAGAAAGCTGCATGTATTCATGGTTTTCTAGTTTTCAATCACTTAAGTTTTGCAGAACAATTTCACTGGATGAAAGAGATTGACAGAGATTATGCTGGTCAGATTAGATTCTAGTCCGCTTTTTTGCAACTGTCTTTAACTTGGGTCTTATATAGGTGGTGGTAAAGGAGTGAGGGTAATAAAGATGGTGCTAATAAAGGTGATGCCATTAAAGGTGGTGCAAAATAACATGTTGATTACAAAGGTTGTACTATCAAAAGTGGTGCTGATAAAGGTGATGTATGTAAAGGTGGTACTATTTAAGGTTGTACTATTAAAGGTGGTGCTAATAAAGATGGTGCCAATAATGGAGGTGCTAGTTAAGGGTATGCTGATAAAGGTGGTGCGATTAACGGTGGTACTATAAAAGGGTGTGCTAACAAAGGTGGTGCATATGAGCGTTTTGCTAAAAAGATGGTGCTGTTAAAGGTGGTACTATTCAAGTTTGTGCGATAAAGGTGGTGCTATTAAGGAGGTGCAAATAGTTGGGATGCAAATAAAGGTGATGCTAACAAAGGTGGTACTATTAATGATGATGCTAATAAAGGTGGTGCTATCAAGGGCGATACCATGAAAGATGGTAGCATCAAAAGGTAGGAGTGAAGCATTTTGTGACAACGATGTTCGTTTTTACAAAACAACAAACATGAAGTGATAATATGGCATTTGTCAAGATTAAGCTCTTCTAGCGCATTATCAAGCTGATTAGTAATAGTTGAAGTAAACACTTGCTCCTTCACAGATAGCTGAGATTTCTTTATAAGAAATTGAATCCAATGTAATTGTAGCCCCATTCTCCAAATGATATCTGTCCTTTCCGATATAAAAAACTGCTACTGTACTTGATATCGACCCCCCTCCCCCCCATTAATGTTCAATGCTCATCACCCCCACCATCTTGTTTCACCTGTCCATGTATGGTTTTTAAAAGAAATTGTTTTAATTTGATCTTTGATGGAGATATGCACATCCTCACTATGACATGAGAATTGAACAAGAGATTCGGCAGGAGGTCATGTTTTCAGCATAATGATGGGATGGCAGTCATTAATCAACTGTGAATATAATCCTAAAAAAGACGTTTGCATTGAATGAAGATGATGATATTGATGGATCAGTTCTAGCATATCTGAAAGATTTCGAACCTGATGTTCAGCTAAACTCAAAAAGTAGTGACGCGCTTATGTTATTTAAAACAAAATAGAAGGGAGATAAAGCGCGTAGATAATGAATTACTTAAGGAAACATGTTGTACCATCTGCATCTTCAACAAATGGATATGGGTCAACGTGACCCGTACCGGTTGAAGTTCAAACACAGTAAACGTAGCCCCCCTACCAAGAAGAACACAGGGAGGAGTGAGCGGATTCGCATTCTCATAAGAGAACCCCGAATTTCCAAAAATGGAGTGGCCGCCGCCAAGTTAAAGAACAGGATCAGAAACAATCTAAAAGTCCCCTCTTTCAAGGAGAACAGATAACAGATCTGTCTTTAAGCGATCGGTGTCATCAAAGAGATAGCAGACATAGTCAATTGCTGTCATAAGGGAAGAAACATGAGTGCCCCTTTAGTAGGGGGAGAGGGGGAGAGGGGAAGGGGAGGGGAGGGGAGAGGAGGGGATTAGTCCCAGATCAACGTGTCATTTTTAAGCAGACAAATGAATTTACATACATTGGTTTTATTGGGTTTTTGTAATAAAACAAAAAAATGTTTGTCAAAGTACCAGGCTGCATTGGGTTGATTTGTACCTTGCCTTCCTCCCTAAGAAAACCAATAATTCGAAATAAATGCTATTCTGAATTTTAAGTTAAAAAAGTCCTTCACATAAAGAGCGATAGAAGAGCATCTTGTGAATAAGATTTTAAAAATAAAAAAGAACGAAATCCGATCGAAGGCGTGATTTAAACGTGGTCAGGTGCTGAGAAAGAAAATACTAAAAGTTTTCGGCACAATTTAGTATCTTTTAACAAGGTTGTTTTTTTTATTTGGGTAGGCGAAACTTCATGGCTTAGAAAACCGGGACAGAATTTTTTAATGTGGAAACTTCCGCGTTCACAGTACTGTGAAGTTGAAAAATGTAGGAGAAGAGAACACGAAATTAAGAAAACAAATGAGCAAAACAACACAGAACAAATGGAGCAGGTTGATTTGAAAACAAGTGGGAGCGAAAAACGCCGCAGATGTTTTCACAAATCGAAGAAAGACTTTTATCTTCAATCAAACATACCCAAACAAACAAGAAAACAACTATAAAAGATAAATACCTTTGGTTGAATAAAGTTGGGTCAAAAAGGTCAATCCATCCACCGACTGTTGGAGAAAGAAAACGCCAAATTCTTTTACTACTAAGACCTCCGTTTTCCAAACGCGGGCTACCCGAGTGACACAAGAACTACGGGGACTACAGTCGTCCGTATTTGTATGGTTTGAGATACCGCGGGACTCTCGCGTTTTTTACGGATAGTTGCTGAGAAATTGGCTCTGTGAAGACATATGGTCCTAAATTTCATGTCTATTCAGATGGAAGCATTTATGGTGATAAAACATCAATTTTAAAGCAAAAACTTCGCTTTTAGCTGTGTTTTTTATAAATAACAACGTCCAATCTAGGACCAAGGCTCAAAACGTTTTTAATTATCTCAGATTTCATCACTCGAAACGCTGTTTTTAAAAATCTTCCGACGTTCATCTTTAATTATTTATTTCAACAATTCGCCTGCCTATAGAACACACTTACGCGGACAATTCACAAACAGCGATAGTATTTCTAATCCACGCTCCACCCACGATTAAGAGGCTCGCCTCAGGTCCACTCAGCAGCAAATCAAAACAAAAAGAAAACAACAAGGCGGTGAAATGCAACGAGGAGAAAAAGATGACACCTAAGCATTTACGTGGCTCAGACTGGGCATCCTATTCAACAGGCACTCCACCAACCCTCGTACAAAACATGCACGGAGCTCACTATCGCAGATTATGTATATGTATGGCTGATGACATGTTTTGAACCGTTCTGAGACCCTTAATTTGCCAATAAGTCCTTCGGATTAAGATGCCCTACGGAGATTTTAGTTACAAGTAACGGTCCCTTGGAATCTGATAACAAGAGTGTCTTAACTTTGTTGATTGTACCAAAACATGCGCCCGTTTTGGCAGTTGTCAAGTAACATTATAAAAACATTGAAAACAAGAGATTTGAACAATAAAAGTTTTTTTTTTTAAAAATTACCGATAACGTTTCGCATCTTGTTACATGCGATCTTTACCACAAAGAACACCAGCAAAATAAGCTTCCAACGGAAATTTGAAAAAAGCGAAAGATAGTTGAGGAAGACCGAGGAAGACAAACTTAAAGCAAACAAATAAAAAAGATTTGAGGCTAATGAATAAAAAAGTGGATGAAAAAACAGCGAACGATTACAAACGATGGGGATGGGAGAAGATAATGGCAAGGCTAACGTCTTGATAAGACGGAAAAGTTAGTAAGAAGAGGTAGAAGAAGATGAAGAGGAAGATGAAGATGAAGATGAAGAAGAAGAAGAAGAGGAGGAAGAAGAGGAAGAAGAGGAAGAGGAAGAAGAAGAAGAAGAAGAAGAAGAAGAAGAAGAAGAAGAAGAAGAAGAAGAAGAAGAAGAAGAAGAAGAAGGAATTTAAGATAATTTTGGCGGTTATGTTTGGTACAGAAAGAACATCCTGCTATACCTTGGTCTTCATTTTAAGCACATAACGGGAAGATTAGTAATGATACAGAATGAAGAGAAATTAGAAATTAGAGTTATTAAACGACCAATGCTACAACCATTGACATACTAGGCCTAAGCCATGGCGGATTGGTGATACAAGCAACTGATGCATGCCGTTGGTGGAGAGCCTGTTACTGGGTAGATCAGTGATGATAGCAACGGCGTACAGAACCACAGGCCAAGGGCTCGAGACGTGCCTGCATTATCGATAGCTCGCAAAATATCTCATACAGTCCTTGAGCAGCTGAGGCCTTTTTATAGTACTATTCATCATCTTCAGTATTACTCTTGGAGACAATGTCATGGCAATGTTTGAGATATTCAATACACTGAACTGTAAACATTTGGATTCGCCAGGAAGTCAGAGTACAAAAATTACAAGATTCCTAACACTGCTGAATAAGAAATCATGAGATTCCTTAAAAAATTCATGCATGAAAATTTGGGACACTTTTAAATGCAGCTCTTTAAGAACTATTTCAATTTAGTTCTTAAAACAACCTAAATCTGAAACGTCTTGAAGTAAATAGATATTAAAACAGCACAAATGCCACACGTAACTTCTCAGCACTCAGTATAAATTAGTTTTGATAAGATCAGAGTACTGAAATGGATGAAATGTCTCATACGCTTTGATTACTGACATTATGACATTCAGAAAAGGTTAAGTGGTGAATTCAAGAGATCAAAATGAGGGACAATGAAATGAAATTATGAGATTTGGAGGAAAGTTTGAGCAGTGGAAAGTTCGCATTATTCATAAAAAAGTTTGGATATTTGGGCATTTTGCATAGAAAAGACAGTGACCCTAAGGTAAAGCATTGTTAAATTCTTTGTAAACAACTTTGCATTTTAATAAAACGAACTTTCGTTTGATAATCTGAAGAAAAATACAAGCTGTTGTGGTCTACATCCGGCCTAAGTCATGAAGAGTTTTGCAGTGCGGGTCACACGACCTCGCTTACTCGAACTCCATGCAGTTTTCTAGAATTGATGAAATCAACAGTTGATGGAATCAACTGAGATTCGCATTAAAATTTATGAAATATCAAACAAAAATCTAGTTGATAACTAAATGAATGATTCAATGAACAATTATCTTAATTAAATCGACATAACACGGATCCTTTCATCTTTTTTGAAACTAAAAAGAATTTAAGAATTAGCAATTTGTATCATCAACTACTAATTAAAGTCAATCGTTTTAAAAAACCATTTCAATAGAAACTTTCCTAAATATTACTCATAACATTAATTTGCTTTAGTAAACAAAGTGAAAAAGTTTAGATGCAACAAAGAATATGCAAATTTTGATGCATGGCCTTGACTTTGAAAGAAAGACATCGTCTTTTGCGAAAACTGTTAATTGCTGACAACACAGTGATATGCAGTGGTAATATGGCGATGTCAATTGAAAGGACAATATATTCCACCGTTTATGCTAATAACTCACAATAAAAAGCCATTCTGTTGTGCTGCGTCTCATTTCTATGAATATTTAAGGTGAATAAACGTGACACTCAAGTATCTACATCGACCATCTGCTAACGCGTTCAACTTCGGTCAATAACAAATCCAAATGGCCTAAACTGCCTCCATGTTGGAAATTTTCTGAGATTGTGCTAGGATAATTAAACGTCAGATTTTCTCCCCTTTAGAAAAATTCTGAGCCCCACTTCGCTCTCATTTGTAGCAAAAAATGTTACAAAGACGCAAGTGAAAAAGTATGAAAATTAATTCTGTGCTTGTTTGATTGAAAACTGGCTATAAGTAACATCACAGAGCAAAAAAAATGCAACAAAGAACTGTAACACAGGTCAAGGGAGTGGCTCGTCACCCTGACGAAAAGTAGATAAAGACCACAGTAATTCAGTATGAGGAACTGTTTATATGAGATTCATCGCGCAATTATTTTTGTTCAGTTTGATTGTCAAAGATCTCTTCCTAGAAATTTTCCATCATCAAAGAAAATTGTCTCGCTGACAGGTAAAACGGTCGCCTGTGTTAAAACACGTGAATACGAAACAGAATGAATTTTGCACGATAGCTTGCTCATTGGGAAAATACAGAACATCCGCTGACAAGCGCTGACATGGACGGAAATTGCGCGTCTCTTGGGCAAAACATACGACAGATCAGAAAAGTTGGCCTAGCCGAGAATTTACTCCAAACAATTGCTATTTCTCCGACACTAGTCCTGAGTAAAGCTCTTTAGAAAGAATTCTGTGGAAATTAGCTCCTGTCACCCAATGTGACATTAAGGATAGGTGAAATGAAACTGCATAAATATTAAGTCTCCAAATACAATTATGGTCACTATACGAAAGTACACGCGAAGATGTATGATGTGACTGAACAGTATTAAGTTTATTTAACAGACGTAAAATGCACGTCATCAGCGTAACCCTCAGTATTGAGGTTCCTGACTGAAATATGTATATTCAAATCTAGTTACGTATTGATAAAGTCATCCATGTAGTTATACATCAGTTGGAAGTACTTTGAATAGAGAAATTCTTTCCAATTATGTGGGTTGTGTTGCCGATAATATAAATATGATTGGACTTATTAACTTAAGAATAAATCAACATAGTTGTTGTTTATCCGTTGCAATTTAAAAAAAAACACATATTTTGTGGACATGATGTAAGGATTGTGACAGTTAATTTGTTAATATGGATATGATTTTATTTAACCAAGTATAATGTCATCTATATAGTCATTTATATGTTGGAATTTCGAAGAAATGGTACGGACATGATGCAATGTTTCGGACGCGAAAGAAGAAATGGCATGAAGCATTGAACACCCTTGAATTTATAGAAAAACGTTGTAAAGAGAGATTGAAAAGTTAAGTAGAGAATAAATGAAACATTGAATAATGATTAAACGATGGAAAAGCCTCAAAGTGATTTTTGAATTTATCTGGCTCATCATGTAAATAAGGTGAAGATGCTGAATTGTCATAAACTTAAACCGAAGGGCAAAGCAACAAAACGTGGTAGGATTTTAAAGCGACAATTGCGATAGCAAAAACGGTGATAAATTATCCACAGCCTGAAAGTGAATGTGGGATGGTTTTCGCATGAATCTAACATGATTGTGTACGCCTTATGACTATCAAGTATCCTTTTATCATCTATGACATAATCAATCAATAATCAATCAAGCTAATGCTGATCACGTGAAAAAGCTTTATTTAATAATACGACAGCTCCTTTTTCTTGTTTCACTTTTCCCACTTCCCTGAGCCTGCTTCCAGGCTAGGGGTGAAGAAATAATAACTTTTTTGTAAGAAAGGTGATGTTTTAGATCATAGTATATCAAACAAGCAAATTTTGCATAACAAATTAATTCAAACATGGTATGAAAAATTTCAGTTGCTAAAATTCGCCAAAAATTGAAATTTTAGAAGCAATTAAAAAATATAGATCAAGATGATTCAAGGTAAGAATTAGTCGAAAATTAAACGAATATACAATTTATGTTTAATTTTATGGTGGGGGAAAGAAAGTTGACTACCTCTTCCCATAAAGCAGGCAAATATTATTTAAATAAATTATATCTTGTTCAAACTTTCTAAAGAATATTCATAAGTGCATACTTTCAAAGTTGCAGCTTTCCAAACGTTTTCAGATTCATTCGAAATTTTTAAACATGCATTTTAAAGCAACAGAATAAAAATTTTTCCTGTCCAAAGAGCGAATGCATTTCAAACAAAATTAGCAGTGTGTCTTTTCTCTAGTTAAAATTAAATTTATTTAGGGAGGTACAGCTGGTTCGCTCAGCTTTAACGTCAATATTGCTTCCACTTTGTATTGAAGTAAATTCCATTATTGAAAGAAGTTTTGTTTTATTAACTTGTAGGGCAATAGCTAGTTTAAGTTTAAAGTTCTTTATGTAATGTTTGAGAATTATTTTATAAATCTTTTTTATAAGAGCCTATGCATGTACACAGGAAACAGGCTTGAAATGATATCAAATGTAGTTTGCTTTCCCCTCCACCTTATCTATAAATATATATGTATAAAATCACTTGCTTGTTCACGTCGGCTTTTTTTGAAAGTGCTCAATGCTAATTAAACAGAGCTTTTTAGAACATGATTGAAAAAAACAGGATTCATGCTGTTACTTAGAGTTTAAGCTACTCGCAATTTTTAGACAGAGATGTTCTTCAGCTGTTGTCTGAAGATTGCGAATAACATGAAACTGTGAGTCACAGCAAGAACGAGGATTCAGAATATTTTTACAGATTGTAGCGGCTTAAGGAAGAGGAAAGTCATCAGTAAAGACCAGAATCAAAAGGTTTTAGAACTGAAATTGTGCTTTTAAGGATGTATATACATAAATCTAGATAAAAACAATAGTTTTACAAATATATATGTATATATAAAACACTCAGAAGCTCAACCACATAAAATGTTTTAAAATATCAAATAAGTTTTGAAGAAAAAACTTCACTTGTAAACGTTCTATGTATCTGGAAAAGTTATTACTGATGAAGACGAAAGTCGAAACGTTTACAAGTGAAGTTTCTTTCTTGAATATATATATATATATCTATCTGGGTTTTGTAAATCTGTATCTTTTTTGTAAAACTATTGTTTTTGTATGTTTTTAAATGGGCTCCATTTACATAGAACGGTTGAAGCAAAAGCGAAACTTCTTAAGAAAGAGTTTTTTATTTGAGTATTCTGTATTAGAATTTAAACATCCCAAGGTTGAGTTTTTGGAACAAATCGACGTTTATATCTATATAAATTGTCTGAGTACAACCATATAAATGTTTCTGGATGGGCGTTTCTATGTTTCCATTCTGGATGGATGTTTCTGGAAGACGAAAGGGGAAACGTTTAATAAATTGAGTGTCCATAAATACTTTGTTTCTTCCCTTGAATATCCAAAAATACTTCAAAAATTTCTTTAGGACAAGGGCGGATGATTCGTTCCAGGTAGAGACTTTTAATTTACAATTGGGTAGCACCCTTATGGTTAGTATTTATACTCCATGTCAGCCATTGCCTATTTGAATTTATATATACATATATATATATATATGTTTGTATAATGCTGTAGGTTAGTTGGAGCTACTAAATATCATGAACACTGGTTTGGAACAAGTAGAAAGAAAATAAAAATTAGTAATTTAGCAGCAACCTTTAGGATGGGATTATCTCTTATCAGCCTGTACAGAAGTTTTGCATTTTGGCAAAAGCGTGGCCTTAAAGACATAAAAGGTGTTTTCAGCACAGAATTTCATAAAAATGTACGTCTAAAAGATCTCAGTATATCATCATACTAGAGTTAAGTTGTTTTGTAAGGAATATTCAGCTTCTCTGCTTCATTTGCTAAATGAGATCTTTGAAGTTAAATTTACATAGATTCGAACTAATGTTTTGACATTCATAGAGCTAACACATTTGCCATAGAAATCTGTAATTTTCTGAAGAGAAATGCGGCAAAAGAGTGAATATTTATTTTTATAACAATCACTATGAATACATTATGAATATTAAGCTTCATCAGCAATTGTTAGTGCTACATTTACAGTACCCGTGGTGATCTTTTCTGCATCAATGTTTTATTGATGAGAGACATGCATCTTCCATGGGTATCAATACTTGTGTTTTAAGATTATATGCAAAACGATTGCATTATTCTTTACCTAAATATTTGAAAAGGGATTCCAATGCAAAAGTAATCCAAATAGACAACGTGTTTAGTTTTATTTGACAACAAAATGGAAAACAATTAGTGAAAAATAAGTATTTCTAGCAAAATATCGAAGAAAGCTTTATGAGTTAACTTGAAAGAATATGTTTATAGGATGGAAGGTAACTGGTCTAAAAAAGACAGGAAATAGTATAAATAATATTATATTTTCTATATTTAATTCAAGGATCGTATGAAGATAGTATGAAATAATTTTAAAAGATATCATTGAGCAAAGAACTTTCAAAATACGATGGTTATGCAACTTAAATGCAACAAGTCATGACTTTCTCAATCAAAGGTGCAAGAGACCAAAGCATCATGGGAACGCCCTTTTCAATCTTGATTGTCATCATATAAGTTATGCAATCAATGGAAAGTTATGCAACTTCATGCTTCTTCTACCTTGATAGCAATCTCGTCAAAAATTAGGATTGATTTTAACATTCGTTTAAACCTTCTCTTTTTATAAAAGAAAACAATTCATTTTTCAAAAAGTTTTATCAAGATTCAAAAGTTATTGATGATGTCATCTTCAATGGTATTACTTCATCAGTTTTGATCTCTTGTATATAATATGAGTTTACCAAAAACATCATATTTTTTTTGCATAGCCTTGATACATTTGATGTTTTTAAGGAAGCTATGCTAAGGGCGAATACCAACTAATAAAACTGTTGCAAACAAGTACATGGG
This sequence comes from Catostylus mosaicus, assembly GCA_964019065.1. Lineage (NCBI taxonomy): Eukaryota > Metazoa > Cnidaria > Scyphozoa > Rhizostomeae > Catostylidae > Catostylus > Catostylus mosaicus. Next base: position 14,704,091 of record OZ025189.1, read on the forward strand.
AATTTTTGAAGGTTACGAAAAAAAACCTGTTTGTGTTAAACCGTAAAGACATTGATCGTTGCAAACAATTTTAGACACATTTTTAGTTCGTACTAAAATCTTTGAAAACATGAAAACATTGCTATTTCTTTTAGCATTCAAATATTGTATAACCAAACCTTTGGTAATCCTTAATTGAACAACTGATGCTTTTAAATGTAATAATTGTAGAACGTTGAGAGTCTCAATGCTCAGAAAAATGCCCGGCAAAGCTCAAGAAATGTCCTGTTATTACTATTTATTATCCTCATTTCCTTTTAATTTTCATAGAAAGGAGGTCTTTGCTAGTGAATGAGTTTGTACATTGATATCACCTTCAGCAGTATGTTTCCAATTTAAAGTTAGAGACAGTTACCTAAAAGGGTATATACGTCATGCTGCCTAATGATACTGTCAAAGACTGTATCATTTTATCCTGATAGTTATAAATATATTTATTTGTATAGTTTTATAGCTGTAAAGTTATATACTTATATATATTCTATTGTAAAAATGAATTGATTTATTGGCTGTCATCAATTAAAAGCTCATAAAATCAATTTAAATGACACCCTTTTAGTGAGCATTAGAAATTCACCCCCTAACTTCGATTATGGTTAGGTGACCCAATGTGGTCATAAATATCTTCATTGAAAATCATAATTTATGGACAGGTCGGCCCGTTTAAAACAACGATGAAAAAAAGAAATTTGAGTCGCATAGAATACGATTTTTAGACTAGTTCAGTTGCAAAAACTATGAAATTATTATGCAAGAGGAAAATTACGCTTTCGTTGTTAAAAGAGCGAAAAGAACAGACTAAAACTATAAATCGAAAAAAAAAATCAACTGAAATGTCCGCTCTATGCTCATAGACTGACTGAAATTATATTAAAACTAAGCAATAAGGCGCTATAATAGGTCAATTGCTTAACGAATTAGATTCGAAAAAATAAAATTGTTTAAGGATTATAACGTTGCGAAAAAAATTAAACATCAGCTGACCATCAGAAGAAAAACTGTAAATATGATGAAAAGTGATGAAGAGAATAAAATACTCTAACAAGAATTGTTTGTTTTGAAAATGACGTGTGAAAATTCAGTGAGTAATTAATACGGCCAAATCGATTATGTATGGTTGGGAATAATGAATGTCGCGGTAACTCAGAAGATTATGAAAACTTACCTGCTTTATAGTAGCTGCGATTCTTTCTAATTCCATTGCGTCCTCGTTAACAAGCTCTAGAATGGACTCGGCTTCACGATCCATCGAGGCGAAGACAGCGTCAGTCCAAGAACGACTCTTTCTTCCAGTTGTATTATCAAACGGTGAGCGATTGATTCTTCGGTTGTTCGACTGACCCTGGGAAACACTCTGTTGGCAAGCAAAGGAGTCCCTGTTATCCATGTTTTCAAGCGCAAAATATTCATGATTGTTAGTCACAGAATTAGCGAAGGGATTTCGTGAGGTCGACAGATTAGGGAAATTGCTGGAACTCCGATCATCCATCGCGTTTGAACGCTGGCTTCCAACAGGCAACGGGACACCATTCGACTGAAATTCACCAGGGTAACTTTGCATATTGGGATAATTATAATAACTCATGCTGGAGTCATGAAAATTCCCAACAGATGCAGATGAGCTGCTTTGAAGCTGGCCTCCCTGATAGATAACTCTTGAATTATATTCTGGATTCGTCACGTGAGGCATGTTGGCATTAGAAGAGTACATTGCTAGCAAAGATCATCACAGTTTCGCTCCGGCTCGGGCAATCTTGACATTGTTGATAAATCGAGGATGGTTGTCTGTCAATTGGATAGGCTGGTAACTAATGACGTCACGTAACAGTTCAGTAATCTTTGGAGCAGTGATTGGAACCTGTATGTGAAAAAGGCCTCCGTGAATTTATTGAATAAAGTAAATTAAACAATAAAAATCAAGCAGAATGTCTTATAATGGGAGAAAACAATGAAGTTAAGTAACAAAGGATAATGAAGTTACATAAGAAAACATGATTGGGAAAATAAAGGAATTATAAAAATGAAATTAGACAAATTATGCAAACACACGACTAAGGGGAATAAAACAAAGACATTTTGAAACAATTAGACGTTTAAATATTGAATTTATAAACCTAGAAAAGAAGAAAGGTCTTGAAAACGTCAAACTCATCTGCAAAATCCTGGTTGCAAATTAATATTTAAACTTTCAACTTTCATTAAAATTAAGAATTTATAATGAAACCAAAATAGAATAATGAAAGAACTGATGAGCAGAATGAGTATGCAACAGAAAACATTTTAAATTCATTGAAACGCGCTTGGGAAAAATTTCAATCAAATCAAATGTGGTAAGCAATGCAATAAATGTTTTACTTTTGATATTAAAATGTAATAATATAATTGAAAACCCAAGTGATTATTTATGATGTTTTCATCATTTACTTCATGTCAGATCTTAGCAAAGAAATCAGCATCGCAAAAAAATATAAAACTGTCATTTGAAATGATAAAATGGAAAATAATAAGTCTTTCATTGAAATTTTAATAAATATCTCACAAGGTTTATAAGCAACCGTAATTATAATAATCAAGTAGGTTGAAACATTATGAAAACAGTAATTTCAAGCAAATAAAATTACATACGATTTCGTTCATAGTTATGATAACCTTGAGGAGTTATAGCATATCTAAATATTCCAACTTTCAACACATTATAATTTTAAATGTTTGCAGAGACTATGAATAATTAAAGAAATCATTAAACTTAATTGGACCATTATCATCTTTGATTATTTCTAATTTAACTGTTAAAAACTGCATGATTCATCATTTGGTCTGGTTTCTCAACATAACAATTATATTTTCGATGCTTTTGAGAAAACCACGATTTTAGTGAATGAGTCATTGTCATTTTTTTAGTCGAAATGCTCACAAAATTAAAATAAAAGGATTTGAATCTGAACTAAAAAGATTTGCAAATTTAATATTGAAATAAAAGATTTGAATTTTGAAAATAAGTTTTTTTGATGCGTGAAACAATGACAATAAAAACAAGAAAAACAAACAACAAATTATTTACAAGTTTATGAAGAGAATTTGTAAGCCAAAGAAAAGGATGATTTATACCTAACTGAACTCAAAATGAAATTAGATAAAAACTAAATGAAATTAAATTACCACAATTATTTTTATTATGAGTTTCAAACCAAAACGATACAAAACGAAATTCTTTATCAAGCTGGCTTTGTGAAAATCTTTCAATAAGATTTTCTAAAATTTTTAGAGATCGAAATCGCCATTGCTTTGGGTCAAATACCAGTTTATCGAACTTCGTTGAAAGAAATTCGTTTGTCAGAGATTGATGAGTCAAATTTTAAAAACGAAAACAAACTGTTTTGCCATAGACGTATCAAAGAAATTTCCTTCATAAGCAAGATTTATAAGGAAACATAAATGAGAGGCACTGGTATATTTCCCTATTAGCTGTTTCATCAGATTGGTAATTCCTTGTCTAATTGGTTGGGTTCCTTGTTACTCAGTCAGCTAAAAAAAACCTGAAATTGGCAGCCTATAGCCCGTTCTTATCCAGCAGCTATGCTACAAACTATACACATTACCACCTTGTCCCTATGCATGATAACAGGGTGCAGCTACAGATGGCGCACATAAATACAGACTAAGGGGCCCAATTACAGTCTAGGGTAAAGCAGAGGGTAAAGTGGGACGTCTTGTGTGCCAAAAATTTTGATCGTGTCTAAGGATGATCGCTTGAAATAACAGAAGTAATAAAACAGTTGTTTACAATTGGAGGACTCAAGTCCACACACTTTGAACTTTCTTAGCAAAAAATAAGTTTTAATACTCTAAGTACTTCTATGCAATTCTCTGATGCATGATTATTTTTCACAAAATTGCGCCTTAAAGGCCTTATTTCATCGATAAGGCAGTGAAATTCGTTCAGTTAATCCTTTTTGTAAGGAATAAAAGGCACTTTTCTCTAACAAAACATACTTGCATGCCTTCGTAGACTGAAAAAACTGAGTCTTGAATTTTCAAACAAGTTAAGAAGCCAAGTACTATTTCCTTAAAAACTTTGTTATAAAAAAACGCGTGATGGATTGTAAAGCACGGTCTCTATAGAAAAGAGCCTTTATTCAGCCCATGTTTCTGGATTCCATTTAATATAAGGTAGTCCACTTTACTTCACATACTGATGTATTGTGTCAGGCTTGAGTAACATATTTCAACTGGCGTTAAACTTGATGGGATAACTTAGGCTTATTCAGCTCAAAACAAATACCCCTAAATGTGATGTACAGCTTTAAGTCTTCCTTAAAAGTGTCCTGAAGCAACTAGCGGTAAAAACAAAAGAAATATTGTAAGCTGAAATATTGATGATGAAATCAGGAGAATCGTGAAAATGGTAATGACATCGATTGTCACGAAAACAAGATTTGCGAATGCAGAGGATTATACCTTTTGGCTTGTAATCCTATTGCAGCGTGGTTGCTTTTGTCCTTCTACCACTTGCTGTTAGATTTGATCCCTGTTCAAGGTCATAGCATTTCACATTCTGTGGAGTTAAGAAATCCACTATTTATGATGTCAGATATGCAAAAAAACTTATTGCAAATCAATCAAGCATACTTTAGTTGGAGATAACGCCATTGATTTTATCTCCCAGCGCAGTTTAGCGGTTTAACTAAGCATTTACAGAAATGAAAATTAACACACGTTTCGGGTCAAACCCCCCATGAAAATGAATATCTAATCCTCACTCCTTCACAGCTTCTATACATGAGCACGTGCGCGCGTCCAAACGGAATGGATGGATAATGAATCACATGCTTCAATTTACACGTTTTTTTAATTAAGAGGATCATTTCAGGCAAGAAACAGGGTTGCCGACTTGGTGGCCAAATTTCAAGATTCTGACAGTACTCTTAAAGCCTTGGCCAACAAAAACGCCTTGGCCGTTAATAGAAAAAGTAGGTAAAAATTTCTCTTGCCACTTCTAAATTTAGAAAAACAAACAATTCTAAAAATATTGACTTTTGAAGTTCAAAATATTCACGCCATCAAATAGCTGATATTTGGCCTTTCGAGGGAAAAAATTGGAAAAAATTGTTTGGGCGAATATTGCTGTAAGCCACGCAAAAATTGGTCACAGGCTCTCTCTCTGGGAACTGGCAACCCTGGTATGAAAATTGTTCTATTCAAAGGACACTGGCCTGAGATCAATAAAAAGTTGTGAAGTAGAAACAATGTGCTCCCCACATTAACCATAGAGCCTAAGCAGCAGGTACATAATCCTCACATGGGGTAGTAGGCGCAACAAAATGTGCAACAAGCAAGAACATTTCTTGCCCATATTCCATTAAACGAGAAACTTCACAAAACAACAGGAAATAAGGGGAACTTGGAGAGACGATATGCTTTCAAACCGACCGTAAAAGGGCCTCGTCCAGATCCGGCCGATGGCCATAGATGATGGTAGAATAAACAATAGGGATGGATTCATTTGTTCCTCTGGCAATATTAGATGGACAAAAAGAATGAGCATGTAAAGGAAGCAAAAGAAAAACATTTAGCATCATCTCTCAGGAAAAAATGAAAATGACAAATAAAACAAACCACCATTATTCTGGTTATAAAGAAGAAAACAGAGGAAGACATCTGTCTCGAGGTGACAAAAGATGTTGTGATAGATAAATGGTTTGTGAGACAGGCTATGAGGCTGTTGATAATTGCCTATTTAATCACTAGGCACGCTTTACTAAAATTTTCAATAAATTTAAAAATTGTAGAGAAAGGAGGTACCACCACTTGTCAAGTTCGCTCCTTCATAGCGGTCATAAACCTCTCAAGAATTGCGTAGCGCAGAAACGAAAGACACCTGCACTACATGAAGTATTAAAGTGGTTTTTACCACAAAGCTTGTTAATACATTTAATCATAAATAATCTTAAAATGGTTTTATCAAAATTATTTAATATAAATCATTCACGCCTAAACACTTACTAACGATTTATCTTGCGAATTAAAACAGATGAAATTCAATTATTTGCTATTGTCAAAACTTTAAGTCCATGGACAATTGACATATAGGCAGTGCTGAGCTACAATGTTAACAGCTTTTAATAAGCAATCAGTTAAAATGCAACCAGGGCTGCAGGTATTTAATTACTAAGCATATTGAGGCTTAACTGAGCAGCTGTAAGCAACTTAAGAACGAGGCTTTTGTCTCAAAATAAACAGAAGATTCTTGAGCAACTAGGTTTGAAGGCTCCTAAAAATTAAGCACTTTAAGCCCCCCAGTAAGCAGTGTAAAGCACCTACAAAATTATGCTTAATTCTACGTATGAAGGTTCTTAAATATTAAGCACTTTAACCCCCTTAGTAAGCAGTGTAAAGCACCTACAAAATGATGCTTAATACTACGCATGAAGGCTCTTAAATATTAAGCACTTTAAGCTCCTTAGTAAGCAGTGTAAAGCATCAATAAAATTATGCTTAATTCTACGTCTGAAGGTTCCTAAATATTGAGCACTTTAAGTCCCTTAGTAAGCAATGTAAAGCACCTACAAAATTATGCTTAATTCTACGTATGAAGGTTCTTAAATATTAAGCACTTTAAGCTCCTTAGTAAGCAGTGTAAAGCATCAATAAAATTATGCTTAATTCTATGTATGAAGGTTCCTAAATATTGAGCACTTTAAGTCCCTTAGTAAGCAATGGAAAGCACCTATAAAATGATGCTTAATACTCTCTGCTAACCTGTGACATTCAATTTGAATGAATCTTTCAAATAGACTGTTTATAGCACCACACAAGGCAATTTCTACTGTCCATACTCCAACACTCCAAGCTGTAGAATCTTCACCAGAGAAGGCATGAAACTCTCAATCTAAGTGAAACTTCTAATGGCTGATGTGTCTGAATATTTGGGCAGATTGGCTGGCCTAGTCTGAAAATCTATTAAACGCCGCAGAATTTGTGTGAGAAATCGGAGTAAAACGTACCAATTGTTAATAAAAATTATCACCGTAAAATTAACTTTTATGTATTAAAAATTCAATTCAGAAGTCCAGTTAATGTAGTACAATTACTTGAGTTAAATTGCACATTTCTTACTCAATCTACCCCCTGACAACAAGTATCACAACGGAAATAAATCTTTTCCAATAACTTAATATCTCTTACTTCAGTAAAGTTCCTACTAAATAGGGAGAGACCTGGCCAATTTGTTACCCTTTCTCCAAATCATTAAAGCCGCCATGTATTATATGGGAAGTAACAAGCCTGAGGTAATGTTTTTTCTGGGGGGCAGTACTTTTGACTAATAGAATTTTAAACCCTCTGCAAATTCTTAACCCATCCATCATATGGACTTTTCTATCCCCTTCCCTTTAACTTTTCTAGCCCTTCTACTAGATTTTGAATCCAACCTATTACCACACCACTGCTTAAAACCAATAATGGAGAAGACTAGCCTTTTTCAAATAGCCCGCTAGCGCGGGCCCGCTTGTTTTGTAGTATTTAATGTGGAATGACTCTAACCAAGAATTAGGCAGCTCTTGTGCCAGTCAAAACACAACTTAAACGATCGGTTGAAAGCAAATTAAAAAATGAGACTCTCTGGAAGAATATCAATACCTTAAGCTCTCATAATTATATATATATAACTAATTTTGCATTGTTCTTTTGTGTTCTTGATTATAAATATGCGCTGTATCTTACTGGAACGTTTAAAACTGATGAAGACGCGAGTCGAAAAGTTTAAGAGTTGAAGTTATTTCTTGAGTATCTATTTAATATTTAAAAATTTCTGTGGTAGAGCTAATGAAAGTTTTATCTGTAGTAAACATCATATTTATGTAGTTGGATAATAAGTTGAAGGTATTTTTTGCGGATCAACAAAATTGAAATTAATAACGAAACAAATACTAATATTTCGATCCAAAATGATTCGAGCCGTGAATACAGCCGCTGCGTGGATACAAGTTTTGACCAATCAGTCATCGTTTACCTCTCAAACGAATCCAATTGATTAAACAAACTTTTCGGCTCACACATCTCTTGTATTCCCTTCTTTTAATTAAGACATAAATAAAAAGCCCAAAGCTGATATTGAACAACGATAATAACTAGTTATTTTAAGAATTTAATAACCTTCACTGTTTTATTTCTAGATAAAAGCGGGCTCCAAAACACTTTAACCCCATCCAGCACCCAATCAGCAAGATCATAAGAAAATTAGCCTGTTTCTTCTATCCATCAAGGGGACATAACTATGTCCTTGTTGACTAGAGATCTGGATCAAATCTAGCATACGAAAAACCCTAGAATGGAAATCATATAATAGGATTCCTTATTCTATTTCTGGGCCGCTTGAATTACTTGTAATTATTTTCATCCCCTTAGCTTTTTAAAGATGTTAGGTAAAGAAATAAGTTGGATTGTGGTTTGAGATGCCGTCACCATTAAAAGGTTAACGAAAATCTAATCCATTAAGACCATGGTGCTTTTGAGTTTCAAGGGTGTATAAATATGTGGATAAATTGAGTGCTTTCGAGGGGTAAATCACTCCATGAATCAAGGTGAAAATGAGAAATTAAAATGAAGGGTACTCACCGTCTCTTTGGCAAACTTGAATCAATATTTATTAGCTCTACGTGCCTAGGATAAAAAAAATACGTCCAATAAGAGGGTAAGCATGCGGCAATGAGCTTTTCAAAAGCAGATGCATCAATAAAGGTATTGAATGATTTTGCCTATCCCAGTAATGCATACGTGATGACGTCAGTCCTTATTCCAATTTTAGTCAATCCAGCCATCAACATATCTACAACCCCTGCCATACGTCTTGGGACTCTAATCACAATTTTTTCTTCTGTCTGCAGCACCCCCCTTCCCCCCTAAAACAATGTTGCTTAAACCATGATTCATGGCTACCCTTAAACCGAAATTAATTGTAAACAAAAGTTAAGGTGTTGCTTTTTGCAACCAACATTGGTTTATTGGGGGAAAGGGGGTGATACCAGCGTTATTAGACCGAAAACTACAAAACAATCTAATCAGTAAAGCATGACTTTTAACAGGTGTTTCAACGACTTCTGGTAGGGGTTGTTTCCGCTATAAGAAACTAAGCATCACGGTGATTACTTAAAAGTTCTTATATACATTTGCAGAAGACGTCACAGTGCAACACAGCACATCAATTTGGTATGATGTCGAATGCAACAATTTTCATCGAAACTACACTAATTTGATTATGAGGAACTATGCCAATTTCCTGGCGAAATATACTACGGTTAACAGCATAATGTTATGTAATCCTACGGAACCAAAGTTACCGATAAACAACAGCAAAATTGATGCAGTTGCCGATAAGTGAGCGATTGAGCCATGGAGCTGCAACACAGGACACCAGGCCTAGTAGCGCATCACAATTCTACTTTTGAAATAATCCAGTGCACAATGTTCAGGTCTTATTCCTGCTGTTTTGATCTACTGAGTTATCTGGTGCCTAAATGACTTTAGCACATAGTTTTTACAACCTGCAGTGTTATCGTTGCATGGTAACTGCATTAGGCCTAGCGTTGCATAATATTCAACTGATTCAAATCGACAACAAAAATACTTGGTTGTAATTGCATCCTTTTTAAAATAAGAAAACTTTATATTTTGATTGAGGCTAGTTGTTTTAAAAATTTTCTTTCATTTTCAAACCGAAATGCTCTTAAATCAATCTTTATACAAGAATACATAATCCTTTTTGAAAGGTTGATTTCCGTCATTCGAGTGGCTAGCAATCTTCGAGTTGCTTATGAATTTCAATTACAAAATACGTAAATGATGCATCAAGACGAAAATAAATTTAAAATAGGGTGTCTAGAGCAAAATAAAAACTTGAAATAAAATAAGGTTCTAGGTAAGGTCACCCCTAGCTTGTTCTTGTCTGTCCTTAAATATTGGCAAAAAACCCATGTTCGCGTACTTGCAAAATTGTTCGTCTGAGTACAGATGAGTACGGAATCAGATGTTTTCAAAACAAAATAAAACCTAATGAAACTTTATAACGATTACAAACAATTTACTAAATCTAATAAATTTAGCCGGTTAACTGTCCAAAATAAAAAACAAGTTTGTCAGTTAAAAGTAAGAATGATTATTTTTCCCTTTACAATAGTAATCCTAAACGACTTTCATGTTTATCAACATTTTTATCTCAAGTTAAAACAAACAATTTATTATGGCAGCTGAGGATAAAATAAACCACATTAGGATGAAAATTGGATTTCAAAAAAAACCTGATAACGTCACCTTGCGTTTCCATAAAACATTGTTCTTGAAGTTATTCAAGATCATTCTTTTCAAAAAAAAACCAAATTCCCTTCATTATTTCCTTCATTATTAATAAGCGTTAAATTTTGTTTCCTTCTCTGACATCTGTGATGAGAACATCTTTTGTGCAAATCGTCTTTTTTAGGAATCATTATCTTTAAATTCTTTGAAAATTTCTTACAGTTTAAGAATCACTTTTAGGAGATACCCACCTATAAGGTTGATGATCTATGCCATGGCTCAATATAAGGTTGTTCTAGAAATCACTGATCACTTCACATACCAGTTTTGTGATACGATCGTTTTGATCAATGGTCGATCAAATTGATAGATGTATGCGGCTGTGGTGAGCCTCCCCCCCCCCCGGGGAGGGGGGGTTATGGGGAACAAGGGAATTTGCTGTTTTTATCAATGAGAACGTAAGCAAATTTTTCTGGAGAACTAGGAGCTTTTGAGAAGCTGAGGAACAGTTGGATATCTCGTTTCAGGGAGCATTCAAATAACATTATGGGGAATTAGGGAGACTGCCTTTAGAGAACATGTGAGCACCAACCCCCATCTGAAGGGGATTCTGTGGTCAATGAGGTGATTTCAGATACAAATCCAAAGGCAAAGGTCTTGTGGACAGTTTTTGGCAGCCTTAAAACTAAGACGAGAACGCATTTCAAAACTTATTTGGCACCAATGGTGGAAGGGATATCTTTAATGTGAAATGACAAATATCAAATCAAATTTAAAATTAGCTAACGCTCCTAATACATTTAAACATAAGATCAAAGAGACGTTTTTCCTAAATTTACAAAAAGAGGAAGATGATATATACGTCTTCTATTAAGACCCTTCATCATCTCTCCCATCCATGTTTGGCGATATAAACTATATTGTGCTGAAAACTTCTACATGACAAACCTACTTTCCTATTCTTATATTTTGATTTGTACACCAACACCTCTAAGGGGACCATTATGGAAATAAGGTTGGATTGACCTTTTTAATGCTATCCCTGCCGCTGTAATTAGGGTTGCCTTTTTAAGCTCTTAATCTTATATTTAATAAGTAGTATTGTAATAGTAATTTAATATATTGTATTGTATCAATTTTTCTTCTTTTTTCTTTTTCTTTTTCATTTTTAAATCATTAATTTAATGTAATAGCTTGTAAATACGTTTTTATCGTGGCAAATGCTACATACACACATACATACATTTGATGAGTGGCAAATATTCTGCAGCATGCCTATCTTCTCCACATTTCAACGAGACTCAAAATCATGTGACTGTTATGTCAATCAAACTGAGATTTTGGTGGGTAAAGACAAAGAGAGTGAAGCAGAGCTGTCAATCAATACTGTCTAATTCTATTGTTTTTGCCCACCTAGATGTCAATCATAGTCACATGTTTTAGAGTCTCATTGCAAGGTGCATTTTGGGGGAGAGTAACCAATTTCTGTTAAATTTTTTAATCTATCATTTGCACTAAACATAATGTACATGATATATCTAACACATAGAAGAGTCACGCATTTGAAGAATTTAATAGCCTTAATTCAAAATAGCGTATAATTCTAAGCACCTTTAACCTCCTCTTAGAAAGAAAAACAATTCCATAACACACGGGCCTGGATTTTGGCTAAATTCAAAAGCCGATAAAGAGCAAGCTGAGACGGGCCTTTTGCTATTTCGAAGTTTTTCTGTTGACCATTTTTGCATCGCCTTTAGAGAATTTTCCTTTTTCAACTATTTCCTGTTGGTATAAATACCCTATTTGAGAATTATTTTTCCCAAGTTGTTTCATCATTTTTGCATCTCTGTTTTTCAAATTTGCTCTCGTATTGATTTATTTCTTAGTGGAATTCTAAAATTGCTTTTTGCTAAATAAGTACATAATTGACAGCATTAAAATCTTACTTTAGAAGAATTATGAATCTGAGAACAAGCTTTGAACACTTAAGTCTAACTGAGAACAATACATGAACACTACAGTCTAACAAAAAAGAAAATTTCGAGAACAGGCCAGCCCCAATCAAAATATTTATAAATCTATAGAGAAATAGTGAAACTCCTTAGGTTTCCAAATTTTCTCCACAGAGCCATATGGCTCTCGAAATCGGTCGAGTAAGGGAATGCTCCATTTGAAGAGATCTGAAATAGAGGTTTGCAAGGTTTTTCAAGGGATCAGAGATTTTTGTTAGAAAAAAAAGATTTATGATCTCTCTTTAAATACACTCCAACCTATCCAAGGATTGATGACTTTAGAACTAGGAAACCCTTTAAGTAACCTTTTAGATAGGTAACCCTTGCCCCATGTTGGACATTATGACACCAATTTAGAAATGATCTTACTTAAAAGTCATCATTTGATTCCATTGTAGCATCTTAGATTCATCACTTGATGACAAGAGGTTCGAGTGCACTAAATAGTGTTAGTTTAAACTGACCCTAGCCATGGTAACTCATAAAACTGTTGTTTGTTAAAAGAGCAAAATACACATGTTTAGTTTCTTAAATGTTCATCACTGAGCCCTTAAATTGAAATAACCAAAGCCCTTTTTGCTTAGAAAACTGCTGATTCTCTAAAGAGCAAAATACACCAGCTTAGTTGCTTAATATTTCGTCATTGAGCCCTCTAGTTACATAATGTTGCACTGACATTGTGGCAAACGGCTCTGATCAGCAAGTTGCTTAATAGAAGAATGAAATTACACGAATGAACGAAAACATAACTTGGCAAGCTATAAGAACAATTTTCTGTAGACATAAAACATTTAGTCACAAGAGAAATGAAAATTAGCAAACAGTAAATTGAAACTATCTTCATAATTTGAGGGAATGTTAGATTGAAAGAGTTACACTACAGCCTGCCACGTTTCGTTTTGGACTTTTTATACAATTTGAAAGTCTTGTGGTGCGAAGTCATTATCGAGAGAAGAAAATACAAATGCTTAGTTGTCTTTAGCTTTGTTCGTTGGGAACTTATTAATAATTTAAGCGATCCAGGCATACACTGGTCTTGCAAGAAAGTGATTTTAAGAAAGTAGTACTCGGCTGCTCAACAAGAAAGTTCAGTATTGACCCTCCCCCACCTAGAAACTTATGTAACTTTTTTTGGTTCAAACATTACTTAATATCCCTACAAAATGCTGCATTGAAAACCTTCAAGAGGCATTCAAGATTCAATTTATCTAAAGGGTTATCATTTAAAGACTTGCATGGTACTATGCATGTTGGAGCTGCCATGCCTCGCATGAGGTATAATCTAGTAAGTAATTATATGCCTTGCTGATGAATCCATTTTAAATGCTTATTAGTAACGATAAAAGTAGTCAAAATTTTGCTAAGAAAGTTCTAAAAGGTCTCAGTATTGAAAACATGCTAATACTAAAGAAATTTGAGTATGAATCATTCAAAATTTTCTTATAAAAGACGCGGACGTATCAAACTGTCCCTCATAAAGAATCATGGGCAGAATAATTATGTGCAATGTCTATTTAACAATAATCTAACGATTTTACTCACTCTTTATTTCCTTTCAAGATGAATTTGACAAATCAGCTGATGTAAAAATCTTTATCCAAATTGATAAAATCCGGTCTTATTTGTGTGGTGCTGATTTAATGAAAAAAGTGAAATGCCTTAAAGCGCTTATTGCCCATATTTGCACCAAATAAATTGGGTCTTGACAAACTCTATCAAAGCTCAGGCATTTAGACAATGAAGACAATAGGCCTATTTCTACAATAAAATTCTAGCTAAAACCTTTGTCCATAATAAATTGATAGCTTATCAATATTTTCTAAATACAAATTATCTTCGATCAACAGACTAATAAAAGACAGAAAGTAAGAGTTTGAGTTGCTTGATAAGATAATAAAGAATTTGTTGAAAAGCCTTCTTCTCCGATTCAATTTTTTTTCATTGAAAACAAACCGATTTCGCTCGATTCTCTTTCATCTTGCGCTGAGCATGACTCAAGTGTGGTTTTTGGTTTATCCAAAGAACACAGTATCCGCACAGGTATTTTTACACAATCAACCATACAATAGTGCGGTAGCCTCCATTTGCCGATCTGTAAGACTATCGACGCCCTAAGCATAACTCACAATCATAAAGAGTAACTCCATTGGCGTTTGTTATAAAACATACTCCTTTTTCAGACGGAATCTGTAACAGAAACATCCGGATGAAACATGTTTTATAATGAAACGCAGCATATAATAGGACTTTTCAAAACAGTGGGTCGAAAGATCATAGAATCGATAAGAGGAAAGGGCCTAACAAATACAAAAACTGAATGATAGTAGCATGCTCACAGAATCAACGTGCCAAAAGAGTAGGCCGTGATTAAGGCGTAGGCTTGGGCTAAATAGTGGCTGCAAATGAAGATAAAATAATGGTCCCAAGGAAATATAGTCAAGAGAAAGAATGTGAATGAATACAGAAACATGCATAGCAAGCTTTCTTCTCTTTGAAGCAAGACTTAAATTGGAGATTGGAGTCAGGCTCATATGAAACAAATATGAAACTTTTCTCGAAGGTTCTTATTTCAGAAGAAAGTAACAGAAAATGTGAAGTAGAATGAAAATGACAAAAAAGGAGTGGAAGGCGGAGGGGATAATGAAAGGGGAGGGGCAAGAAAGAGAAAAAAGGAGGAAGAGAGGGAATAAAATATGTGATAAAGTGAAACTAAACCAAGATACGTAAAATGCCTTTTCCACTTCTCTAGTGGCTTTCGATCTGAATTTGATCATTTATTTCCGTTAGAATTTCGGTCAATATCCGATTTTTTCATTCCCTGATCAATGTCGAACAAAAAAGGTGCTTTTCACTTTGCAAATGAATTACTTTTCCGTTTAATTACGTGATTTTTAGGGAGAGCAAAACGAGAAAATATGTAAAGAGGGTTTAAGAAGGAGAGGACAGGAAAAAAGAAAACAGAACGAAAGAGGAATGCCAAATAGGGAAAGAGAAAACAAACATTTGCCTTGAGTAGCAGGTTACATAACATTTGGCTGAACGGGAAATGGAGACTTCAGTATTTTCATAACCTCTTTGAGAAAGATGGGAAATAAACGCTACACTTCAAACAAATGGTTGGATAAATACCTATTATGTTTAAGCATGTCTAAGACAAAAATTCAATTAATGAAAGATAAATTTGACCCTTTCCTTTGCAGCTTAAAGAATCGGCTTTCTTTGCCTTTCTTTGACACAGTAGGCCTAAACCGTGATGGATGTTCATACGATCTTTTTGTTATTACACATCAAATCGATCCCACAATATGTCCTTTGGTGCACATAAAGTCCATGCGAGAGATTTCTGCTTTTGAAAGACCTCTTTAATTTGGTCTGAGGCATCATCATATGTTGGCTTCCGTCATTATAGTTCTGTCTCGTAATGACAGTAGAAAACTGACTGCAGACATAAGCAATACCCCCTTGCTTTCGATATTTGCCTTGCTTTCAAGACTTAGAAATTTGTTTCAAATGAGTCATGGCGGGCCAGTGAGATTCGACCAATCATTGAACCGGAAATTGCATATGCCTCGTAGCTATAGCCCATAGAGACTTGTTCAAGTTTTATACAGACAATTGGTTAATAAGCAACTATGGTTTGAGTTATTGCCTCAGTAAGCAACTTAATTGTGCCATTAGGAACATGTAAGCAACCTGACATTGAGACAACCTTTTGCAATGTAAACTATAACTCTGATTTTGGTTCAAATCTCCTGAGTTTACTGCGTACCGTAGTAACGACTGAGGTGGCAAAAATGTGGTATCAACTTAACACTTATGTAAAGTAGATATGAATTGAAAATGTTTGTAGAAAGGCCCATTTTAAACAGTCCTGAAATGAGGCTGTAGTTTCTAAATAAATGAAATTCGAATCAAATCAAATCAAAACGAAATAAAATAAAAAGAAATAACGAAAGAAATTAAAATCAAATCAAACCAAATGAAATAAATGAAACAAAGTAAAGTAAATAAAATATTTAAAAAAATAAAATCCAATCACTGTAAATAAATCCCAGATCTTCCTAAATCCTTTTCGAGTCAGCCGTCAAAAACATAAGGCAATTGAGTATAAGCTATATAAACAAGCTCGTTTTCAAATGGGGGACTATGATCTAAAATATTCATTGTTTTCCTCGATTTATCCAATAAATGGTAACTAGGTTTCACTTCAATTTACCCAAATGGTGACGCTTTTATCTGTTATTGGGGAGGGAGGTGATGGCCCCTACATAACCCTCTAAATCTGCCTCAACCCAACCACCAGCGCGTCCTGGATTCCATAAATTTGACAGCATAATGAGGAATTTGTATAAAATATTGAACATTACTTACAAAGACGCTCCGTATAAAACCACAAGCACCCTGACTTTTCTATGATGAAAATTGTCTCTTTTGACGTAATCAATGGGATAACCTGTAATAGAAAATTCAAGTGTTTAAAACTGATGGAAATTTCAAAATTGATGAAATATAAATAGGATTCCTTGCTACCATGCTCATCGTTATAGTAACGCATCAACCTTATCCAAACATTCATTTAATTATAATCTAAGTTATCGGTATCGGTATCGGTGCTTACGGCAACAAAAGCAACCTAACCCAAGCCAGCGGTCCCTTAGTTGCGGTTACAAGATAGGGTTCGTGGGATTAGAACCAAGCGATGTCAGGCCCTCTTTTAAGGGGATAAGACTGGGGGCAATCTATTGTTTTCTCGCTCAAGAGGAACAATAGGTCTATTATTTGAAATAATAGTAGGATTAAGGAAGCGGCTGTGGGCAACTGCCTGCCCAGTTAGTATGATACAGCCCCAAAGGGCATAAATCAGTTTGGGTACGGGATGTAACACCCCTAAATCATATTACAGTCCGAGCTGCTACTTGATAGCAATAAACACGGATTTGGTAAGTAGCCTAAATGCAAGTTTCTGTAAAGGGGATGTGTGTTTAAACGGCCTGGTTTCTGCAGCTGAAGATATTCGGACTCCAGTTCGACTCACAATTCAGAGGTCATGTCGTCTTTGAAAACAACAGTTTCTTTTCGACGTAAACTTCTTCGAACCTAGGCAACAAAACTGACATAGGCAACACTAACCAAAACAAGAATTCATTTTATTTCTGAGACATTCATATAATTTTTATCTTTTTACAATAACTCATTGATACAATGAGGCTAAAATGTTTAAATTTGACAAGAATCTTAGGTCACGCGTGGTCTTTACTTTGTCGTTTACTTGTCGCGACTTGTTTTTCCCTAATTCGAGAACGTACTGGGTCAAACTTCTTGGCAGTGGAGCATCAAATTCCATTCGACAAAAACCTTTTCAAATATTTGTTCTTTTAAAATCTGATATCCAATATGTTTGCAGATGAAGCATTGAATTTTATCTAATTAGGCTTTCAAAGCAAGGCTCCAATGCAAGGCTAAATCTGATAAATATCATGTCTAGCATTAGCATTGCATGAATGCATGCATCAGTTTTCAAGTGAAATAAATGATGATGATGACAATGGTGAAAATGGTGGTGATGGTGGTGATGGTGATGGTGATGATGATGATGATGATGATGATGATGATGATGATGATGATGATGATGATGATGATGATGATGATGATGATGATGATGATCATGATGATGATGATCATGATCATGATGATGATGATCATGATGATGATGATCATGATGATGATGATGATCATGATGATGATGATGATAATTATGATAATAATGATTGTGATGATGATGATTATGCTTATGCTTATGATGATGATGATGATGATGATGAGAAACCAAAATTATCATCTTTCACCTGCTTGCTTCCCAACAATTCAATATCATTTAAGTAAGATTTATGATTTACTGGTAATGTGACTAAATTAATATTAAATTAAACTTGGTGGGTAAAACACCTTGAATAATTTACTAAATTCCATGTGATATTGAATAATTAATATAATATTATTGCTTAATGATGTTACTTTTCCTCCAAAAAAAAAATGAATAATGATAAACAGTTGACAGACACTCAGAAACCGAATTTTTATCTTATACAATTTAATCTAAACGATTTATTGTTCTGTCATTTCGTGTTTGACAAAATGCTACAGGATGTCATATGGGAGAGCTTAGAAAACCAATGCATTAAAGAAGAAGATAGCGAGGTTACTGGTAATAATCTGAGTCTATAGATGGGAAAAGATAAAACTAGGTTTACTTTATGAATATGAGTTTTGCTGATATGAAATGAAGTTATAAAAAATCGATGTGAAATTAATGGAATTGAAGTGAAAATAGTGATGTAAAGTTATGATGCTGATTTTGCCATTGTGCCTCTCCAAATATGAACCACAAAAACTTAGGTAAAACATAGCCACAAGGACACACCAAAAGATGAAGGTGTAAACTCAAAACCACCCCAATTACCAGCCAGAGCAATACTTCATTGGTCAGGAGCAATGACAGTGGTACAGGCTGTCCTAGGCCTTTTAATTTCTTTGAAATGATGGGGTATACACCAACCATAGGCCATGATATTGATTAATTTCAATAACTGGAATTTCTTTTGATGCAAGTAATAGAATAAGGCCTGAGATAATTTCTAAGAATCATCAGGGCAGTTGGGCTGAGCCCTTCTCATTTTAGTCATATTTCCCAGGATGCAGAGTATGGCAATGGCGTACCCTAGATGCTTTCTTAGACGTCTTGTACCTACAGTGTAGTGGTGCACCGCAAGATTTTCATACGGTTTTTGCACACCAGCACCTGAGGGGCAGAACTGTTGGTGTACTGAAGATCTTGTCGAGATCAGCCATACTCTGCAAACTGACATATTTCTGCAACTAAGTAGAATTTTGCAATAAATTTCAATTCACAAATCCTTATCAAGTTGAAATTAATATTATTGCTAGCCAGGAATAATATCCAGAGTTACTGACAGTAAGAGTTGAGGCTACATATCTTGCTAAAGCCAAAATGATGTTAAATTTCATTATTATTTAATTGCCCTGATGTTATTTTGAATTATGCAACATACAGATTTTCTTTCTGTTCCCCTCGCTACTTTAATGTATTCTGGTTCCTTCGGCGACCAACAGTTGTTTACGGAATAGAATTAACGACAAGGACCAAGCATATTATGAAAAAACACGATAGTTTTAACCGATAATAGTTCTTTAGCTTTATTTGTTCGTCTAATCTGCGTGTTACTGTTTTATTCTATTCGAAGACAACACCTTCCTAAGATTGCACTAACCCTTTGTAGTTCCGCCATGCAAATCACACACGATAACTAAGAAGCATTTTAAGGAAACTTAGTCGATATATATATGTTAAATATTATAGCATCGATCAACCTTGTCATTATACTGATAACATTGATACCATGTTTGCTGCTGCCTAATCGCAAAGATAACATTGGTCAAGTAAATAGAAATTGATAACATCGGCCAGTTTAGATCCAAAGCAAATAGTTTCAGTAACAGTTAACGTACTTTTTAAATATCTGATTGTAACTGAAATGTAATGAAATGCGGGAGTGTAAAATTAGGTGTGATAAAATTAATCTTGGATTTGATGCTGTAATCCAATTGTAGGGCGAATGTTTTCTATATTACTTCGTTAGGCCGAAGACTGAACAACAAACAACCTTACAAACAAAACAAGGCTGGTTTTTGTGAGTTTCGAGACAGCTAATCGAGACAAAACTATCTTTAAATTCTCCCTCGGACTCAATCAAATTTGAAATCAAATAATCAAGTATCAAAGTTGTTTACATGGTCAACTTTTGGCTTCAAATTTTGCGCGTTGTGTGTTCATTGTAGTATCACTGGTTTGTAGTGTTATCTTAAAATTAAACTTACCATAGAAAGCACTGTCTTTGCTCAGCAGGTAATGAGTTTAAACCGCGTTTGGCTTTAACTTCGATTGCTTATCACTACCTTTGAAATATATCGTTTCTTTTCTTTCAAACCATCAACGTCAGATAGAGTAGTCTTTGTATTCTGGTCTCAAGTAGTTGTATGTTTCAACAGAAAGGAATTTTCCCTTATCAAATCATGAAGTTAAATTAACACAAGCTTCCAAAGAGTTAAGGGATCGAAGTCTTGTAGGATCGGCAAAGTGTGCATGCGGTAGAAAATTAAAAAAGCATTCCCGATTACTTTGCATAACAGTCAGCGCCACATTCCAACACAGCTCCACCAAATGAAACCCCTGCAGTGTTATTGCTTTATGAAACATAAATGTCATTCTTCAAATGGATGTACAGGATCTGACAACAACAACAACATATGGAAATCTTCCTCAAAACCTAAAAACTTATGAGAAGCAAAGATGACTTTAGATTAGATTAGATTAGTTTAGTTTAGTTTAGTTTAGTTTAGTTTAGTTGGGTTTAGTTTAGTTTAGTTTAGTTTAGTTTAGTTTAGTTTAGTTTAGTTAAGTTTAGTTTAGTTTAGTTTGGTTTGGTTTGGTTTGGTTTGGTTTAGTTCAGTTCAGTTCAGTTTAGTTCAGTTCAGTTTAGTTTAGTTCAGTTCAGTTCAGTTTAGTTTAGTTTAGTTTAGTTTAGTCCACCCTTTTTATCCACCCTTATCAACCTGAGTCTATGGGTTTCAACAGCCCTGGCTAACAGTGTCATGTTTGGAAAGTTTATACAAATGAATAGCATCATCTCTACCATAAATTTAGAAAAAACATAGCGTTAAAACAAGAATTTGATAAAACTTTGAACAATTTTATGATTTTTTGCAATAGCGTAAAGTACTCCTTTGCGGTTTCAATCAATGAAACTGAAACTGACCTGGATTTAATTAGTTTCAAGGGGGACTTGAAGAAAGGGAGCTTATTAGAAAAGGGACTCATAAAATCCCAAAATAAAGTTAATTAACATTTTTTTTATTTATTCCGAGATTTATCTATGAAAATAACAGCTTCTTAGAACTATAGCAACTTCTAAGATCTAATGACATAATTATAAATCATTTTTGAATAAAAACACAATCAATAGGAATTTTCCCAGTCTTAATTAGAATGATTAACCGCAGTCTGCGGCATTTGGATTCGTAAGATGAAATTGGCATCACTGCGTCTACTCGTTTCTACTCGTTTCTTCTCGTTTCTACTCGTTTCTTCTCGTTTCTACTCGTTTTCTTTCGCTTTTTTAATGTTGTAATAATCGCTCATAACTTTATCTGAGAATTGAGTATGCAAAATACAGCTTTCTATGATTTGTTCTCATCTAAAGGTAATAAATGCGCCATACACAGCCAGCCTCGCACCTGTTGAGAGAAAAAACGGTGGCTCTTTCACACAACTATGAAAATATTGCTCAATTGTGAGGTGAACATGGCCACTGAAATTACAGAGCAATTTTTGCGCCAAATCGTCTTTCTGAGTGTAAGTAGAATCAAAGTTGCGTCTTCTTCCCAAAGAAACCACAAAGTGACCAATTTGGCTTCTATGCAAAGAGGAGGTAAAAAGCGTAAAAAATTTGACATGACCTAGGAAAATTGAAAGCGTTAATTGGTAAAAGCACCTTCGCTCTCTTAATATTCCAAGTATTCACATTGCTTATTGTATGAAGAAACCGCAAACAAATTTTAAAAAGTAAAGCAGTTTTCATGAATAATTCTGGTTTTCCTCTATCCAGTCTCTACCCATTATGCCACGTGCGACAAGATGCCAAGTCATCAGATTCCTTGTAATAAGTATTAGTATTTGTAAAGTTTATTTTTTTTCCTTTGAAGTAGTCTGCGTGCAGACTCTATAGTGCGGAGGAGAAAATGAGAGGCAAAGCCCCCTTTTTCTACAGGGAGCTTCACCTCTCATTTTCTCCTCCGCACTGTAGAGTCTGCACGCAGATTACTTTGAAGTGGAAAGCTAAGGTTTTGCAAAGACTAATAAAGTCATTAACAGTAAAAACAACGGGGCAGTGGCCTTTCACACGGGGATGTCGTATTAGATTCTAACCCCCAAAATGGATCCAGTCAAAATTTTGCACCCAAATATATCGACGTCTTGCAAATCTCCTGCCCTAAAAATGGAATGGCAGCAATTTTTATGGAGAGATGGGTCAGCGTTGTTTTTAAATTTGTTTCACAATGTACACGTTTTTTATTTTATAAGAAACTTGGGTCAGCACTTAGTACTAAAAGTTTCTTAATTTGCCAACAAAATTTTGGCGTTTTGGTTCTAAAACTTTCTTCGCTGGTTACTTATTTTCAGGGCAGAAAATTTCCCTATTGTTTTGAAGTTGAGTATTTCATGGTCAAAAAAGCGCATATTGTTAAAAGACACCATCTACAATAGCATTATGTGTACACCGTAGTCAGGGAACAATGAGAAGTTTGAAGTAAGAGTAGGAGTGCACCAAGGCTCAGCACAAAGCCCACTTTTGTTTGCGGTGGTGATGGACTGTCTGACAGAAGAAGTGAGAAGTGAGTCACCATGGGACATGATGTATGCTGATGATGTGATGATAAGTTCAGATGACAGAGAATCCTGTGAAGAGAGATTGGGACAGTGCGCTGGAAAGGTATGGCATGAAAGTCAGCAGAACTAAAACAGAGTATCTAAATACCAAACAATAACAAGACCAGCAATCCTAAATGGACTAGAGGCTACATCAATCACTAAAAGCCATGAAAGGAAGCTGGAATCAGCTGAGATGCGTATGCTAAAATGGTCTTTAGAAGTAAGCCTTAGGGATGAGATAAGAAATGAATATACCAGAGGAACACCGAAAATAACAGGACTCCAAGACAAGATAGGAGAAGGACGACTGAAATGGTATGGGCATGTTCAACGAAGAGGTGAAGAGTATGTAGGTGGAAGGGTAGAAAGAGTGGCTGTAGGAAGAAGAAGACAAGGTCGATCAAAGCGTAGAATGCATGACTGCTACCAAGAAGATATGAGAGAAGTATTAGCAACACAAGAAGACACCCAAAATCGTGAGAGATGGAGAAGGAAAATCCGCACCGGCCACCCATGACCGCCATGGAGAAGCCAGAAGAAGAAGAAGAAAAAAGAAGAAGTTAATATCATTGAGTGTTATGCAATCTTCAGATCTGTCGAGTTAATGTGAATGGAATCAAAAATATTGAAAAGTTTGAAAAAATTAAAATTTTCGAATTACCTTGAACCTAGTACTAGAGTTTCTTAAATTCTTTGCCAACGTAGTACTAGATTCTTACAAACCAGTTTCTTGTAAAAAGAAAACGCGAAGATACCAGGCAAAAACTCAGATCCAAAAAATGTCACGCACAATGGCCTTGTATGAAAATTTTGTCACTGCCCCCCCCCCCTGGAAGTAATAAGACTAGTTAGTGATTAAATGATTTGATAAAGAATAATATCGATGTACATACAGGTTAAAGGATGTTAGATACGGGACATTTTCTGTAGGATTGGTACTCTGGATACGGATTCGTAAAGTGTGCATGCAGTAGAAAAGTATAAAAATATTGCTGATTATTTTACATAGTTAACACCGCATTTTTATACATTGCCCAACTGTCTTTTAGAGGGGAATGAGCTCAATATGAGACATTGTGCTCCCCATTCATATTTGTTTTCTTACAACTAAATATACCTCATTTTCTGTATTAGAAACCGCTCATAAGAAGCACTAACGGCAAAAAATCTTTCTCATTTCTTCGCCTCAACAGGGTCAAATTCAATCTTGAGGGGGTTTTAGAGATATGTTAGTTTTTATATCCCATGTTTATTATGGTCTTACAACCTTTTGACATGCAACTTTAACCAGCCTGCGCGGAAACATGCAGCTTTGAAGTCCCGCAGCTCCATGCAACATCCCTTGGATACAATTTCAACTAAGAATCCCCTTTTTAACAACTAAAACCTTTGATCTGCTTGCAACGCTGCTGTGAAGGATAATTTAAAGACTATTAATTTCTTACAAAAATAGTAGCGCCCCGGCAGGACCATGAGGAGTATGACACGAACTCGTTTAATTGTTATGTAAAGAGCCCTGCGAAGGAAGGACGAAATTTCATCTTAATCAATCATCATCAAAGACGGGGGGATTTGTATAAATAATGAATTCTTTGGATGAAAGCCAAAATCTCAACATCCGAAAATGAATCAAAGACGCACCGCTGAAAATAGCCTCAATGCCTTCCATCAACTTGAATTATTCATCAAGCATTAATGATAAAACAAAAGGCTAGGTTTAATAAAAGTAAAAAATAATGAACTGAGATGGGGAAACCTGATATTATAACAACACTCCTTGCCTTGAGACCTTTAAAGGGTATTATCTTAATGGAATTACGCAAAGCACTCCTCAAAATATAATACTGGAAGAATCAGTAGGCTGCGAAGGAGATATGACGTATGTAGCTCCAAAGACGATGGTCTCTTAATGCATTTTACGAAACGCAAGGTATCCTGGCTTGCTTGAACTTTAGTTATAGTTGAAAAATGCAGGTTTTATCAATCTCTGCTTCTCCAATCCACACTTTTGCGCTGCTTTTGGGGCATTGCATCCAACTTTCCTGAAGGATCTGGTTCACTTTTCAGGATTGCTGCCATTCATAATGAGCAAATCTTTAGTCAATATTTGTAGAGACTTGATTAATGGCTAGCGCAGGGCATATATCTTACAGAAAATCTAATAGAATTTCTAATAAAAAATCTTGAGGTACCAAAGTAGGGACAAGATGTTTTAGATCATTCAGAAAGCAACTCATCTGCTCATTTACGTGTCTCAAATCAAATCTGACATGAATATAACCGAAAATCCTGATTTATGTTGGCAAGGTTCCACTATCTTAACAGGCAAAAGTCTCTAAGAAAGGAGTGGTTTAAAGTGAAAATTAAAAAGAAAATCATTTCACATAAGCATTGGTAATCATCTATAAATCAATTGTCATTCTGATTCAGATTTCTAGTTCACTAAAAAACAATTAACTAATTGGTTATACAAAAATTCAGCTGATAAATTAGCCAGTCTCATTAATTAAAATACAACAAAATAAAAATGTGATTCAGACCATGCCCAATAATCTAAGGACTTTCAAACATCTGAAAATCACTGATGATGTCATGCCTCTGATTTACCCCATTAGTTTTTATGCCCAGTAACTTTGC
This sequence comes from Catostylus mosaicus, assembly GCA_964019065.1. NCBI lineage: Eukaryota > Metazoa > Cnidaria > Scyphozoa > Rhizostomeae > Catostylidae > Catostylus > Catostylus mosaicus. The sequence goes on from OZ025189.1 coordinate 14,729,576, forward strand.
AATCAGTAGCATAAAAAAAAAAGAATTGGTTTTTCTCTAGTGATGCCTATAATGGAAAATATTTTTATCTAAAATGATTTTGAATTTGATATCGATAAAGAAATGGTTTTTTTTTAGAATGAGTTTGAATTTGATATCAATAAAGGGACAGTTTTACTCTAATATGAATTCAAATGTAATATCTATATAAGCTCCAAATGAGAAAAACCCTAAAATGATAATCAAGGTTTGGTTTCAGATAGCAGGAGTATTTTTACGGTTTTATGGCAAAAAATTGATAAAATAGCTCATCCATCTCATGCCAAGAAGGGTAGTCTTTTATAAAAAGGCTGATTTTCAAGGAGCCTTCCTATGGAATGAGACTTGAATTAAATCATTGTCAAATACTAAAATACAAGATATGTAATGGAAAGTTATGATATGGAAAATAAAAGATTAGTTTAGTTTTTTTATAAAGTTAGTCTTCCTGGACCTAAAATACATTATTGTAGTGCATGTGGTTGGATGGTGTTTCAGGTACAATTTTGAAGCGAACATTCTGAGCCACATGTAAGATTGACACAACAAACTCTGGGGCTGGGTAATGATAATTTAACAAGAGGTGGTGATGAATTGGTTTACTAAATCTCAATTGCCTTCCCTAAGCCCAAAATGCTTTTTATAGAAGGGCCTCATAGCCCAGGCTGACAAGTGGCTCTTCTTGATTGAAAAATGTCTCTTCAATGACAAAACTGCATGAATGCAAATGCATGTTTGTGCCCAAACCTGCATACCATTAGACACAATGCCAATTTTAGGTATGCAGATTAGAAGGAGCAGAATTAAGAGCTAAGGGTGACAGTTACCAATAAATATCTTCCATTGAAAATCTTGCATTGTTATTTTTTCCATTATCTGCTCCTGTGTAGATGCAAAGCTGTATTCTTGATGTGGGTAATATCTATAGAGCTTCATATCATTTGTATGTACATTTTACAAACTCTTCACTCTGGCTGCAGATGTTGGATGCTTATAATAGTTCATAGTATGAACATTGGCAACATTCCAAGGCACAAATTAGGGAGGGGGGTAATTTCACTGTCCAGTCCCAAGTGTGTTTGATCTTGAAAGTTGATTATTTTGTAAAGATTGGCTATTACTTTTTATCAACAATTACTTTTTGCAAAAATTGGTCACTTGTGGCAAAACTTTGCCACTTTTAGCCAAAATTTGGTCAATGAACAACGCACAACAACTGGAATAGATATGCATTTGCACACCTTTTTAGTAACAACTAGGCAACATTTAAGTCTAGACAAGTTGCAACCTTGATGGATCAGTTTCCCAAATCTATACTCAAACTCAAGAGTTAAGCGATAATAAAACTGTCGTGTTGATATGGTCCCTATTTCGATGGTGTGATAATTCTATTCTGTTTTCACATACAAGGGGATGCAAGCCAGAAAATTGTAATCTTGTATCCATGGCGGCTAGGGGTCTTAGAATCTACCAAACTCTAAAAGATTTGCAAACAGCCTTTTGCCATGCTACTTTCATGTAAACCAAGACTTTCACTAACTTTTGTTTACTTTTTGGTCATTTCTTGGGGGACTGCTTGAGCTCTGCGCAAGCGGGGTGACGTTCGTTGTTGATCCGCGTTGAGACTTTTCCTCTTGAAAAACAACATGTATACCGCTCATTGCTGCAAACTTTTCAAAAGCGTTTAATTTAATTCTTGCCTCGTCTCTCTCCCTCCGTAATCTTTCGTTTTCTTGTCGATATTTATCAAGTTCATCTTCCAAACTTCCCTTCTCTTTTTCGAGGACAGCCCGAAGTTTTGTTCTCTTGTATCGACTCGTTTGAGCATAGCCTCGATTTTTTATTGTTCTTCTTCGCTGTTTTAGCTTCCAAACTTCACTTTCAGGTAAACCACGAAGAAGTGCGTTTAAATCTTTAACAGGCATTTTTGCAAGCTCTTCCTCGGTAAGGACAATTTGATCTGAATTTGATTTTTCATCGCCTTCCTCCGCCATATTGTCTTTTCTGCTGACCAAATGCCAACTCAGCAAGTGTTGTCTTCATTCCAAAACGAAGGTACAAAGTAGCATTTATTAAGAATATTGATTGGTTTCCCGTTGTATTTCAACAAAAGGGCATGAGGTGGTATCAAGCTGCATCAATAATGAGATAACAAGTGGGTTTCAAGAGGGCGGTTCTTCGAAAGAGTTGATTAAAAAATATGAAAAAACAATGCAAATAACAGGAAGCCTACTTTTGAACTCATAACTAGGGTGCATTGCATTTTAGGGAGATAGCATAATTGGTGATCAAATTTTGATGAGGGGCAAAAGTTTCAGGTCTGTCAGACAAAACCTCCAGACCACACCCCCCATTTACAATTACTGGCCACTTCGCATTTTTTTCCACATTAAATAACAGAGATGTGAGTTGCGTCAAGCCAGAACCCCCACCTTATTTGAAGATACCCAAGAGAACACACAAAATATCCAAAAGATTCTGACTGGATACTTGCAATAAGCTCTTAGCTATGCAAACTTGTGGAAAATGCAACTGTCCCCTAAGTTCTAGCAATTTCATTACTCAACAGGAAATTTTGAAGAATATACATCATAATTTTCAACTTAGAATCAATTAGATAAGTATGCCAAAATGATGAAAGTGAGATTTTGGGTAATTCTTTGGATTGTACTGTAAGTTAAATGTTTTATAGTTAAAGAATATCAACCTGATAATGTTCTCAGCTTAGTGAAATGGCCACTTGGGTTTTATCAATGGAAATTACATTGTCATTATTATAAATGTTTTATTCAAGAAAAGGGGCAGCAGTGAAGATATAGAATGGGTTACTTAAGGCTTTTTTAAGATAGCATGCACCAAATGTGAAACATGTTTTATTTTTCCTGCTTCGGATAAATCAAAGTTGATTGCAATCTCTTTTTCTTTTGCATCATTATATAACTTCTCCCATTCAAATAACCCATATGTTGAAGCATCTAGTAACTTTACCAGATCTTCTTCGGTATCAATTTCTGACATATAATCAGCTTTTCCGATTTCCAAAACAATAAACCCAACTTTCCTTGCTAAGTCTGCAATTTTCTCTATTTCAATTAAATGTGTAGTATTGAGGAGCCTCTTCAACCTGTTCTCGTCTAGTTTACCAAGGACTTTGTAAGTGTCAGGAACATCATTTACAAAGTTATGACCTGCAATACCCCCTGGTTTCAGAGCAGAAAACATCTTCTCTACAGTTTTCTCAAGTTCATCTTCTTTCATCCAATGCAAAACATAATTACTTAGAATCACATCGTAAACATTTTCCCTGTTTTCTAAGCCCACAGCTCCTGTTGCATTCATAAATTTCAAGTTGGATATTTCTGCAAAGTTTTGTTTTGCAAATCGAATTCTGTTCCCTTCAGGATCACACGCTGTTACTTGTCCATTTGGGACAATCTCTCTCGCCAAATAGGCCGACATTGCCCCTGTGCCACATCCAATCTCAAAAACATTATCGGTATCTTTGAACTGAATTCTTCCAAGTAATATTTTAAAGTTTTTAAATTGATGATTTGCACTTTGTTTGAAGTATTCTTGTGATGATCCAAGTGATTCATCCATGATCCTTCTGTTTTAGGGGAGATTGCCACTGTTGGAACATCTCAAGTGGGGAGGAACCAAATGGGCCTCACTCACAATCCATACCCAAACGAGGTTGCCAAGTAATCTCCTTCAGAGAGGACAAGCAACAATCGTTTCTTGAGCCCCCAACCCCCATTTGGCTGTACATTCACATGATTGGCCATTTTCCACTAAGGGAAACCGTAAAATCATAATTTTGTGCGTGATTCTGAAGGAACATTTTGTATCGAAACAGTAGCGATGAAATGCTACCTTCAACAATTTTGTGAAATTAGTTTAAAAGTAGTTTGGACACATGCGGAAACTTTATGAATTTATAAATCTATGAAGATTCTCGGCACTTAAACCAAGATTCAAATTAAGACCACGCATAAATCTAAATGAAGACTTTATAAAGAGAAGTATCCGGCCAGTTGTATGAAGCTGAAATTAGATGAAGATCTTTAAAGTGGGAAGAAGAGGCAAAAGAAATGCAAAGAACTATCGGGGAAAGGAGTTTAGAACCGCTAGAGCAAAGATGAACTCAATTGTTGTTTTCAATTTTAAAATTGCACTTTAAAAAATGATGGCCAATAGAGGTGATGGATAGAAGAACATTGCAAAATTCGTGAAAAGGTAGATTTAATAAAATTGTTAGCATGCCCTACTCCAGACCCTATCTTGTGATCTCTGTGGCTCTACATCGTTGAGTACACCTATGGACAGATCGATGCACGGGTAGATGATGGTGATGAAGATGAACAAAAAGAATGGATAAAATAATGGACCAGATGATCGGAGAACATTCACCATTAATGTCAACGGCCTATAGAAATCTGACACGAAAATCAGAGGGGTAAGGGGGGGACATATCATAAACTTACACCAGCATGTGTTACAATTTTTTTAAATAAATTATAAACTCGGTGTAAGAGTTATTCACAGTATTTTCGTAGATTGTTGCATAGATTAAAGGACAGATGTAAAAAGGAATGCCAGAGCATATTTTCGACTGAGGGGCTTTGAAGATAGGGCATGGCCCTTTTTGGGAGTGGTCACCCAAATTCATGCTGGTGCTCCTTAGAAGTCGATAAAAAGGTCACGACATGCCCAAGCTTTGTGACGGGGATTATAGCAAAAAGAACAAAAGTGCAATAAGCATAGGTCACATTGCCCTTTGTGTACTGCAGTTAGAAACATTAGCCTTCAATGTATCATAATGGCAACAAAGTGCAGGGACTTCAGCCCCCCATTCCCCAGTCTCCGGCGTGCCTGTGTTTTGCAAATAATTCAACGATTATGAGGAGTAAATAGATGTTAAGGAACATTATTGTACAAATACTTGGGCAGACAAATGGTCATATGAATGGAGGCAGATGCAAGTTAGATGCAAGAAGCGATGAATGCAAAGATGCAAAGATGGTTATATGGGTGGGGTAAGTGACTGAGCAATTCGCAAATGGATGTATAGATGCATGAAAGATGGTTGAACATATTTAAGATAAAATGTTTCGAAAGAAGTAATAGAAAATTCAGCATTCTCCTGAATTGTAGGTTACTCCAGGGCCCTTTTGAAAAACTAAACAGATAGCATTGAACGTTCACAAATCTTCTTTGCATAAACCATGATAATTAAACAAATAGAGATAGCCCATGAAGTTGTTCTAGTCTTATTTATTCAAGGTTTTTTCAAGATGAAATGTACCAGGCTTGAATCATGTTTCACCTTTCCTGTCTCTGACATATCATATTCCACTGTTTTTCCTTTTTCTATTGCATCATGATATATCTCTTCCCATCCAAATAACCCATAGGTTGAGGCATCTATCAACTTGAGAAGGTCCTTTATTTCAAGCTCTGTCACATAAGTAGCTTTCTTGGAATCCAAAACGATAAATCCAACTTTCCTTGCGAATTCTGCAAATTTCGCCATTTTAATCGGATGCAATATGTCGGAGAGTCTCTCCAACATGCTTTCATTCAGTTTACCAAGGACTTTATAAGTATTAGGGAGATCGTCGACAAAGTTATGACTTGCAATACCCCCTGGTTTCAGAGCAGAAAACACTTTATCCAAAGTTTTCTCAAGTTCATCGTCTTTCATCCAGTGCAAGACATAATTGCTCAGAACCACATCGTAAACATTTTCCTTGTTGTCTAAGGCCACAGCCCCTGTCCCGAGAATAAAATTCAAGTTGGATATTTCTGCAAAGTTTTCCTTTGCAAACCGAATTCTGTTCTCTTCAGGATCGCACGCTGTTACTTGTCCATTTGGGACAACCTCTCTCGCCAAATAGGCCGACATCGCCCCTGTACCACATCCAAGTTCAAAAATATGATCTGCATCTTTAAACTGAATTCTTTCAAGTAATATTTTATTATTTTTAAATTGATGATTGGCACTTTGTTTGAAGTATTCTGCTGTTGTGTCTGTTGACTCGTCCATCTTTGAATATTATGGTGAACAAGACTATTTGTGGAAAAGCCTTTTATGTTATATAATCTTGTTAAGCCAACATTAAAATACAAAGTTCTCCTTTGTTACATACGTTTCTTTTGTCCAAACTCTACCAACTGTTACAAAATTAAACATTATACTTTCCACGTGTAGAATTACATGATGTCACATCATCTACAGTTACAGTTGCTACAAAAGCGAATGGTACCCTGGGTACCAGACCCACTCATTGGGATATTAGTGGGTGGATGGGTCTGGGGTAGGCGAATGGGTGGTCGATGGAATCAATTGTTATCCTTTGTAGGTTGGGTAACATTCCATTCCTGTAAAATGGTTCTATTTCAATTTCAGCATAGCAATTTGCAATTTTAACATAACAATTTTCCAATCATTCTCCTCGTGGTACATTTCTCAATCCCCACAATTTTTTCATGGCAAATTTGCACTAATGGTGAGTGAAAAGGGGTCAGGCATTTTATAACTGTGGAAAAATCTAGAATTTTTATTTGGTTTGCGCTTGGCACGCATTTTTAAAAATATACGAGATATTATTTTTTGAGGGGGGTATGGTATTTAGAAGAAGTTAGGCATTGTCTCCTTGTTATTTTCGAATGTTTTTCTATAATGTTGTTGCAGTTCATGAACACAACTTTGAAGAGTTGCACCAGGCTACGAGGCATACCTGCTCTACGTTCTGTCGTATTGGGTAAGGGTAGTATAAATTATTTCAAATGGAAAGTAATGTCTACAAAGCTCTGTCGTATAGGGTAAGGGGTCTGAGCTTTGTCTCTCAATAACTGCACTAAATGTATTTTGTTACAAGAAATAAGTACTGGGCTCATTACAGAGTAAAGTTTTTCCAATCTAAGAAAGTGTGTAATATTTTTTGTTTTGTAGACATTACTTTCGATTTGAAACAATGTATTAGGGTCTTAATTTTGTCGAAAATACCATTATTCAAAGAACTGCGCTGTATATCAAGTTGTTTTATTTCGTAAGGGTAAACATAACAAATTATTGCTGTGAAATTTCTAGAATGGGAATAAACGTAATTCCAAAAAGCAGGTTTTCTGCATCGCTAATTTTGGTATCCTTGACTGTGTCCTAAAAGTCTTTTTCTGATAAACATGCAATAGGTTTTATGTGACAGTTTGTTCCAAGATCTTGGTTTATTTGGATATTTATCTTTTGAATAACGTTTTAGATCAAGTTAGTCTTTTTGTTCCAAATGAATAAAGGTAGGGTCACATTATCTCGCTTTACTTGACGACAGACTGACCATCCCTGCAACTTTGATGAATGTGTTGTTTCTCTGATTTGCAAGCCAAGCAGATAAAGTCAAACTATCTTATTAAGAAAGGCTCTTACTTTGTAATCTTTTTATTTTTCTCCTGTGAATAAAAGTTTAAACCATTTATTCTTACGATTGTCTTTTGAGGTTTATCAAGTTGTTGTGGTTGTTGGGCATTTCGTTATGACAACAACGCAAATACAAAATGGATTCTGATGAGAAAGTGTTGTGAACATAAATGTTAAACAGATGCTAAGCGATTTCTCATCATCTTGTAGATTTCCACGATCAATCAAATCTGCGAATCGTAGAAAAAGGAAAAGTTCCCAGAATATTTTGTTATTTTGAAGCAGAGACCTTCAATAGACAGATTTTACAAGTATTTCTAGCAGCCGTTTCACAAGGCTAGGCCGACGTTTTGAAGCGGTTAGAAGTGGATTTTGCGCTCGAACAGATTTGGAAAACAGCACCAAATGAACATAATATGGGTTAAAAAAGAACATAATTGTTCTGAACTCTTCTTTGTGCGTAATCCGAAAAGTAAACTGAGATAAATTTGCTTTTAATGTGATATTTACAGAAAGATTAGGTTTCATAATTCCGAGATTGACACACGTTGTACTGATTGATTTGGCGTTTGTAATACCATTCAGATTTTGAAGGGCATCTTGTTGACTCTTTGCCACAATATGTCAGCTGACGGATTTGATTTTGAACTCGATGAAACCGCACTGCAGGAACTGTACACCTGGATCGATGAAATACCCTTATCGAGACCAAAGAAGAACATTTCCAGAGATTTTAGTGATGGAGGTAGACATTAGTATTACTAAATTAAAGTTCTTTCTTAAGCATACTGCTTCTTAAATTTGCCAGAACTACTGGGGGATCAAACTGAAGAGTTAATCATGTATTCACATAGGGTTAACATGATACTCATCCTTGATGGAATGGATGTACAATGGCCACCACATATTACGACAGTTTCTATTGTTATAGTGTTTTGTCTTATTGTTATAAGCGACCCTGTGTGCCACAGATCTGTGGTGCAACATGGAGGGATTCCTCTGTGGATACTCACACTACACAAGGGGGCATTCTTTGTAAAACACATGCAAGATATGCTACCAAATAACAATAGATGAAACATTTGACCTATTTTTTCATAGAGCTCCATGCAAAAAATCTCTAGCATATACATGGAATGTATTCCGACCCTTGATACATTCTCCAGGCATGCTAAAAAGTGTATGTCAGTCTCATTGGGGGAAAAAGCTACTCATAGCTAATGTGCCTTATCTATGACCAATGGATGCATTCTATGCAGTCTGTAATAAAAACATCAGTTAAAAAGTTCTGCATGCAGGGTATAAAAGTAAAGCCAGCAGGGTACAAAAATTATATCGTTAAAGCAATTGCATCAATATTTATATAAATGTATCAATATTTCTTTTTGTTTGAAACATTTAAATCCTGATAAAAATTCTCTTTTTCTTAGTTCTGGTGGCAGAAATCGTGCATCACTTTCTTCCAAAAATTATTGACTTGCATAACTATGTATCTGCAAATAGTCACCAAGCCAAAACAGACAACTGGAATCTGCTTACAAGTAAGTTAGCCAAAAATTTAAGACACTGAAATATACTTTTTGTTCACCAGATTTAGAACTACAAGGAATGCTTTGTGAGGAGGGAGAGTATTTTTATAAACAAAGTTTGCAGAAATGATGATTGTATAATGAAGACTGAAATCATTAGTCTGAATTCAGTTCAGTTTGGTTTCTCATTTGGAAGTTCCTCAAAACTGTTCCAAAATATAAAAGGAAGGTTGATATTTGACAAACAATGGCACTAACCATAACCCAACCATCGACATAGAACTGCCTTGAACCAAACCCTAGCCCCAACCCTAACCTTAACCCCAACCCTAACCTTAACCCCAATTTTTACGATCCACTTTCTAAGAATCTCAATGTCACATTCAATTCATTTTTAGACATTCACAGACTCTATTTCTATAATCAAAACAAGAAAAAATGCCAGATCCAGGGATGAGCAATCCTTTACATAAAAACAAAATCCCATGCCAACATTTCATCAAACCTTTTTCTCATGATTTTTGTCACTTTCAATTGAAATGTAAAACGTAATTCTGAAAACATAACAGGTCACAAAAGAAGAGGTTGTTATTGCGCCCATTAAATAGCACACACCCAAAATAAATCATTGATATCATAGTGTTATCAAAATTTCCAGATACCACAAAGAAGGACTACACAATGAGAGCTTGATTAATCTTTAATGCTGCAAAAAAGTGAAATTTTTGTGATAGAAGAAGAATTAATCAAAATCACGTCAGTGGAAAAATCAGCTTTTTCTGATGACTACCAAGTTGTCAAATAATGCAACAGAACAAACTTGGGTGAATTTGTAATTAATAGGAATGTTCTTCACTTGATATTAAATGGATGGTTAAAACATGTAAAATTTATCCATTGTCTAACTCAGTAACTAATTTTCATTTTCATGTTTGGTTTATAATTGTTCATTTTGTATATATTTAATATTATACCTCTGTTGTTGTTTTTGCATCAGGAAAAGTACTTTTGAAGCTTGGCTACCAAGTAAGCAATCAACTAGTGAAAGACATAATTGCAAGCAAACCTGGTCAGATTGAAATGTTCTTGTACAAACTTAGACATAAGGTAATCACATGCTTTTCTACCTGAAAATTTAAGTCAGAAAGTCATGAATATTTGATATTTTAATTTCAAGCTTTATCAGCTATAGGATTTACAGTTTTGTATCAGCTTTGTGAACCTTCAAAATGAAGTTATTAAATATTATAATGATGAACATCATCATTCTATATTTTTTTGCAAGAATGCACTATTTTACTTTTGTTCTTTTTGGAATATTTTGCAGATTGAAACATTTCAAGCGAAGAAAAAGGCAGCAGCATTACGTGAAAAAGATCAAGTTTATGACGAACTTGGAGGGGAAGTTAGCAGCAGAACTGAAGAATACTATTCAGACAATTATCAATACAGCGATGGTCAATCATCATATAGGCCATACGATAATGGTATGGTAAATCAAATCAATTTTATATCATGTTGGATCTTACTCTCCTATCCATTTAATGTCTTGCTTTGATACCTCGTAAAATGCAGCTTCAGGCGGAGCCCTCTCAACAGGTAATCCAATTCAGGAGAGAGCACCCCCTATCTTAGAAAGATTCCAAATCTATCTAGATATTTGATCATTGCTAACAAGCATGCAAAGATTGAAGCAGCTATTTATCAATGTGGATTTGAAGTAATGTTTTATGAAAAAACCAGACTGATAGAAGAAATGCCCAACTATTTCTGTTTTTTTGGTGTTGGTGGATTTTTGAAGTAGAAAACTCATTTGTGACCTATTGAAGTGATTAGAATTGATAATTACTGAATAAAGATATTAGATAGTGTTCCCCCTTAATTAGATATCTAAATATCATAATTTGTTCATCATTTGACTAGTACAATTTGTGCAGTAGGGGTGGTTTCCAGTGTTTGAATTTCTCCTCGCTTCACTCGCAGCCCCCCCCCCCCCAATATCAATTTCGTTCTGGTTGATTGGTAACAAAAAAGGGCAATATGTGTGAGCATAAGAAGAAAATAAAAACCAGGTGAAACATGAAAGTTCAAGGAATCTTGCCAGGGTTTTATTTCTTCTTTCCAATTTTAGTTGCGCATCTATCAATCAACGATTAATTGAATAAGTCTTACACAATTCAACTTTGGATTTCAGGACATAACAATAACATTGGCCAGGATTATGGTGTGGGGAATTATGGACCAAACCAACAAATTTACCAATCACCAAATGCACCAATTCAACAACAGCAACAATACTATTATCAGAGTGAGGTAAGTATATGACTTGTTTTCATTGGATGGTGTCCAGTCCTTGTGCATTGTTTTGTTTAAAATGCCTAGGTATTCTGTGCTCAAAAATTATTATTATTTTTCTTAGAATTTGTTTAGATGCTAAAAATGTCCGAATTTAAATGATAATATTTTTTTAAGACTATTTAAAATTGGATTATAAACTTAAAAACAGAACCCTACGAATGTTATGACTTGATGTTTGAATTAAGCTATGGCTCGCTTGATGCGATCTTCGCAGACCGGTAAACAGTAATTTTCATTATAATTAGATTATAAACATTATTTTTCTTTTCCCAACACTACTGAGAAGATATTGTATGTAAATATGTAAATAAGAGTTACTTTATAACAAATATTTATTTGAATAGCCAAGAGCTGCTCCTGATAATCGAGGATACCCTCCAGCTGGTGGTGATGTAGCTAGGCAACAAAAACAATTAATAGAAACATCTCCAAGATCGAAACAAAAAGGAAAAGTCAACGAAAAAGGGTATGATTATTAGCTGCTCTAATTCTAATGTTTCACACCTGAAGAATGTTTATGCTTGATGATTATTGCTGCAGTAGATTATTTTATTGATGTACTTGGTAAAGTGTAGAAATCGTTTGTTGAAAACATAGAACCAATAATACTCCCTATTTCCGATTTGACATGATTTTCAATCCTTATCTGATATTTCTTTGATAGTCCACTATTTTGACATTTGCAATCGTTTCATGCTTTGCTTTGTGTCGGACAAAAAAGTTATTTTTTAGTTCGTTAGAATACAGGTTTCTGTATTCTACGCAGACAAAGCTAATTTTTGTCTCGTGCAATATAAAACATGATACTATGATACTTCTATCTTTTATTATAAACCCGATTGTATCAGAAGTCATTAAGCCGTCAAAAGAGCCAGTATTTAAGACTAGAATGCTGAAACAAAAGTGCCAAATGGTACTGTTCTTTATGCGTGTACCCTGATGATTAGTAAGCTTCAGGTCTATTTTTCATAGTCCCCCTTATTTGCAAAGGAACCACCTTCATGATAATCTAAATCTAAATTATTGCTTTTAATATCCTAATATCAGCTACCAATCGCTATTTGTACTTCCGCTTCAATGGTTTTAATCAAATGTTCGTAATCCCTTTCAGAATGCAAGGAGCGCAACCAATTCAAGAAATCAATGATGTGCAAACATTGCAAATGGCATTAGAAGAGAAAGAACAGGCACTTTTGTCTTCGCAAGAGACTGTTCAGGTATGATATTGATTTCGTTTTGGTTTTGATTTTATAAATATATTCTGCTTAAGATGCAGAGTATAATCATACAAGTTGAAGCATTTATTTTAGGTTGCTACGCAGGGGTGTCATCGCATTAAGCATACCTTTTTCGTCTCCCAAATATCTTATGAACGCCTTTTACCCTGGAAGTACCATATGAACCAATTGCAAATGCCATAAAAAATTAATTTTTGAGGAGGTGAAGGAAAAATAATTGTAAATGTTATGGTGATAGTTTTCTATAAAAATTTACGTTTTGACCTAACAAATTTGAGTAGACTACACCCCTAAAATGCGTAGATTATTATAGGTTTCAAGAGTTGAATAAATAGAAATCCGGGTGCAAACTGGTTAATATTGTGTTCTGTACATTCAGGATATTTTGCAAGCAGCCTGGTTAATTATACATGGCCTTTGATTGTTAAGGATTATGATTATAATTACTAATATCATTTAAATAAAGTGAGATTTGGAGAAACATGATCTAAATTTCATTATTTGTAAATTATTTACCTAGGGAACACGTCAGTTGAATACTTGCTTTGTAACTAAGCCCTTTATTTGAATACATGTTCAAAAATGGATAGGAGATGAATATTGTTAGTAATAATAAAAGTTGGAAAATAAATGTAAAATAATTTTGTAAGGGATGAATAGAAGTTGAGGAATGATAAATTTAATCATAAGATATTAATTAACGCTTTGTTTTATTTCTTCAGATTTTGCAAGTAAAAGTTAGGCGTCTTGAACATTTACTTCATTTAAAGAACTTGAGAATTGATGATTTGACCAACAAACTAAATGGTACTCATCAAATCACCCCACAAGCACAAATTTCACCTCAAAGTATTCCACCACAGAACTTCTCTTCGCCTGGACAGATACCTCAAAATTTGCCACCTCAGTCGTATGGTCAAATGCCACCGATAAAACCGCATGCACCTCTTCCAAGCATTGCCCCAAGAGCCGGCGTTGCAAGAACTCATTATCGTTAAGACCATTTCAGTTTCGTAGATTAGCTAGAGTAGTCATAGATTATTAGAAAACGTTCAAGAAAAATGAATTAATTCAAAGGAAATACAAAACATCGGTAATTTTTGCCAATGATAATAACACAGTTTTCACGTGCATGCATCAGTAAGAAGACACTATTTTAATGTTCTTTCGCGTAGAAATCTCCGCTTTTTTGTTTTCATTCGGAAACTCTTTAACCAACGTCTTCAATATTATATTATTTTCACATTTCGTATTTAACTCGAATTTTTTCAAATTTATTGCATTCAACCTCGTTAAAAACTTATTGTTTTATCCTGACGGGGAACTGTAAATAATACATAGTGTAAATAGAGTTATGAATTGTTGTTCTTTTTTTTTGACCCACAAAGCTCAAATCTTTCTTGAAGTAAATGTTTTTGTAACGAGAAGTTATGTGCAGAGGCGAAAGAAACATTTTTCATTCGTTGTTTCAGTAATGCAACCATAGACTATGATGCAACTTGCTCAACAAAAGATCAAAGCCAGGTACCTGCTCGTATTGCATTGGTTATCATGCAATTCTTCATCAAATAGCTACACCTTCTTTGAAATTTACTAATTTTTGCCTCCCTAACACTTCGCTCCATATCGAATATGATACAAGTGATAGAAAGATCTTAAGGTTTTGCTCATCCACATGCCGAAATATTTAAACAGCAATCACATAAAGGTAAATTGTGTGAAATCTAAAGTCCTGAGATGTTGTGTGTTCCAGTACCATCTTTGGTATAAAGAGTTTTCTTATAAACATAATCAAGGAAGTTTTTATTGAGCAAAATAGGTCTTCCAAAAATCTTTATGTTGTCCTTATGCCAGTGTTAAAGACCTTAAAAAGCAATTTTTTAGAAGGTAAAATGTATTCACATAGAATTTCTACCTTTCTGATTGTCCTAGTAATGTTTTCGGTATAAAGAAATTGCTTGAATAGTAAAATACATGTTCTAAGAATGGCGTATATTTTCGCTTATCCTTGCCAATAAGAAAAAGACATTTAAGAAACTGTGATATGATCGAACTGAACTTCTCATGGTAAGACAGACACTTGTATTTTTCAGGAAAATGCCATAAAAGAGGCCAGTTTCCAGCACCTAGACATATAAGAAACTACCCAGCTTGTTATTTAAACGTTTGCTCGTCAATAAGAAAGAGAACAGTTTGATTTAAGTCAAGGAGTTTCTTCTTGGCAGAGATTTCTGTGCTGCATTCATTGTAGAACTAAACGAATGTATGACCGTAGTTGATAACTATCACGATCTTTGCACTAGAATCTCTTGAAAAGATTGCGAAAGTCCAGGTGCCCTTAAAACACTTTAAAGATGGAGATAAACAGCAAACAAAGAATATGAATTCGATGAACTGAGCGACCTAACACTACCAGTATATAAGGTTATCTGATTCTTTTGAAAAACTTTGAAATCTGAAGCTGCGCAAATTGTGAAAACCTCTTCATGCCCTCTTCTGAGTTTTTCTTCTGCGCTTTTCTGATAATGAGATCATTATCTTCTATTAAAAATATTCTGATTTCGCATGATGATACAGTGGGTTAGAAACGACGTGGAAAGAAGATAACATGTTGTGTTTGATAAAACGTGTTTTATAAATAATGATGATTTTGTGGGTGTATCAACGCATGATTTAAGAGACCAAGCCCATTTATAGGAAGAATGATATAGATGGGATTCAAAGATTAGAAAAAGGACCGAGCAGATGGATTATGAACATGCTTTGGAGATGAGCAAAGTACTTTTTTGCTTCAATAAAGCAGGGAGTGCATCAACGTTATCAACCACACCTCCTTAACGGCATCATTTTGCGTTTTTTGGTAGGAGAGAAAAGACAGCATTGGGTAACCTATTATCGGGTCAAATCTTGAAAAAGTAAGCATTTCTCTGAAAAAGTGCCATGCAGCGGCCAGGTCTGCTCTTCAAAATGATGATAATTGGGGGGGGGGTATAGTTCAATGTCCCCTCAGGATGCCTCTATCCTCCGTTAGCAGAGGGTCAATAAGGCTGTTGCATTCTTGTTTCTAAAAGGCACCGTCTTATATGTGGTGGGGCATTTGTGCTGCGGTGTTAAATGGTTTGAGGTCTATCATTTTGATCAAAACTGTCACTTTCTGTTTATGTTGATGTTCCGTTGTTTTTACAGTACACACATATTTTTATTCTGCTTTTTGTGAAAGTCCATGCAAACAGCTTCAAAGAAACACTCTCTACATACGTTACTAGCATCCTTGGCATTACCTGTAACCTCACTATCTATAGCACTATTTGTCCCATTGTGCTGCATTTGCTAATGCAAACCCCTTCTCCTATTTAAACTCCCCTCAGGATCCATTATAGTAATAATCTTTGCTGTGAATTTCCTAATAGTACGAGCACTAATGTACAGAGACTTGAAGCCATTTGAAGACTGCATTATGAAAGTTATTGACTGCACATGCGTTACATGCGCATTGATTTTCGATGCGTTTTTCTTAAGTTGTGCACCTTTTCATCTCCATTTCTTTTGATGATCAATTCTTCAATTTTGCATATACAATAGAAAAAGACGTTTTCTCTGATCTTCCGTGGATGTTTCATTTTATATTAGTCACCTTATGATTAGAATTGACGCTCAGCAAATTGAAACAGATATAGATAACGCTGTTTTAAGACAGACATATCTTGTGTTTAAGAATGAACCGATGTATCAATTCCATCAGAACTGCAAGCTGAATCTAGGTAGGTTCATCTAGAATGCTATTGTTGTAGCAAGGGGAAATGTGTAAAGTTGGTACGGTTGCCTCTGCCAAAAACAGTCTATAAGCCACCAGCTTTAAATATAGTCAAAATCATGATTCAACCATTGATCAACAAAGGCCCCCTTCTTCATTCTGACACTTTTTGCCCCTTTTTCCTGGTATTGATCCCGATCCACACCCTACCCGGAAGCTGGCGTCTTGTTACTGAAGGTAGTTAAATCATTAGTGAAAAGCAATTAAATTTGCAAGTGAAAAGAGGGGAAAGAGGAAGGTACACCAGTTTGCAGGATTGTTTCAATGTTGTGACCCTGTGCACGTCCATGTCTAATTGATTTTGTCCATTGATAAAAGAAATAAAAAGGGTCCTTGGTCTAAAATTAGCAAATGTTTGTAGTCAGGGGCTGCGATGCACGGGTGGTGGTTATCATGATCATAACACGATGCTCTATAAAAAGTACGTAATCTGATGGACTAATTGCAAAAAAAGGCCACACATAATCTAGCAAAATTTGTTATCACCGTCCCAATGGTGTCCCTGATTGCAAAATATGTCGTTATCATGAGGTGTATTAAAACTGAATCAACATGCAAACCTCATACAGTTGGAAGGAAGAGTGAAGAACTCGTTGATAGGGTTGTAAGTTCAAACTTGATGCCAAGGATAGCGCTTACCTTGAAAATGCTGCAAGCCAATAACAATGATTTGATCACGTGTCATCAGCAGCTGCAAAGGATGCAGGAATGAGGTGCCGTTATGTTGATGTCATTTGAATTTGTCAAAGATAACTCAATTGCGGGTCCCGATTCTTCGTCGGAGTTGCATCGGGTTTCTACTCTTTTCTGCAAATGGAAATAATTGAATTTAGCGTGGCAAATACATAGCAGGTGAGTCGAAGTAAAATCAATAAAGTTACATATACAAAGGTTATTTATACACATTATAGGATATATAATGAGGTTTATTAAATTCCAAATTTGACCAGATTTTGCTAACACCAGACGCCTGTTTGTTTGTACTAATCAAAACAAAATAGGAACTCTCCTTTTTCTCACTACAGCCAAGCGTTATACAGCCGCCATATGTCCATTGAAGTTGCATGATTTCATTAGCAAGACATGATCTTCTTTTTCTCTACTTTGCGGCTTTCTCCGTTTATCTTTCCATCTTTAAGGATGACGCACAGCATCGAGCCTTGAAATCTCAACGCTTTGCAATAAAAAGCAGTTGTTGGGATTTTGAAATTCGTGGTACGTGTTCCTCGGTTTCTAAAAATTGATTCCTATTGATTAGAATTGATGTTTTGATTTGAAAAACATCGTCAAGTGAAGAGGCAGATTGATTACGAAAAATCACGAACGATGTAAGACCATACAATTAATCATACCAAGATGCATCCTTCAACGTTTTTAATTAAATCATAAAATGCTACTTCGTGGCTTGCTAAGTACCTTAACGTTAAATCTAAAGTACTGATGAAGCCACGTGAGTAAGTATTTTGCTCTCAAACGTACCTCAGCCTCCATTTCCAATTGCATAAGCTCTGGTAGCCAGAGTGAGAGGCACAATGCTTCAGAAGAGAGGGCATTTTTCAAAGTTTGGTATGAGAAATACTTGCTCCGCCTTCAACGTCTGTTGACACATGGCCCTTTGTCTCGATGAATGAATGAAGTTGGGGTATCTATAAGCATCTATTCTTTTTGCCAAATGTAAGGAATAAAAATATCATTTTACATTGGTGTTAAAGCAACAACGATTGACTTCCCGGATTCTCTTATCACCTCATATGCCATTTGACACCATTTCCCTACGAATTTGAGAACATTCCGGTACTGTCAAGCACCTCCTGGGGAAGCAGCTCTTTTCCCTTTTTCTTACTGCTCATTTTCCGTGCTCCAATAAAAATGAAAAAAAAATTAAAATATGATGTGTAGCATTTACTCGAAAAAAACCTGTTTTGATGAATAAGTTTGCAACTCGTAGTTTAAATGGTTGCGAATCCCTAAAAGAAAGCTAGGTGCAGCACCATTTGAAGAGAATATTAAGAAGATCATGATAGATGTCAATAATAATGAATTTTTAACATCCCGCAATCTAAAAAGCACTGCGGAGTATCCACATTGCAATAGGTTCTTGAGAAAAATGGTTACCAATGACGCCTGCAGCAAGGACACAGGGGTGGGGGGAGGGGGTAATTGCCTTTCCTTCCTTGAGAAAAGCTCCCTCTTTTATTTTGCTATCACTGTGGCTATATTTCTCATGGTTGTCTTTTTCCAAAGGGTTCAACAAGCATCTCTCAAGGTTGTTACATTTCCTTTTCCTTTAATAACGTTTAACACAAGCATATTTTTGCTTACCTCTTAACTTACTCTTTGAAATTTCATCATCTAGGAAGCCGTTCATCTTGCAAACGAGATAAAAATTGAAGAAACCTCTGTTACATGTGGCATTGCACAACATTACAAATCGTTGGAGACATGACATTCCAAATTGTAAAGAACACTTTTTATTTTCTTATTTGCTTGGCAAGTGTTGGTAGCAACTCTTTACTAATCGCAATTCTACTCCGGTTTGAACATCTACGCACCACTGCAAATCTCTTCGTTCTTAACCTTGCATTCTGTGACATTGCAACAGTTCTGCTCAGCATACCATTTACTGTAGCCGTGGAGGAATCTGCCTCGTATCCATTTGGAGAAATCGGTTGTAAGATTCTGATGCCAGGCGCCACCGCAGCATTTAATTCAGCTGCATTCACGTTACTTGCAATAGCAATTGATCGATTTTATGCGATTATGTTTCCGATGAGAGCGAGGCTGCAATCATGCAAAACAAAATCCTTCGTCATTTGTTTCTTGTATGCTTTATCAATATCATCAGTTGTTCCATTTTCAATCCATCAAAAGTAAGTATTAACTTTAAATTACTCTATAATAATTATCATTATCATTTCTATTATTATTTATTTTCTTATAGAAGGAGGCGCGCATGTAGTAGCTAAATAACAATTAATCAAAGCCTGATGAACTGGAATAAAAACCAAACAACATAATTATTAGGTCCCAAGTAAGATCTGATTCAGTCTGCAATAGAACAATAACTACTTGTATGCAACAAATATTTACAAGCGAATTTTGAAGGGAGATGAATGTAAGTCAGTCCAAGAGTCAAACCTGTTCCACAAATTTCTCCTATCAATTTTTTCTGGCGATAACGATGATGATGATGATGATGATGATGATGATGATGATGATGATGATAATGATGATGATGATGATGATGATGATGATGATGATGATGATGATGATGATGATGATGATGATGATGATGATGATGATAATGATGATTATGATGATGATGTTGATGATGATGATTTTGATGATGAGGATGATGATGATGAGGATGATGATGATGGTAGATTTTAACATTATATCTTAAGTATTTAATGACTGTTTTTAGGTATCTAAAAGATGGAAATAGCTACAAATGCATCGAGGTATGGCCTGACGGTGGCATTCGCATATACACATTGGCATTATTCAGCATTCAATACCTGATTCCCTTGACAGTAATCGCAGTTCTGTATAGCATTTCATGGAATCAAATTCGTAAGAAAAACAAAGTGATTATCAAAATGCAAGAACTGCAACAAAAAGGAAAATGCCATTTTAGCAGATCACAAAGTTGGGATATCGAGATGAAGAAAAGTGAATCATTCAATTCAGCATTAGAGGATGCATCAAAAGGTCTGGTTTTTAAATAAGTTTAATATGACTCCTTAGCAAGTCTTCCTAAAAGTTATTTCTTCTATGCAATAAGTCATGATACTCCCTGTAGAATACGATGCCTGAATTGCATCAATTCTGAAAGTAAATTCACTATTATAAATGGAAGTAGGTCTAATCTAGGTGTCTGAATGTGTGCAATTTTGCACTAATGGGCATGTGAAATTAGGAAGAAATTCCATTTACGGAAGTTATTCCACTTACGGAAGTAAATCAACAAAGCAATTCCATTTACTTGAATCAAGCAACGTTCAGAAAAGTTGTCAACCTTCCTCCGGACAAAAAATACCGAAGGGCAAATCTTACTCAGAAGATAATAGAAAATAGGCATGGCTTGGGTGTGTCATAGCAGTTTCTATTGTTTAATCGTTGACCTTCCTCCAGCTAGTGACCGTTTGACCGTGATGTTTTTCTAACTTTCAAATCAAGACACATCCTTACTTAATCGCAATTATTAACTACTTACTGAACTTTCCTCACTTTCTAAGAAGCTGGGTACTTTATCTTACAATCACTTTCTTATAAAACAAGTTTACCCGGGGTTTAGCAATGAAAACAATCAAACTAAAACTGAGCCAAGTTAAAATTCAATCTAAGTTTTTGCGTTTTTGCAGGAAATGAAATGCATGTGATAAAATCATTGAGCAATTACTCTTTCAAGTCATCACAACTTGAAGCAGTAGAAGAGGGAAGCAGCAACAGCAGCATTCAAATGAACGAAGTTGATGATGATCACGAGAATGAAGATATTGAAAATGATGCGCTGGGCGTTGAGAGATTATCAGACGAGAAAATACCAATGATAAATATGAATGAAAAAGGGCGGATTGAAAACGGACGGAGACTGGAGAAAAACGACACAGAAAGACACCTGAAAAAGTTGCACCAAAATGGAATGGCTAATGATTCGAATATCGATGAAAGGAAACCAATAAAGGCAGGTACGGAAGAAAGAGATATAAGAGAAGATGAGATGGGAGTAATTGGCAGAAAATCAATAATGACGAAAAGAAAGAAACAACTTGGCACAGATAAAATTACAATGATGAACAACTCTTCTCCTTTTAAATCCAAGCGCTCTGTGTTATTGAAAAGAAGATATCCATGGCTAAGTTCAGCTTGTTTGCCGAACAGGGCGAAGACAGCGAAGCAAAAACAAAGAAATGTCCTTAAAGATGGAACGGATAATGTCCTTGGAGGCCATGGTTCTGTACCCAATCACCAAGATGGTACAAGGCTATATAATTTCAACAAGAATGGCATCTCAGACCATTCAATTTCACATGTACGAAAGTTTGTGGACGGGTCTAGGCCCATATCTGAAGATACTCAAATAACAATTTTAGTGCAAGATGAAATGACAGAATCTCGACCCGCAGAAAAACGCAGAATCCCGGGAGATGCAGCAGGATTCAGTTTATTTGTGAAGAATTCAGATGCACAGGAGAATAAAATGAGTCACAGCATAAGTTCTCCTGCCTTAGCAACAGCAACAACACATGAACACACACGAAGAGGGTCGTCTCCAGCAGCATTACACAAAGAATCAAAACAACTGGAAACGAGGCCGTCGAGAATCAGTCAAATAGCCTTGCAAGCGAGGCGAAAGGTCAGTCAAGCATTAACAGCAAGCAGTTCGGAAAATATGTGCACAGCATCCGTAAAACGCATGAAGCAAACACGGCGAACATTGAGGATGTTCACATGTGTTGTTGTTGTGTTTGCTGTTTGCATTTTACCCAATCAAGTCACGTGGATTTGGATGGCGTTCAATGGCGCGCATTTGAATCACGTGGTTTACACCGTGTTTTACTTCCTTACATACACAAATTCGGTGATAAATCCATGGATTTATGGAGCTGTGAATCCAAGCTTCCGCAAGGCATACCGTAAGGTCTTCTGCTGTCAACCGCATTCGGACTTCAAGAAAAATAACCCGAGGCGGTCAAGTAGCAAAATTACCTACTTATGGACGAGCAGGAGAGGCTCTGACGTCACAAATTTGGCAAGAAACAGAAACCCACGACTGCCTGCTCCGGAAAAAATATTTTGAAGCAGCTAAACCCCCTTTAAAATTTGTTATTCATTATGAAGTAACAAGTATGCATACATATTAAAGACGGGGGATTAATCTGATAATAGTGGAGAAGAGTTCTAATAACATATTGGAAAAAAAAACAGAGAAGAAAATAATTTCTGAATATGCTTTAAATTTGGTATCATTGCATGAGATATGACAATCTACAGCTAAGTTAATAGTTCAGTTAAGTTATCGAATTACAATAATAACAATACAGGCCTATTGGAATCGGTAATATTCGTTTAATTAACAAATGTATGAGGATATCAATCCAATAACAAACTTAAACATAGAATTGTTAATTGTAAACAGAGCGATTTAGATCAAGAAAGGGTAATTAATCTCTCAGAGACTTCCGCAGAAAAATGGTTAATTTTCCAATAAAAAGGAAGACTTCAACACAGTTTATTTTAAACTGAGTTTGACCTCTCATCTCCTTCTCAAATAACGGCGGGGGGGGGGGGGGGGTTGGAATGCCCACAGCATTTATCAATTAAAGGTACAAGTTAATTATTCTTCCTTTATCTGGCTTGAACCAGGGTATTATTTTCTTTCCTGAAATTAGACAAGTTAAATAACTACATTTAACCAAACTTTTGGATCGCAAATCATAAATAGGAGTTCCAACATAATAGGTTCCGGTATTCGCCCTCAATCATACCAAAGTAACTTGATTAATCAAAAATTTACTTGTGAATATCTCTCAGATTAACTTATAGCAAAATAATAACCGTCAATAGAAAAACTGCAAAATTGTATCTTTTACAAGCATTATCAAGAATGGACGATCATAAAGTAATTAGTAAATATATCTATCATTAAGTGCCTTATATTATTACTCTTTCTTAAAACAGGAACAGCTTGCAAAAAAGATTCAATAAATTATTGGCAATCTTAGTTTGAACGTAGATGATGAGTTCTTAGTTTATTTTTACAAAACGTCAGGATGTGTTTGGGTCTCGTTCCATGCGAGGGGTGCAGCGCCCAACCGGACATCCCTAAATTTCCCAGTTGGCTTCTTAGATTCTAGAAAAGATGGGCTCTAAAAATTTTTAAATCATCTATTTTGTTTTTTCCCATAAGTTGCATTGATCTTCATTGCAAAACAATATATTGGAAAATCAAATTCCCAAAAATGGGGGCAGCTTTGGTTGGCCCCTCTTCAAAAATATTTCTTGGGGTCTTCTTTTTGCCAGGCCGCTTAGCTCCTCTTTCTCTAGCTGCATGACTTACCTAGGCGCTTTCAACTGCACTATTCAACACTGACTCTTATCTTATAAGAAGCATGGGGCATTCATCTGCAGAAATTCTAACATTTGGCAAAATACTTCAATCATAGTTCGGTACAGATTTACTTTGAATAAACTCTCTATAAACACAAACAAAATCGTTCTCAGCCTATTTGTAAATATTTATAAGTGATAAGTTAGTGAAAAAGTGTTGGTGTCAAAGAGGGGGTTAAGCTCTGAACAATAATGTTTTAACATGAAGACTTTTCAGTTTCCCGCCATCCATTTAAAACATTTCAGCTTTCTTTTTTACATGATTACATCTTACTTGCTCAAAGCACATCAATTAATCCTAAAAGAAATGCAATGAATAACTGTTAACTACCCTGGGGTTGTGCCAGGAATGGTGCTAGAGCCCACGCTTAATTCCTTTTTATCAATGCTTATATTTTACTTAACCATATTTTAATTTAGTTACTGATTTGCCGATATGAAACATAAGATAAAATGGCAATGAAGATTACGGTTAACCGGTCTGCTACAAATAGTGCTGAATGCCGTAGAGGAAGAGCTATAATAAATTTAGTGACAGAACATGACGGTTTTAGTTGCACCTTTTAAGTTTCACGCTTAATGCGATGTTCATAAAACAAGTTGAAGATCTTCAAACAGCAGGAAGTTGTCTGAGGAATGCATCAACTGTGAAGCTTAAGTTACAACTTAATCCGTCACGTTCTTTCTTTAAGTTTAAGATAAAATGGCATATATCTAAATAGGTTTATGAGAAAGGTACAAATGTACTTTTTTTTAACTGGCAAAGAAAAAAAGAAGCAATTATGGTTTAACTTGTTTCCAATGGCAAAAAGCCGCAGAAATTATACCAAAAGGTATCTAGCATCAAATACAAAATAAAGAGATATGAAATTGCCTTCCGATGGGAGAAGGGACTATCAAGCTTTTCTTGGGGGTTATAGCGACGATCCCTACGGAGGTGCTGTTAATGACATCAAAGAAGAAACATGAATATACAATAAAAGAATAGAACCAGTTAAAAAACTCACTTTCATGCTGCTTCAGATTCAACTCAGCAATGGCCGCCTTTCGTTGTCTTTTTCTACTTGGGATTCTAGCTGGCCATCACCAACTGGGTCGCTCATAATCAAGCTGTGATAAAATTAGCAAAAAGTTTAGTAACCAAGCAAGAGAAAACAATGACCATCAATTTTAATGATTAGGATAGGTTATTCAATTGGTATAGTAACTATGGCACCAAGATTAGTCAGGATTTTTGACGGAAATTTTTTGGCTTGTCTAAAACTCTTAGATAATAGTAAACAATAATTATAAATAATTACTGAATCAATAAATGAATAAATAGATTAAATAAATAAATAAATGAATGAATAAATAAACAAATGAATAAATAAATGATTAGATAAATGAATAAATAAATAAATAAATAAATAAATAAATAAATAAATGAAAAAATAAATAAATAAATGAAAAAATAAATAAATAAATAAATAAATAAATAAATAAATAAATAAATAAATAAATAAAATATTAGCAAAAGAAAACCTCGGTGATTCAAAAGTGTTCTCCATGAAGGTCATCTATCTTTTAATCTTAAGTGATAAATCAGTAATTTGCGTAGTTATTACATTTACATTATATCCAAATATTGAGAGAGAATAATTCTATCATAAAAAGATATGAAATGGAAAGTAAATTATTGACAACAAGTTAGACCCCATAATCTTCTGGGTGCCCATCCAGTATCAGTACGTGATGTTAATTTGAATGTGTTTCTTTTTATACATTTACAAAAAGGTATATTTCTAATACAAACCTTAGTTTGTAGTATTTGGTCCTTCGTTCCCAAATTGTAAATGAAATTAGAAACAGTCCCTATAAAAAACCACAAAATATACACTACTAGCGGCATATACATCAATTAAATATTTCGGTTTGAAAACGATCCTTCACCTCCTCAAGATTAATAAAATAACTATCATATACGTAAACATGAAAAGTATAGCAGTTATTGGTTGTTCACTACCACATAACCTAATATGCCAATAACTATTGTTGTGATT
The DNA here is from genome assembly GCA_964019065.1 of Catostylus mosaicus. NCBI lineage: Eukaryota > Metazoa > Cnidaria > Scyphozoa > Rhizostomeae > Catostylidae > Catostylus > Catostylus mosaicus. The sequence goes on from OZ025189.1 coordinate 14,755,105, forward strand.
ACGTCACACATTGAAGGACCTAAACTTAGCTGTGCTGCTGCCCCTAATGTCAGCGGTAATAAACTTAAAATATGCGCTGTCACAGGTTCATAAAATTCTTGAATTTATAATATGCATCCGTAGCTCCTTCACCACTTAGCAAAAATACAAAATTCCCCAATAATTTTCACTTTTGTACGTAGTAATATAACGAGAATGTAATTAGGTGTTGTTTCGTTAATAAAGTAGGAAAATAGAAGTAAGTACATACCACAGCAAACAGAGAGAAACCAAAAATCTAAAAAGATAAACAATTACGAATTGAAGTTTTCTCATTAACAACAAAACAGGAACAAAATTGATAGGAACAAAAAAGTTGAGGATAGCAAGAAACAACAAATACACTATTCGAAGCTGGGTGCTTTTGTGGCAAATTCAATGACTTCGATACGAGAGTACACAACAAAGTTTTGAAAAGTGCAAAATGTTCCACCGACCTAACGGCTCAAATAAATCATCCTTCCGCAATAAACAAAATAAATTGGGCGTGGCCTGGGCGTGTGCAATTCTCATTGTTTTCAGCAGAAAAGACTTCACAATATAATAAAATCACAATATATCGCTCACAATCTTACAAACTTCAGCCAGCAAACTAAACAACTTTTCACCGGCTTAGTGTTAACAAATTGCTCAGTTTTAGACCTCAGAATAACTTGAAATGTCATATAGACATAAACAAACAGAGATGATCAAATATCACAGGTTCGATTTAAGCAACTTGCTAACAATAATGATTGGATTTCAGCACTCAGAGTTGCTTGAAATGTGGCAAATTTCAGCCCTAGAATTTTTTAAAGATTTCAAAGAATTCAGCAGTCTAAGATGCTGTGCTTTAAAAACTTCTCACATTAAAGAAAATAAATTTGAAAATAAATGTTTAATAAATTTCTCACAATCAATAAAAATGATATGTTTGCATAAAAAGGGCCTAAGTGAAGCAAATTCAGACACATACGGCTGAAGCCCAAGCAAAATTCAACTCTTCTTTCAGAATTCCACCAAGAGTTGGCCCTGCAATGGCCCTAAAGGAGAATTAAATGAAAGAGAATACAATTAACAGTGATATATTAGAGGTATGTTAAAATTCACAATTAAAACAACTGTAAAAAAATATACACATCCTTGAAAAAACAATAAGATGATAAAATGAAAGTGATATTAATTTCAAATTCTGATTAGATTGTGATGTTCTGATCCTAATATATATAGTATTAATATGGTGCAATATAATTCATTTGTTATTGTTGATGATTGTCATCAATTTTCAAGGCATGGACAAGCCCAGAGTTACTCTCATTTTAAATTTTCTTTCTTCCTTCTCAAATTCATTATTTTACACTTGTTATTTACAATTATACAGTGGAACCAGGCTAGCAAATTACAAATAACCTTTTAAATAGTAACATTTGTATTGTCAATGAAACGTTTTTATCACCTTTTCTGCATAAAAATCACAGAAGCCAATTTATAACCAATGCTTGGACAGAACATGGGATGCAACTTTTGCTTTGCAATAATAGCAGCATTGCTTTTCTAAATTAATTTTTGCATTCTTAAAGTTTTAACGATTATTCTTTTTTTAATACAATGTCCATTTTTAATTAATGGTAGGCTTTTGGGCTACAAGTGAGCATTAAAAATACATGAAGAAGGTAAAAATCAAAGAGTCGTCATACCCAACATTAAACATAGCATTGAAAATTGAAGAGAGTGCACTTTGGGTTGCTATTCCTTCTGGTAATCCATATCGCCTTGAAAAAAGAACAATTAATTGGTCACACAATCATCACCAATGCTCAAGGTCAACTCCAATTAACACCATTAGTCAGCTGAACGCATTTCAGTAGTTTTAAAAGGCGTCAGACGCAATTAACTAACTCTTGATTCATAAATATTATCAAATTTATACAATTTTAAATTAAATTAATCTTCCACAATAAAGCTGGATCCTCAAACAAATCGAAAATCTTTACGAAAAGCTGACTTTTGTATAATTCAAGGGTGTGCGCTTACATGAGATGGGCTGGCTCACTTTAGCGAGATAGTTTTCATAGGAAATCCCAGCGCATAAACCGAAGTGGCCTCTTTTCGCACTTGCGAAGCAGGACAATTATGGCTCACCAAGCCTAGATCTAGCTCACCAAATCGTGTTTACGTGGGAAGATTTCATCAAAATTGAGACGGATCTCATCTTGCGAAGCACGGATCACACCTCGCTTGGCTAGGCCACCTCTCACATAAACATAATTTGATTTAAAAAAGAATCAATAGGGATGTCAGACCTCACATACTTTGAGTCAGCCAAGGTAACTTGGCTAGGCCGCCTTCTATTAAAAAGACCTCATAATAAATGTTTTCATTGACAGCGGCACATGGGTCAATTTCGGCAATTCTTTGTTTGAAAACAATCCCCGCATGGAGACGGTTATTTTCAAATCAAAAAAAAAATGATAGATCAACTAACCTTGCAGAAAGATTCATATCAGCTAAAGCAGGAACGCAAAGTGGACCAACACCAATTCCTACTATTGCCAGTGCAATACCATTTAACCACAATGTGCTGGATGAAACATAACACAATATAGAAATTAAATTAGGCATTTTATTGGAGATAGAATAAGTGAATGAGGAACACTTCTTGATATAGTTGGTTGCTTTTCATTCTTAACACATTATTTCAACATGAAGAATTCTCTTAAATTTTAAACAAAGTGTTCGGAAACTCTAATGAATACTAGACGTTTTTCATGAAAAGTTCCTATGAATTTCATGTTATTAGTAATAGTACGGAATTGTGACTGGCTAAATTTAATGTAGAGAACGGGATAATTATAGAATGAACTGATTAACAAATTAAAATGTACCAAGGTAAATTGACAAATTCAGGCAAAACAACAAGTCAATGATTTTGGTACTGTTTATTTTATCAATGATTTAACTTAATTCCAGCCCAACTCGTAACAAACATGATATTTCCTGCACAAAAATTACTACACACCTTCACAGATTTAATTCCCTAGCCTGCATCGATTTTTTTTTAACAAAATGTGCAAACAAGCAAAATTATACCTTGGGAAGATATTTGATGGCAGAAATGGCGTAGGACCAAGGAGAACATAGGCAAGACCAACGATGAATGCACCAATTATAATAAGAATCCTTGAATCCTAGAAATAAAAATAAAAGAATCGAAAAGAATTTAGATTTGATCAATCAATATCAAGGGTACAGCTTCAATTTGATAAATTAATGAATTAATGAAAACAGCGGACTGCTTCCATGATCATTTTTGAGAATATTTGCCACGACCAAAATGCGGGTCGATTTACAAAGGGACGGTGCAAAAAAAAACTGGAAAACGGACTGGAAGTAGCATCGATTTAAATAAAATTCAATAACTTATTGCATTCAGAAAAATAATAAAAAATCGATCTTCCTTCTTCCCCGCTCTATTTAATTCCAACTCCCTCTCTAGCCATTTCTTCATGACTTCTGGATGGCACCGTTTGATTAGCCTGAATGAGACTGAAAATAGACATTTGCGGAGCAGGCTGGATCGACGGCGTTCAGCATCTCTGATTTGATAATGTTTAAAGTAGAGGAGAATAGTAAAAATGCACAAAACGATACACACTGTTTTATCAGCAATCATTCCACAAATGGGTGCAATAATTGTATAAACACCAGGTCCGATCAGAAACATCAAACCAACTTGACTGGTGCTTAAATGAAACTGCAAAAAAGCACAATATGTCATTTTGTAATATAATGTTTACTGCTAACCGGTCAGCTACAAATAGTGCTCGATGCCGTAGAGGCAGGGCTATACTAAACCTAGTGACATAACGTGACAGTTTGAGTTGTAGTTTTAAGTTTCACGCTTGATGTGATCTTCATACAACAAGTTGAAGATCTTCAAACAGTAGGAAGTTAAGAATGAATCAACTGTGAAACTTAAATTTACAACTTAAACCGTCACGTCACTAAGTTCATTCTTCAATATATATGTATATAATTTTCAAGGTGTGGCATGCTACACTTCGAATCGTTGCAAAGGCAAGTTTCTAGCCCTGGACAAGCGAATCAAATAAAGCTAAATGCTACTCTATATGAGTAATATCATAAAAGATATCATTCAAAACTTACAGGTTCTTGCAAGTGATGTTGCAGTGTTGGATCCAGAAAACTTAACGTCATTCCACCAACAGCTATTGCAACGGCTACAAAAAAGTTTCTTATACTATCAAAACACGTTCTAGACTTAACTGCCATATTTATCATTGTAAAGTGACATTTTTTGATTTTCTTTATTGTCATATTATGGTAGGTAAACATTCTATAATATAGAATTACACAGTGAAAACTTGAATCTATTTTCAATAGCTGACCTATTAGTAAACCTTTGATTGAATACCAATGATCTTTTTAAGCCAAACCAAAATATGAATAAAGATGTAATTCTACGGAAAAAACTCCCTACTTGCACAAAATGGATTTGTCTCCACCTGCCCCATACCCCTTCGGTTATACCGTGTGATTATGCCCTATACTTGTAAGTAAATGAAGCCAAGCAATGTTAAATTCACTTAAACACCACTCAGATATAGCATCTAAAGAACTTTGGCAATAAACACCTCCACTGTACTGTACCCCAATTCCAATTAGATACAGTAAACGGGTTCAGGGGTTACTCCCTTTGCAACCCATTATATCTCAGTCCCCTCCCACAGTGCATAAAATTGAAGATTTGTGGTATGGGGTGAAAATAGAGCTCTCACCAATAACAAAGATTGATGGTGTTTTCACTGCTTGAAGCAAAGTTTTGCCACCACTTTTATTTGAAAGATCTTCTGAAAAGAAAGAAAGCTAATTCATAAATAAGCCATTATTTAGGTACTTTTCGATCTAATTTGAAAAAACAAAAAAACCAGAGCAGACTCAGTAACCAGTAGATTCATACTTAAAAACCTTGATAATGAAACATAAGAAATGACAAGAACTAAAATATTCAATTAACTGCGAAATATGCGGCTGTTGGAATGTTTGACCCTAAACAGAAAATGCCATAGGGGTAAAATGGTGCCAACACACAGGGGGAGGGGAAGAAAAATTTATCGAGAGTATCTGATGCCAGACTGCCAAGAAAGAGGTAAACTACCAGCCATTATCAAATATTTCGTAATGTTTGCGGACTTCTAAGTTTGCCGAGTGAGCCGTAAAAAATGCTTATTCTCCCCGTTAAACACAAATTGTTTGCCCTTGAGTGGGTGACACCCTTTACACTTCCGGTAGCACCGTTATTACAAACACAAGTTCAAAGGAATTGTATGTAGAAGAGCTAGAATGAAAATTTTATCATACCTTCGTTATAAAATTGAATCAGCGCAAAAATGAGTTCCTGGGCATCAATTTTATAAGGAAGGCTGTAAAGCATCCAAAAAACATCCAAAATTGGCCTAAATTTAGCTTTCAGATGTGTTTGTTGTCAAAATCCCGCGGGCTTATTGGTCAATTAAATTGGGAGAAAATAAAGTTGATCACGTTGTTGACCCATTGGAAGATTTGGCATCTTTGCTGTGTTGGTATTAGATGAAGATGGCGTAAAATAAACAGAATTCGCACGTTCGGCTTTCAAATGTGATATGAAACAAAAAACTGATTTGTAGAAAAATGAACATACCACTTTGATCAGCTGGAAGTACACAGTACAGCGGAATCATAGATATCAATGCAATTGTTCCAATTAAAAGAAATGGAAACTTAAACCCACCAGCCTAAGCGATATAAAAAGATTTAATCATAATGCGCAAATAATAAAGTAAAAACATATATGTAATATATATGAACGAAATTCGATAAATATATAAATATCTATATGTATCCTTGGAAAAGAAAAAGGTTAACATGCTGAATTTATGTTAATTAGGTATCAAATATGTTATTAAAACCAGAAGTCTTCGATGGATTGGTTTATCTCCATTAAAGGTATCCTTTGGACTAATTGGGGGGGGGCATGATTTGAGGGTAATTCCAGGGACAAATTGTCTTCAATGAGCTACATTTAAATTGTTGTTTCGTTTTGCCCATTAAACACAACCTTTACCCTTCCTTGAGGTCCTAATTCCTACACAATTTCTAATAAGTCTGCAGCTATTTCGCGATTAATTTCCAATGAAATGAGACTCTAAAAAAGGTGAATGTTATGTCAATAAACCTTCGAATTTGGTGGGCAAAGACATAGAGAGTGAAGCAGAGCTGTCAACCAATAGTCTCTCATTCGATCCTTTTTGCCACTAAACATGTCAATCAAAGTCACATGTTTAGATTCTAATTGTCCATGCTTCGAACGAAAGCGGACAGTGGCCAAAACAATCCATCTCTTTATCTCTTAATATCTTGATCCCAATAAAATTACTTGGTTTTGCCAGAAATTTCACATTTCCAATTCACTGAGTTATGCATTAAGTTAATAACTTAGCAAATCTCACCGCATACAAAAATCCACCAATTGGAGGGCCAGCCATCATCCCAAAACCACCAAACGTTTCCATGATACCCTATATATGTAACAAAACATGCCATGAGGTATTGCTAAGGTGCAAAAATGGCGATTGATAACAATTAAAAAAAACTCAATTCAGTACTTAAATGCATCACACTGATTCGACTAATCAATCTAGATACAAAAAACAACTTCAAAAGGCCAAGACAATTTCAAAAGGTTTCTGCTCAGGCCTGCTACATTCGCAGCATTTCTAATTGAAAGGCCCTGTTCGGGATCCCTACGTAGGTGCAAATTGGGGCAATCACTACACCTATCATGGGAAAAAAGCTCAATTCCAGGTTGGGTGTAATAGGACCCTTTTTAAAAAACTTAGCTTTAAAGACATGACAACTTCCAATCCTACGAAAGAAAGACTGAAAAAAGGAACTCATATCCATATCAATTCTACGAGCTGCTTGATTGCAGAATCGTAAACCGAATGCAGAACTTTAAAAAAGGTTCTTCTTGTGTAGTTAGATGTTTTTTGAGCTTGAACCCCAGTGCCAAAAAATTGTTGTTGGTTCAAGTTGAAACAATAAACACCATAGATAGAGCGTTTTGTCGTATCATTCTGATACCAATACTTGTTCTATTTCCGTCTGTTTCTACGAGACTTTCAAAGTAATGCAAGCAACAATGCAAATATTTCCAAAAAAACAGTCTGTGCTACCATTGCAGGCGATAAGTTTTCATGAAATGTTCTTGTAAGTATGGTCAATGATGCAGTTGATGTTGCCGCAGCTCCAAGGCCACTGACGATTCGTATCAGGAAACAGTAGACAATGAAATCAATTTTATTCGGCATTAGATGCAAGAACCTAAAGCAAAAATAAATAAAGATTTGATCATCATGGTAATTGATAAGACACAATGAATATTTCATGAATGGAAAAAGCAAAACGTAAATAAAAACAATTTTTCTTGCTGCTAATAGTTTGGATGTTTTAAGTTGGGAGAGTTTGAGAAGGCAATAAAACTGTATGAAATATCAGTGGGATTAGGCTTGAAAAGGTGAAGTTTTTGTTGCCATTCTCCTCAATATCCGGTACTTGTCTGCTAAAATCACTGGTGTAAATTGAGCTTTTTGAATGGGGGAGGGGGCAAGAAACGTTTGATATCGAATTGGGGGGGGGGGGAATTGACATCCCCCAGGTTCACAACTGGGACGGAGTCAGACAAGTCGATCAAACTCGAGCATTTGGTAATCTGGGGCTGAATGATGAAAATAAAGCTCTATGTAAAGAACGGTTTTTAGAAACCGAGAAATACAGTAACCGGAGAAGGGCCTTAGTGACAAGGGGATAACATAATTTATCAAGGATATCACCAGCGGAGCTTGTTAAAGGGGAAAAACCTTGGCTTAACATCAGAGGCGTTGCGGAGAACCAACGATGCGTTCCGTTACTCGAATTCAAAAATGGACTCACATGTTTTTCAGCAGCACATGGACAGACATGACAATTATTGAATTTTAAATGTTGCATTTTGGTACAAGTATCAAGTGTAATAAGCAAGCAGTGAAAAAAAGCTAAAAGGTAGATATTGTTATAGATTCCTTTACAATTAACTCTTTCGCTTTGAGACGGTCTTTTGAATGAAGACAGGGAAACCCATCGCAGCTAACAAGTTGAAGAAGAAAATTTTTATGCTAGAAAAACGTATTAAAAAGTTCCCAGGTACATTACATGCAGTTTTTAGCGCAGTAAGTTAAGAGAGCTTTTACAAGAAATTAAAACTAAAGTTTCGTCGCCAAGTGCAATTCTATCTTAGATTTGTCCCAAATGTTTGCTTTTCCTTAAGTTGTTATTCGGTTAGGCCACTTGAAAGACTCCACAAGAGATGTAACACGAATTTATTCCTCATCTTACTTGATTCATTTCATTATGCAATCGATTTTAAATTGAGTTCAGGTTTCTGGATATCGAACTGCAGTAAGACCATATAGGTCTAATTCCTCTTCGATCTCATCCAACAAGACCTATTCCTAACACATAGGAGATATCCTTTACATTCCATTTGCATTATGTAACATGTAGACTGATATCCCCCCTCCACACAAAGTATCATCAATAAAGGTTGCAAAATGAGCACCCCTCTTCCTTAAGCCGTTACGTAAATATAGCATCTAAAATAAAAAATTTACAGTAGCCAATGCGCCTTCGTTTGTCCACTTACGTTGTTGACAGTGAATAATTGGTAACTATTCTACTTTTATCGTAGAAACTATATTGAATATTTTTATGCAAAGTGAGTGGAGAATAAATCGTGCACAGAGATCAAACACTGTAATGTTATCTTTAGATAATTTGATATTTGACCATGTGGGCGGAACATGCCAGTATAAACATTAGGTATCAGCCCTTTCTCAGACAAAATGGAACATTTTTGTATTTTCTTAGATTTATCGGAAGCATGAATATCTCGGAAGAACAAGAAAACTATTTCAAACTTTGCATGGTTGTGGTGGATATTTTTCCAATGCACCTTCGACAGTTGTTCAAACGGGAGTGGAAGAAGAAATTCAACACCATATGGACAGACGGCGCTCAGTGTGGGCAAGTTTTATTGGGACAAATTAAAAATGCTAAACGGAAGCCAATGAAAAACGTGCAGGAGAATATTGAATCCGGGGAAGTAGAATGCTGGGATCCTACAACACTGTTCTCCATATTCCTTTATTCTGGTCTGGAGTTGATGGAACCATGCCGCCAAGCGGATCAAAGACATGGATTATTGCGAAATAGTGAAGAACTCGATTCCTTCAGGATTATCAGAAACAAGTTTTTTGCTCATGTCAAAAGTACATCAATGTCATCAATTGACTTCAAAGACATTATCAAAAAATTGAAAAATATTGCACGGAATATGTTTGGTCATGATGTTGTGCGAGAAATTGAAGAGAAGCTGGATTCTTCAACAGAATTAAGCAAGGAGTGTCAAAAACAAATTACAGAACAAAAGAATCTGAACGACAAATATGAAGAATGGTTGTTGGGACGAATAGAGAGTATGCGTCTCGTTGTTTACAACTTATTTCAATGCATAACACATTCATCATTCAGTTTCATCCATAATCTACCATTTATCACATACTTTTACAAAGATTAGCTGGATCAGATTTTAACAGTGTGAGGTGGTAAGTAACCTCCTTAGCTAAAACCCTTTGGTCTCGCTCCTGGGTTTATCGATCCCTTTAAACGCAAGAACATCACAATAAAAAAGAAAGAGTTTTCCAGAATATGGAGAAATTCTTTTTTTGTGTTTTTTGATGTTCTGATTTTCCTATATTTTAGCAAACTCTATAGTCCAAGACACTTGATGCGTGTCCTCTGCGCTGGCGTGCTGCGCCACATAAACATTGAGGTCACAGCTCGAAATCAAGTGCATTAAAATATATAAATACAAATTCTGGCAGCAACTGCGCTTTATAAAAATCGACGCTAAAACCACACCGTATTACGCAAAACATGAACTTTGCATCATAAATTGTCTGCAGTATCAATCTGTAGTATAAACATTAGCAATTATAAAAACAACATGAAAGTATTTAAATCTGCAAAGCTATGAATGAGGAATGATTTTATATGTTACAGCATTGGAAGACAATGTTCAAGTGTTACAAAATAAGCACACAGGTACATAATTACGTTTGTTTTTTCGACATTCAGTTGTATAATTGTCTGGGTAATCCGAAGGAAAATATCCAGTAATATGGTTATGACCTCTCCCTTCCTCATCCATCACTGTTGGTCTGTACACAAAATGACGTCTTTTCAATGCTGTTATTTAAAAATTAAAAATGATTTTTATCGTCTATAAATTTGTAGTTCTGATCAGGCTGCGGTTTCCTGAAGACAGTTCCTTATTACTTCTACTAGAAGAGCATCAAAAAAACCTGCAACTCTCTCCAATCAACATTGATACAGGGAGAAGGTTGAAAGTCCTGTTTTTTGCGGGTGTCCAACAATTTTTGTAACTGATTTTGTGTCATATATTTTCATTATGGTCACCGTTGTTGAGCTTGCCAAATATCGCAAAATCTTGGAATTTTTCGACCTTTTTTCGCAATCTAATTCGTTTGCGATGTTCGCGAAAATTGCAAACTGGATAGGGGGGGGGGGGAGGATCTGACACTCTTGTTCCCTCTGAAAAACGCCAGAGCCCTTGCGCGGTGTGAAACAGAGCTCCTCTTGCAGATCTGTTAAATTGGACCTAACACACAAATTTCTAAACTTTTAACGTGACAATGTCGTGACTGCCAACGAATATAACTGGGTGATATTTCTTTTTATGAATAGGGATTGAAGAAAGAGTCGACAAGATTGAGGCTGGGGAAGAAGAAAAAGCCAATAAAAAAGGTGACGTTCTATTCATAAAGCTTGACATAGAGCTTTTTTCCCAGTGCCATCATCGTCATTACAATCAAAATTTAATTATAATCATAATCACTACAATGATCAACATCAGTGAAATTTGCTGACCAAGAGTGTATGCATAATTTGCAACATTTAGCAGGGAGTAAGATACATGTTTCGACCATTACCATCTTTGATTTCTTCAATGGCCCATCTGTAATTATTTATTGTAGATCAATCACAAACAGTTTTTTTGCGTAATTTGTACAAAAGAAAAATGTCGGCGTGGAGCATGCAGTTCATAAACGAGAAAGGAAAGATTGACGCATGCGTAAGAGCAAGATGTGAATTTATGGTCCAGCCTGTATTGAGAGACAAGACTGAACCGCCTGGATTATCTGGTAGTGAGAGGATCAAAGTGGATGAAATAATTGAGAAAAGGAAGAAGTACACTTTTATCAGCGGCGTAGCTGGTGTTGGAAAAACGAGCCTTGCTGAATATTTTGTACACCAATGGGCCATTGGTAAATTATACCAGGATATGTTTGATTTTGTGTTTTTCATCGAGTGTCGAAACTTGGCCTCGTTCACAGCTAAACATCTAAATGAGGATTTCCAACGAGAATTTGGAGTGAAACCAGAAGATCTGAGAGAATCAGGTGAACGCGCTTTGATTATCGTAGACGGGATAGATGCGATCGAAAATATAGATGATGTCCTATCTAATTCAAATGAAGTCCTCAATGTATTATTTGACGTGAGAAATTGGTTCCTACCAGGGCATTATTCGCTACTTCTCGGAAGACCGCAAGTTCAACAGGCATTGCATAGACACACAAAAAGCATTGGTGGCGAATTAAAATGCCTGGAAATAATTGGATTTTTAGAAGAAAGCACCTCAGAATTCGTAAGACATTTTTGCAGAGATGAGAAAGATGACGAAATGGAAAACCGCATATTAAACTGCATAACAAGAAACCCTTCGATGAAAGCCCTTGCCACTGTACCACAGTTTTTGAACAGCTTATGTTGTGTCCTTCAGCAAAAATGCAACATCGAGAAAGAAATGTATTCGTACGTTTGGGTTTGTATTGCATTCATCAACAAACATTTGAATTACGAAACCAAGCAACCTTACGAATTTTTACAAGATACGGTTATTAAGAGACTGTTCAGTGTTATTTCGGAGGTTTCGTATGAGCTGCTGCGCGATGAGAAGAATGTATTCAAGCAAGGAGATATGCCAAAAATTGATGAATTCCAAAGTGAGGATTTCAAATTGGCAAGACTGCTTCAAGTATTTGTGATAAAAATGAAGACAGAACTCGGATTCTCGTATGAGTATAAATATTTGCCTCTCAAAGAGTTCTTTGCAGCACTATATTGTTACAAAGAACAAATCGACTGTCCCAAAGTGGAAAATTTTGTATCAAAGTTGTCCTTGGCAGCAAATGCATCGGATGACAATGATATTGTTCGATTGTTTGTGGATTCCTTAGACTTTAAACCAGACAACAGATTCATTGCCGCGAGTGGAAGTCAGCCCTTAACAACAACAACGTTGAGTGCAGTTTGCGATTCAATCACTAACAATGGAAGCGAGGGTGACAAAGACAAACAAAAAAATGCTGTTCGTATTGAATCTTCACATTATGGTAACAAAAAGGAAGAAAATGATTACTATTTTGATTATGACGATGAAGTTATTGAAAATGATGATGATTATGATCATGATGATGATGATGATCATGATTATGATGATGATCATGATTATGATGTTGATGATGATTATGATTATGATGAAATTGTTGATGATGATGGTGATGATTATGATGATGATCATGATTATGATGAAATTGTTGATGATGATGATCATGATTATGATGATGATCATGATTATGATGTTCATGATGATCATGATTATGATGAAATTGTTGATGATGATGGTGATGATTATGATGATGATGATGATGATGACCTTGATTTATGGTAATAAAAAAGATATCCTTAGAGATTGTTGAAATGAATCTGAAGATGAAATTCAAACTTATGGAGTCATTCTGTATTTGCTTGCTGCGTAAAGATTATTTTGTGTGGCAGAAAAGTTCTGGAGTGAATTGGGAGGCCCTTTGATTAGCAATTAAAGTATTTTATAATATAGTTATAACAGTTCCAAGGAACACAGAGCTATATTAGAGTATTGAAGAGAAAATAAACCCTGGCAGTAGTCGTCTTCAGATTGTAATTGGACGGGGAACCATTTCATTTGTTGGCAAAAACAAGCACATGGGGGTACTTGACCCAAATTTGTACTGGGTGTGCCCACAAAAAAACATTTTTCGATTATAACATTGGTTTTCTGAGAAAATAGGCTAGCTGCTATTGAGAAACTCTCATCCTAACAAAATCATTGAAAAGGGAAAGAAATTTACTCACCCAAATATGATTTGTGTTCCACCTTCTAAAATCAAGCCAAGGATAAGCATAGCCTTCGGACCAACTACAGGTATCTATAGCAACAAAAAAACAAAGATAAATTTGACATTAGAAAAATGGGGGGGGGCAGAGTAGGGAGAAATTACAAATATAATTAAATTAATGCCAAAATTTGAAATAAGAACTCTTGCTTGAGATATGAGGGATTTTTAAAAACTAGTATAAAAAATGGGAATCAACAGGAAAATTGCAAAATTTACATTTTTCAGGGGGCTAGGGGGGGGGGAATTTACCTAGGTGTCTCTGATCTTCATAGTTGAAACAGTTTGTTGAAACCTTCTACTGACGATTTTTACAGGTAACACCCCTCAATTAGAAGAAGGATCTGACAACAACCTTTAATGTTTGTCTGACAATAGTGTGGGCACTGATATACAATTACTTTAAAAAAGTTTGGAGATTGCATTATGGAAGTCATTTATTGCAAGCATTACAGGCGCATTGATTTCCAAAGTACTACATTTTCAGAAAAGTTTGGGGTTATCGACCCAGGGGGGTCGCTAACCCCTCGACCATCTCTGCGAATATCATAAAGCCTGACAAGTCAAATTGACAATGAGGTAGTATGCAAGTCATTAAATATTTGTGGTACCAATAATCAAACATATTGCATCCAAAAGTTTTAAAATTACTTACCATGATGCCAACAACAGGCGAAGCTAAAATGACCACCAATGGAAAAACAGCAAAGATCAACCCAACGATAGTTGAACTGGCCCCCTTTTTGCTTGCCTGTTAAGGACAAATGGCAATATCAATCAGTGATGAAGACAATAATGTCTGAATAGTCAGATCTGTGTAAATAGAAACCAATACCAAAGATTGTAACTAATGTGTCCTAGCTAGCACGTGACTGTCACTAGTGCATTGGTCTGTTAATAGGGCCTTTTAATATGGTTTTGAGAGGGATGCATAGAATCTAACCACCCTGATGTAAGGTTTGCCCCAAATGTGAGTTGTAATCATCCCAAGGAAATTTTTGGAAATTTGCACCTGAAAGATCGCCTTAAAATGCAAATGATTTTATAACTTTCAATCCTAAAAGATACGATCTTCCACCATGTCACATGGGGGGGGGGGGGTGGGGGGGAGTTAAATCACATACCCTTTATCTTACAAGAGAGAATGCACTTCTTAGGAAAAGGGCATGAGTATGAATTGATTAATGGGTGCATGTTATTATTCAAACTTTCTCTAGATGGGCTGTGCCATGAAATCAAATGCAAAACGTTGCCTCTTTCATTTGAAAAGATAGAATTATCATTATCATAGTAGATTAAACTGCATAGCTTTGTGGTACAATTTCCAGAAATCTTTCTAGCACCTTCTTTTCCCTTTCTCAATGGCAGATCTAGAAATTCAGAAGAGGGGGGTCCAAATTTAGATGTTCTTTACTGTTGTGTTGGAAAGTTTGGGGAGAGAGTGTAGCTTCTGAATTAAGGGGTCTAGGATTGCCACAAGGGACCTGGCTGCACCCTCATATGAGTCCAGAAGCTCCCAAATTTTCACATTTTCTGAGGTCTTAAAATGGCTTTGGATCCTACAATTTTCTTTTGGTATTGCAATGAAACACAAGAAATACAATAATTTGACTCCCTGAGTCTTAAACTTTTTTCAAAAATAATATTAAAATGGCATGGGGGGAGGGGTTCTGGAAACCTGGAAACCCACCTGAATCTGCACCTGTTTCTAACAGTGTAAAGGAATGGATTAGTAAGAAAGTTTCCCAACTTTTCTCTTCTCTGCATTGGAATGATTTACTTACAAGGTTTTTCAAATTATAAACCATTTTCATTGCAACGCCCGAAATACGCGAGGTGGTTTTTCATAGCATGTGCATTAAGAAACGTGATGTTGAACGTGCTGCAGTGCAGCTGATTTCATCTCTTCTCTTTTCGATTTCTTCATTTTCGAATGTATTAAAATGCAACGGAATATGTAAGTCTCAACTTCATTACGGTAAACATTCAATGAAAAATGATTCACATAAATCCAATACGAACCATTGCAACTGTTTTAGAAAAGGGGCATGTCCTATCAACGATTAATTACATAATTCAAGAGATTTTCTGCATGTAATACTCAACTCCATTTTTAATTTTCTCAAATCTGGTCTTTGCGTAATTATGTTACTTTTTGTAATTTTGTCTACTTCCTCCGCATCATTGCTTATACTTCAGCTTATATACATTTCATAATTATAGCAATTCTATGTTATGGAATTTCAAAATGACGAGCAAACAGAATTTGCCATTTTCAATCGCGAAGAATTCTTGCAGATTAGCTAAAACTACAAAGGCCTAATCTTGGAAAGGCTGCTTACCTCGCCAGGAAAAAAAGGTGCAATCATTGAATAAGCACAAGCTACGATAAACCAATATAATGAAATGCAAAATATCGTTAATTTCTTTGCCCTTGTATCAAAAACGCCTCCTTTAACTTCGACTTTCTCATCACTGTCTCGCTCTTCTTCACCACCTTCCCTGTCTGCCATAACACTCTGTATTTTCACTGTGCTGCCTGTAGCTCTATCGTTATCCATGGTGGAGAATTTATCCGAATTTTGAACGTAAAGTTGGAAGTCTTTTACTTGTCATAAAAACAAGACAGGAAGGGTTGCACCACATGCAGGCAACGGAATGAAAACATTAGGATATTGCGTAATAGGAACTTATTGTCACTGCGCAGGAAAATCGGGACATCCTTAAATAAAGGGGGGTTGATTAAAGGAAGGGGTGGTTGATGCCAACAAAATTTTATCCATTTATGATTGCAATGATCCAGTGGCGTCGGGCGATCATTTTGCTGAGGGCGGGCTATAAGACCATAAATCCAGAAATCTTCCGGCTTAAAACTGTCTATTTTTATTGTGTTACTGTGGTACTTGTACCTAACATAACGAGAAAATCGATATAAGGACAACATTTGAATGATATCTTACATTTCAAATGTATTAAAGAGGGCAAACAGGGTTATGTTTCCCATAGGAACAAAAGAACTTGTCGTTTTTATTGGGTACATGGAAACACAAGCAAATACTTCTAGGGAAGTAGGGATCTTTTGAATTTGGGAACCGTTCGTCTCTTAGTTTTGGGCAACATTCAAATAACATTATGGGGAATTAGCGAGACTTTGCAATTTTTTCTAGGGAACATTGGAATACAGACGGGGGATTATTAAGACCTATATAAAGAACGGAAATTAGCAAATAGGAATAGAATTGGAAAAATACAAAAAGTATTAGGGGAATTAAATCTCTGTCTAGTCAGCCTGAGTGCAGACTTTACAGTGTGTTGCTACGAAGGAGAGAAAGGGGATCTTGCAAATGCAAGCCAATCAAAATAAAAGGAAATGGCATAATTTTATTGATCAATAAATGTATTGCAACATGACTTTGATTGTAAGTTCACGAATTGTTTTATAAGAAACAGCATATTAGAAACTGTAAGCTCAATTCCTTGACAGTTAAGAAACAACCATTAAGAGCTGTTATACTTTTGTAATTTGCAGTTTTAATTTTCCCATTCACTAAAAATGTTATGACATTTAACAGCGCTGTATACTGCAATAGCACACTTGATTTGCAGATTCCTTTCATTCTTAGAAAATTGAAAAAGATTTTTCTTAATCCTAGTTCTACAACACGACATGTCAATTCTCATGCTTTATACTATAGTTTGATATTGTTCAAACATTAAAATTATTTTCTCATTGAACTTGAGTTCTGCTAAATCTTGCTTTAAAGTGTAACGATTAGCCGTTCATTGGAAGCACCACTAAACATCCTCATTATCTAAAAGATATCATAAGCAAGTAAGAGTTTTGTTAGCGAAATGGCCCGAAAATTTAGAAGAAAACTGCCTGCTAACTCCATACCTTAGTTTCTCATAAATACATGTATTGGGTACCTTTTACTGCTAGAAACCTTTTACTGCTAGAAACCTTTTACTGCTAGAAACCTTTTACTGATAGAAACCTTTTACTGATAGAAACCTTTTACTGCTAGAAACCTTTTACTGCTAGAAACTGAACACCAAAGAAAAGCAAACATATAAAATTTACATCAGTTTATTTGAGATAAAACACACAAGTAATTTTAAAAGTTTCTTTATTTTCTTGAAAAGTTTTCATTGGTCGCATCGCATTTTTTCGCATTTTATTTTGTCGCATTGCTACAACCCTTCTTTCAATGAATACGTCGGTAATTTAACAGTGTTTTTAAAGAACAGTGGGGAAACTTTGCAACCTTACGGCAAAACAGGTGATGAATTCGATAGTATTTTTATAGAGAATAACATAGCTACATGTCTCTGAATGAAAAGTTTCTAACTATGTTTTACCCAAAAACAATCCACATCTTCTTGTCAAGTTATTTAAACTCTCTGCTGGATTCTTCTTCTTCCTCCTTGCTGGAAACGATAAACGAAATGCAAATAATTTACAAGAACTATTTGACATCCTGCTTTCAGCTGCTTGGAAAAGCCAAGGCATGATTTTACATAGTATATTTTTCATGTTCTTTTTTCTCAAAACTGTTGAGTTCTCACAAACAGTGATTTTCCATTATCATCATCTTCAAAACAACCAGAATTTAACAATCATTTTTGCTTCAATGAAATTGAAGCTTGGAGTTGTAAAGCTGGATGGATACGTGGGGGGGGGGGGGAATGGAAATCCTATTTTGCCTTTCCAACATTAAGAACATTTATAACCCTGGATATAATGTACTTCCTCCCAGCAAGAGCAATTTTTTTTAATTGACCAATCAAATTGTTTGTTTACACTTTTTCACCCTCCAATCACAAGTCCTTTATGTGTTCCCCGAGGCCGTCAAGTTTATCAAATTTTCAACAAAACCATCGGTTATGTGGGGAAAAGTCGCATCATTGTTTTTTGCTCGTGAAGAAAATATACTTTCACTCACAATCAATAATATTTGGAATTAAGCTAAATATTTGTTGACAAAAAGTATCCTCCGAGCCCTAAGGTGGCAACCATGTAGTTTCATGTTCAAATTAGTACTCTTAACAAACAGCAATCACTATGACTATAACAAAATGTATCCCTGCTCTTCCTCTCCTATTAGTTTGTATCCTAAATTTAACAAATCAATAAAAATTTCACAACATTAAAACAATACTTTCATACTCTTACCGTAGCAAAGCATAACGTATACTTCTTCTTTCAGAAATTGTAAATATTGCTAAAGCGATACCCTAAAAAAATAACTCAATTAATTGCAAGCTAATTACAGAAATTTGTAAAAGCAAGCAAAACTTTTGCAGAACTTTTGATGTTGCCTTCAATGAAATGACTGAGCTAGTGTAACTTGATGGAATTCTTTACTCGCGTTAATAAGATTTGCTTTTCATTAGGTCGTGAATGTTAGAGATACATCGAAATGGATCAACTATTGTGTAAATTCAGGCCCGTGTCAAAAAGGGGCTGGACCTGGTGGAAGGGAGCTTTTGAATCGTATAGCCATTTCAGTCAATATTTAGGATGGGAGCTACTTAACGAGGTTATACTTTATTACTTTAAGTTGATGAAGTCACAATTTCTTCGTGAACGGGCAATAAAGAACAATCAAAATTGCATGGCCACACCCAGACCTCGCCCTATTTCGTTTGTTTTATGAGGATGACTTTGAGCCATTAGGCCGGGGGAGGGCTAAGCACTTTTCTGAACTCTGCCTGATAACTAATCTTCAATATCTCGATACATGTGCTTATAAACATTCGTAAAGTTTCTTCACTCCAAAATCATCAATACTTGTTCCCCTTGCAATCTGAGCAGGCATCTTTGATATTACTGTACTGTTGTATATTAACGGGGGGGGGGGGCGAAAATGGTAACCTAAATTTTGTCAGGCACGCCCAGTCAGCAATTTGATGCTCTACATATGGAATGATTCTACACATAGAATAGCGCTAAACATTCAGGTTCGAACAGACAATGTAACTTTAAAAAGATATGGAAGCCAAGACTTAGCAGTGCTTTGCAATGACTTATAATTGAGATTGTTTCCAAAAGTTGATTACGAGGCAGAAATACATACCAAAGCAATATATGCGGAACCAAATATCTGGAAAAAAATCGGATATCACCAAAATAAGATATTTAATGTCATAGTTTTCCGATTAAATTGCTTTTGAATATTTCGAAGAATTTTGATTTCTACTCACATACCCCATAGGAATAAATCAATTAGAATTTTCTTAAAAGGAGGAACAATTCTTATCAAGCCTATTTAGAATGAAAGGAAGCAAAAACATCATCCCTCTGCTAAAATCTTTTTGGAACCAGATGTTGGCCTCTTGGGTTACAAATTTCGACATTCGACATCAAATCATTCGACAAGATAGTTAAGGTGTTGGGCCAAAGGTTCATGCGTTGAACCAACATAATAACTGATGCATCCCAGGAGGGACCAAATGGCCCTATAATCATCAGCGAGAATTGTTGCTACTTAGGATGATGGGGCTAATGCTTCACTGGCTTGATATATTTGTAGCTCATCTTTTGTAAGGCTTCTTTGCTCCAACTTTATCAATTATCGCCCCCCTCTCCCTAGCCTGCGTCACAGACTGTGAATTTCGAGTTTCACATTCTGTGCGCAGGCTACTCTTTCCCTTTGAAACCTGACCTAAAGCATCAGTTGCTTCTGTACGACAGTATTATCATCAGAGTTAAATGGGTTAGTGTTACTCAAATAACGGGTGAAAATCTTCCATTGAGTCACTTACCGTAGATGTCCAAGGAAACTTCACATTGTTCACTAAAATGCCACCAAGCGTTGGTCCTATAACTGCCCTAGAATGAAATCAAGTTGAATAAGAATGGTACACGAAATCAGCATTACATCGATGGGTAAATTTCTGGGCACAAGAACCTGTCTCCCCGTTCTGAGTCAAGCCTCACCTTATACTCCATGTCCGCCCAGGGGGTCATCATATATAGGCGCATATCATTAAAATAAATATGCATAAAACAACAAGACAAGAACACGACACATGAGTATCAGAAATGTGTTAACCAGTTAAATGGAGGCTTTAGTGCATAAACAAAAAGATAAATGGTACAAACGAAAACATACCCCGCATAAAAAGATGAACTAAAAATTGATGATAAAGCACTTTGTGTTGCAATTCCTTCCTCTAAACCGTATATTCTAAAACGATAGAAAATAAATTTGTGAATAGTGTGCAATTTTTTTCTTTCTAATCTCTTAGAGATTTACAACACAAAATTAGATGCTACATCACAATGTTACATTCACGTGGCATGAGATAAACCCGAGAAATCCTTTTTTAACGCCCTCGATGCACTTCTTGCGAATAAATCAATGCATTGCTGTTTCTTCCAACAATGCCCCTCCGCTGTAAATCCCAGACCCTCCATCGCATACTGCGTTTATCCAGAATAGTGATGTAATTAACTAACTTTAACTCATAGCCCCCTGCAGACGCCATATGGTGCAGTATAAGTCACTGTAAATCAAAGAAATACCTGGGGGTAACGTTGTCAAGATTTGCAAAGTTGATCAGACAACATGCACTGCAAGATTATTAAAGCAAGGATATTTCCTGTGTCTGTGTACCCCCGTGCATCGTTTGCTACCACAGTTAATTGTATGTGAGTTCCAAATGGCATCAGGGGGCAATGAGTTAATAGTGAATAAGATATAAACTCACTTTGAAGATTCGTTCATGTCAGGCAATGTAGGAACGTAATATAGAGCATAACCAATTCCTGCAAGTACCAATGCAACACAATTCAACCACAAAGTCCTGCTCAGGATAAAAACAAACCAGGTATGAACAAAATCGTAGCAACTCTAGGAAATATTTATAACAAATTAAAAGAGAATTAGAGAACAAATAAGAGACTCTCTCTTGCGACAATGCATGTAAACGAAAGATATAGGGAACAGCGGAATGTGGCAAGAATACGATGCAAATACGACCAAATAATATACATAATCTAACCTTGGAAATACTTGCGATGGCAAAAAAGGGGCCGGACCAAGGATGATGAATCCAAAACCCCCAATAAATGCACCAACTACTATCATTACCCTTTTATTCTGAAAAGCAGCAAAAATTAATGGTTGTCAATAAAAAAAAGACACCTTTTGAAAGAAAACAAAGATTTTCACGAACGTTGAGCACAAAATAGAATACAAAGTAAAATAAATATGTACATGGTTAACACAATATATTTTCAAAGAGGTGAAAAAAATTTGCAGTAGCTACATTTAAAGGGTGCCAAAATTTAGTTAGTCCGAAAACTCCTTAGCCAAATTTAGAGAAGGATTTTTAGTCGATCACAAAAAAGAAAATAAAATGAGAAAGACGCCATATTTTGGACATTTAGTAAAAAGGATAAAAAGCAAAATAATTCTAGAAGAGAAGAGTACGTGCGGAAATACCTAGAGGACGCCCCAATAAATCGAGGTTGGGTACAACGGGGTTGGACAAACTTTGAGAGGGGCTCAGGGGCGTCGCTAGATTTCCTGTTTCAGGGGGTGTCTACGATGAACTTGCCGTCAAAATGGGCGTGCAATCCTTTATTTGCTGGCGAAAAACCCTCCATGGCCAAAAACGCCTTGTTTTGAAACATAATATTTCCCTTGGGATGTCAACAGGCCCCTAACCCCGCAGTAACTACGGCCCTGAAGCAGCTGAAGATTGTGACTCCTGGAGAAGGATGGATCTTCATAATTGAAGCAGTCACGGAATGATGACAATTATTGAGTCATATTTAAATTAGATATTGGTGTCTTATGCGGGAAAGGTTTGGAACGGGCTCGAGACCAGAAGGAGGCTGATAAAACCGAATGATAAAACGAAAGAAATATAAGAAAATAACACATTTTGGAGTATTTTTGGAAATTATTTCCAAGGTGATACCCCCTGCTTCCTGATTGCAAACAGCAATATTGCCACAATGCCTAAGGTTCTACATAAATGCAAATAAAACCTTTGCCCAAAATAAAAGTTAGCTTTTCTGTGACATGGAATTCAATTTGTTTCAATTAAAACTACTTACGATTTTGCTGGCTATCCTACCAGAGATCGTAGAAACAACAGCATTTGAACAAGAAATAACAAGGTACATTAACCCAACTTGTGATTTGCTTAAATGAAACTGAAAAAAATACATTTTCTAATTTTATCCACAGAAATGCACCATGATAATGATGAAAAATAGTGATTTGATCTAAACATTTTATATAAATTAAAAAATGTGTCTGCAAAAATACAAGATGAAAAAATAAACAAAATTTAAAAGTTGGTCCAGAACACATTAGATGAAACAATCATTTACTTGCCACTTTGATCTGTTACCTCCAATCGGTCCCAAGAAAAAGGACATTGAAAATCGGTCCTAGATCACCACCCACCTAAGTGACAACCATCACTGCGAATTAAATTGATCGGCATGTCTAATATAGCTTTATTCGTAAAGAGTCCCTAAACTCATTTTGACTGACACTTGCCTATTGAAAATTTTTATAATGTTCAGATGCATGCCGTAAGTTTTCTATTATATCTTATGAGGCAGATATCGTACGAACTCCTGCAACTTTATTAAATTAGTGACTTAAAGCTCAGAGACATTTACAAGCAACAAAATGACATTTAAATCAAGAAATAAAAGACACCTACTGGCTTCTCCAAATGATTTTCCAAAGTTGGATCAATAAAACTAAAAACCATTCCACCAGTAGCGATTGCAACAGCTGAAAAAGATAAAAATTAATTATCTCATTTTTAGAAATTCTGCAAAAATGCATAGTCAATTGGTAGCAGATAATCATACATTAATTACTATAAATCAAATACCGATGATGATGATGATGATGATGATGATGATGATGATGATGATGATGATGATGATGATGATGATGATGATGATTATGATGATGATGATGATGATGATGACAATGACAATGACAATGACAATGACAATGACAATGAAAATGACAATGACAATGACAATGACAATGACAATGACAATGACAATGACAATGACAATGACAATGATAATGACAATGACAATGCCAATGACAATGACAATGACAATGACAATGACAATGAAAATGACAATGACAATGACAATGACAATGACAATGACAATGACAACGACAATGACAATGACAATGACAATGATAATGACAATGACAATGCCAATGACAATGACAATGACAATGACAATGACAATGACAATGACAATGATAATTACAATGACAATGACAATGACAATGATGATGATGATGATGATGATGACAATGACAATGACAATGATGATGATGATAATGATGATGATGACGATGATGACAATGACAATGACAATGACAATGACAATGACAATGATGATGATGATGATGATGACAATGACAATGACAATGACAATGACAATGACAATGACAATGACAATGACAATGAAAATGAAAATGATGATGATGATGATGATGATGATGATGATGATGATGATGATGATGATGATGATGATGATGATGATGATGATGATGATGATGACTATGTCATTGTATTACCTATTATGAATATAGCAGGTGTTTTGAGTGCATCTAAGATTGGTTGCATTCCTCGTGTTTCTTTCTTCTCAGCTGCGAAATATAACATTAGTAAAAATAGCAAAATTGCTACAGAAAAACTAGGAGTTTCTTTTATTAAACAAATTTACTCAATGAGTCAAATAATAAAGCTTCAGCCAAAACAATACATCTAATGCTTGAAAAGAAATTAAGAATTACTTCCATTAAAGCTCCGTTGGTCTGAAAAACCATGCAAAATGATGTTAAATATTAGTTTTTACGAGCGTAAATCCACAATTTAAAGCTAGATCAACTGCTCAAAAAAGAGAATATTTTTCAAAAAACTTCTGCACAAGAGGACATTTGATTGACTTTATGCGTAAAAATAATGTAATTTTTGAACATCAATTTGGATTCCTATGCAACAAGTCAACTAACCAAGCAATATTAGATATTCATTCAAATATAATTGAATCGATTGAAAAGAAAAATTTTTTCTGTTGCATTTTGCATGATTTTGCAAAAGTATTTGATACAATAGATCAAGAAATACTACCTACAAAATTGGAATATTTCGGTATGAGGGGAACTGCACTAAATTGGATCAAGTCTTATTTATGTAATTGTTCTAAATGTGTCTCTATTGACAGTCAGCTATCTGACGAGTTAAAAGTTACCCACAGTGTTCCTCAGGGCATTGTTTTAGATCAACTTTTGCTTTTATCATATATTAATGATATACCACTTCCAACAAGTATCTTAAATTTTCACCCATTTGCAGACGACTCAAGCTTTCTCTATTCTCATGATAAGTTAACAATTTTAAAATCATTAACACTGAATTCATTAAGGTTTCTAACTGACTTATTGCATACAAGCTCACTTTGAATACAAATAAATCAATTTTTTTCATTATTCATCCAGAACAGATTGTTCTTTCTTTCTTCTTTCATATTCTTCCTTTTCCATCGAGTATATATATTCGTATTTCAATTTATGCTGTTGTTGCTGTTAATACTGTTCAATTCAATTTTAATAAGCAATGATAAATTATGTTGGAGCCTTTAGCTCGTTGGCTATCCTTGGAGTTTTATCTAAGGTTCCTAACTAGCAATATAATATCAAGCTACTTTGTTATTATAGATATGATGTTATTAAGGTAGATTTCTAAAATTGCATGTAGCTTTTATTTCACACTTGTATATTAAACTTGCTTGATTGAATGAATAAAAAATTTGATATTAACGACTAGAAAACTGTTTTGCAGCAGAACAAGATAAAATGACATACTCATTTCCGATGCAGGAACAAGGAAGTGAATTGGGATGATGCTGACAAGTACGAGTGTACCAATTATTATGAAGGGCAGCTGAAACCCACCAACCTATAATTAAAATATGTAGTGAAAGTAACAGAGATAGATTAAATAAGAGCAATTATTTTTGCTGAGGGAGAGGGGAATTGATCGATAATTTGTGTCAATCGGTCAAAGAAGAGTTAGTGACTCTTCAAAATGAAACTTCGGATGTTTTATTACTGTTATTTAAGCATGAGTTTAGAAATGCTGCAACAGAGTAAATCTTATCATCAATTTTCGGGAGGGAGGGGGCTCATTTACCCAGGGGAGCTGCATCCAAAGCAAGCAGGAACAAAAAACTACAATTTATTTTTGTAATTCGTAGAGTGACACAAATCACCTAAAAATAAAGTCAGTCACAGCTGTGCAAATTAATATCTACTTTAATGATGTGCATTGCAAGTGACAGAATTTTGCAAAGGAATGGCCGAGTTATTCCCTGAAGGGAACGATTTTTGTGAAGAAGAAGTTGACGCCAATGAATGGAAAATATCGCTTTCCACTTTGATTCGAGCCGAAACAATTTCAACCCCGTGAAATACTTTTATCGTGGTCCATTGTGATGTGGCACAGCGGTACAACTCTGATAGGACTATGAAAGCAGAGGAAAATTCACAGCCAGAGCTATAAAACTTACTGAGAATAGAAAACCGCCAAGTGGTGGACCTACTGTGAATCCAAAACCATGAAAGGTTCCTACCATGCCCTGAACGCAACGAATAGGAGATGAATAAATTGCATATAAAATGAAAACTGGTTGATATTTCTAGATTTTTGGTAGTGGCGAATAGTAGCTGAACTAACGCGTTAGATCTCTTGAAAACTTGTGATTTAAAGAAAAATTGGTGAGCATATCCAAGTTGAAAGAATAAACTATAAATAGCATATAAAATGAAAACTGGTTGATATTTCTAGATTTTTGGTAGTGGCGAATAGTAGCTGAACTAATGCGTTAGATCTCTTGAAAACTTGTGATTTAAAGAAACATTGGTGAGCATATCCAAGTTGAAAGAATGAACCATCACCCTGCTAATAAACAACAAAACATAATGCCTAGCGGTGTAGCCAGGGTCATTTCATTCACAGGGGGGGGGGGCAAAGAGGCAATGAAACTAGAGCTTTGTAGAATTCCAGTGGAAAGAAGTTTAGGAGCTCACACTTTTTTGTATCCCAGACCCTAGATATTTTACCAATGAAAGGCGCGCATACCCCCTTGTCCATTTGGATAGGCAACTGAGTCAATCAAAAAAATGAATAAGCGTCAAATTCACCATAGCAGTTGCAACTTTGCTTTGGAATGTTTGTGAGAGTAATGTTAATGAGGATGTTTGTGTTGCAGCTGCTCCAATGCCAGCGGAAATCCGAATTATGAATGAACATACAACGAAAGTTGTAGAATTGGGTATCATTGGCAAGAACCTAGAATAAAATATAATATAATATAATATAATATAATATAATATAATATAATATAATATAATATAATATAATATAATATAATATAATATAATATAATATAATATAATATAATATAATATAATATAATATAATATAATATAATATAATATAATATAATATAATATAATATAATATAATATAATATAATATAATATAATATAATACCCAAATATGATTTGCGATCCTCCTTCTACAGTCATACCAATAAACAAAGCTTTTTTTATTCCAATAATTGGCATCTGTAAAAAGCGATCACAAACAATTGAAATGTGATAGTAAACAGTTTTTGATATGCCAAATTACACTCTCATTCATGCAGGCATAGAATTTGTGAGATGCAACCATTATTGAGAAGAATATACATACCACCATCGCAACTATGGGTGAAAATATAATGATGGCCATTGGATAGACAGTAAATATCAAACCAACGATAACTGGATTCGCTCCTTTCTTTGCAGCCTGTTGAAGTGAATCAGTGAAAGAGATCAAATGAAGGGATAGACCAAAGTAATGAAGAGGAATGAAGAGGGGTTCGTTGTCAATAGTAACATTTGTGTGACACTGTAAAGTGACGCATCATATGAGCAGTAAAGCAAGTGCAGTGTCGGGTTTTTAGGGATAAAATTGCAAAGGGCTCAAATAAACAAACAAAAGGCTTTCTTACAAAATGAATTGCTGTCAAACTAACACCATACAACAACAATTTTGGACCCCCCGGGAAATGAAGATTAAGCCTGAGGAAAATTTAACTGTTTTTAGCAAATGAGGAGCACCAGCGTAGCCAGAGTGGTTGGCAAAGTGTGTGGGCAGGGGGGCGGACGCCGCAAAGATTTGAAGGTTGATGTCTGCGATTTAAAGATCTGTGAGGTTCTATTAATTTGCCCATAGGAAACAGACATGACTCTAGCTTCCGTGGTTACCCCCCCCCCCCCCCCCCACGAAGAAATGATCTTGGCCACGTTAATGAATAGGAGCATCATTTAACATAGTAGTTACCTCACCAGGAAAGAATGGGGCAATCATGGAATAAGAAGTGGTTACAATAAATATACATAGTGATACTGATGCAATGACGAATTTCTTTCTATTGGTGTTAAAAACACCCTCATCAGCTTCCATCTCGGATATTGCTTTAGGCTTTACGTTGTCCTTGTCTTCAGAGTCTTTCAATTTCTTACAGAATCCAGCTGATGTACCTCAAGCATCTTCTAGTATTTTGTTATATTTTTCCTTTGCTGTTTTATCTGGATTCATATTCACTACAGGAATAGATCGAATAAAGATTCCTTTTATATTTCAAATACACTTGGTGATATATGAAATAAGATTTGTAGTAAATTGGAATGCGAACGGAATGCGAATGAAACAAACCTGATGAGGACAGATTCACGTGTTGAGAACTGTTGCGAAAACATTTGCTCCCGAAACGTTAGATCGACAACCCTGATGAAAATCAATAGAAGAATTTCAAAAGGGATGTGCGGTTGCGTGTAATTTCAAAAGGGCAATATCACAATTTAAATTGTACACAAACTCTTACAGATGGAAATGTGACAATATTGTCTGCATCAAAGGCCTTTGTAATCAGAGCTGGTTTGGTCACTCAGGCGAGATCAGTGCGCCCACAGCTTTGTATAATGACAATAACAAGACTAAGACTTAGGCCATCACTGTCCAATCTAGATTGACAAATACAGGGAAAGTGAAGAGAAAAGGAATTCATGGCGATCGGCACTAATTGTGGATTCAAAAGTGAAAAAATAAGCAAGAGTAAGTAATCTAAGTACCATCAACTAAAAAGAGATTATCTAAGCAGGGCCGCCGAGAGGGTGGGGCAGAGGGGGTAGTTTGTCCCAGGGCCTCAGGGTCCAGGGGGCCTCCTCATCCTTAGATGCACTCAAGGAACCTCCCGATAAGAGCAGCCTACAAGGTTCCAAGAGAGTAACCAGATTCAGTTCTCTAAGATTTCCTTACTTTCTGCTCGCTTCGATCACAGACATAAAGGGCCTCGTTTTGCAGTTTTGCCCCTGGGCCTCGGAAACCTGTCTTAGAGCCAATACTCGTTCATTTACAGCCAATACTCGCTTAGATTGTTTACTATTCGTGTCAAGTGCTACATTGAGTAGTTTCCGAATATGCTGTCTCACGTGTGCTGCTAGCACCTTTTTCTTGTTTCTGTACAATTCTTATGGCACTTGATGTGCAGCGAAAATTAAGGAGCTATTAAAAAACTTTTGGTACTACAATTTGATGATTTGAGGTCTACAAATAAGGAACTTTTGGAACTAGGCCTTGAGGTAGGTTCCTTACCAAATAAAAAGCGTGTAATTGGATAAATTCAGGAATGGTCCTACCAGTCAAATAACGCAACAAGACGCTGCAGCGATCTTCAGTTTGTAGTGACCTCACACATTTTTCCTTTCATCCATTCATTTACCAACTTGTTTTTCTTTCTGCCATACATTAGCATTTATTCATACCTCATGATTTCCTCCATTTCCCCTTCACGCGCATCATCGCATACCTCTCACCATCATTAGGCCTATACCATTTCCTTTTATTGTCATCGTCAATCATTCCACCCTTCCTTCTACTCTATTTTTAATCCAAACCCTTATGTATAAATATTATTGTAAAAAGTCAGTTAGATAATAATCATTGAGTTACGTTAAAAGAGCGAAGAAAAGAAAACACAAATCGACTCTTTTCTGCGTCTTGGACTTCATGAAACAAGAGAACGATAACAAGGGCAATTTAGCAGTTCGAAAACGTCAAAACACCGAATTGTTAAAGTGGTGACCGAGACGTGACCATATATGCAGATCGCCTTCAAGACTTTATGCGCCAACTATCTCCAATTTCACCTCGTACTCAACAGCGCCAACTTCACATTCCCAACGATCTTCAATCCTGTTCTCATGTCTTTATCCGCACTGATTCTGTCCGAAAACCACTGCAACCCCCCTACACCGGACCTTACAAAGTTATCGATCGCAAGAACAAATATTTCTCCATCGTCGTCAACGGAAAAGAACAGAACATCAGCATCGATCGTTTAAAACCTGCACACCTCGACACAGATATTACACCTACCGTTACAGCAAAGATCCCGAGCAAGCAAGATACTCCACAAGTTCCACCGATTCCACCTTCTCCCTCCAGAAAAACGCGTTCAGGAAGATCTGTTCGCTTCCCAGAAAGACTTGGACAATAAACTTAATTTTTTCGAACATTTTTGAACACATTAATTTTCGTATTTTATTAATCGCCTGCTTCGTCTTACTAGCAGTCTAGGGGGGGGGAGCTATGTAGTGACCTCACACATTTTTCCTTTCATCCATTCATTTACCAACTTGTTTTTCTTTCTACCATACATTAGCATTTATTCATACCTCATGATTTCCTCCATTTCCCCTTCACGCGCATCATCGCATACCTCTCACCATCATTAGGCCTATACCATTTCCTTTTATTGTCATCGTCAATCATTCCACCCTTCCTTCTATTCTATTTTTAATCCAAACCCTTATGTATAAATATTATTGTAAAAAGTCAGTTAGATAATAATCATTGAGTTACGTTAAAAGAGCGAAGAAAAGAAAACACAAATCGACTCTTTTCTGCGTCTTGGACTTCATGAAACAAGAGAACGATAACAAGGGCAATTTAGCAGTTCGAAAACGTCAAAACACCGAATTGTTAAAAGTTTCCTGGATGGAAGACAGGACATGAAAAATGTTGTTAGCGATATTCTGATATTTGATATTGCAGGTGTTTTTAGACTTCTCCCGAATATAGTCCCTTTTCAAGACGAAATAAAGGAACAATGGATGAGCTGAACATTAATCTAATTCAAAATGACGAATTTCTTTTGAAGAACAGCATTTTATGTTCTGTCATATGAAAATAGGATGTTGTCAATGCCAAAACAGCAAACTCGGCAAATTGACTCAGCCCGGCATAGCTCATCATACATCTTTGCCAACTACATCTCGGCTGTTGAAAGCCTCCGAACTGCTGTGTGAATCGATTTTTTCTAATCCTAGGGGCTCCAAAAACCCCACACTCTGCCCCCTTCTGTTCTTTTTGCTATCCTTTACGCTATATTCAAGTAGCTGGTAAAGAGGTATAGAGATAGAGTCGTAATAGGTTCTGCATTCTGTTAAATTTCCACACGATGACATTATCAGAGCTGTTTGTTAATTGCTCTATAAAGCCTTTTCAGTAATCTGAACAAACGCCATTCTGTCCAGTATGTACGGCTAATCCGATTTCTGACACCAATATGGTGCTGGTATAACATGAATCAATGACGTTTATAAGCGCACCCCTGTTTCAACTGCCCCCCTTTCAGACTAGTTCCGGGTCCGTCCCTGGTGAAGTCAGAGGCAAGACCTTCATCAGGCAACACCTAACCAAAACGAGTCTGAACTTTTAACTTGCCTTTTAACTTTTCTAGGATTAAACTTTAGTTCTGCCTTGCGTATAATATCCAGAAAAACATCATGCAGATTTGCCAAATGTTCCTCAAACGAGCCTTTAAAAACTAGAACAACATATATACTAAACATTTTTCCCCCACAACCCTTGCAAAACAGTGGCCATCAAACACTGGAATTCAGATAGCGCATTGCACATACCAAATGGCATCTTAATCAATTCAAAATGCCCATCGCCAGGAATTAAAAAAGCTGCCTTAGGTACGCTGCTTTTCTCAACATGAGTGTGCCAATATCCAGACAACAAATTTAACGTAAATGATAATATCCATTCAAAGAATCGACAATGTAATTCACTTGAAGCAATGGATATGTATCTTTTACATCATCATTAGTTACATCATTCAAGGATGTTCATTTAAAACCTCCAACTGCCATCCGATTTATGGACCAAAACAATGAGACTAGCCAATGGTGAACTGATTGGTTGAGTTAGTCCAGCATCTAGCATTTCACTAACTTGTTTTATCAACGACAGGCTTCAAGGCAATCTTCTTGGTAACTGTTTGATTGGCCTAGCATCATCAGTGTCAATAGTATCCTTTGCAACGATTGCTGTACCAATCTCTATAGCTGACGTAGCAAACAGGTCCTGCTCCTCATATAAAAATACTTAGAGTTTTATATCGGCTTTCCTCTAATTATCAAACTTCGAAATGAAACGTTTCATTCTTTTCTTCCGAAATACTAACACAAGGAGTTTTAAACTCTTAGCACCCAATAAACTTGAATCATATAACATCTGCACACAACATTTTCTTCCTTTTTAATGCAAGTATTATTTCATGATCCACCAGCCAATTTAAACCCAACAAAAACTTCTGGCATGGTATCAATAATGTTAAATTGAACTTCAATATGGTGACCGGAACATACAAGCATGGTAGTAACTCTGTCTAAAATACCAAGTGGCATACTATTTGCTGCTTCTGCAACAACATCAGGCAGTTGAAGTTGCCGAGTTATCTTAATTTGTATGACTATTGGAACAGACATGCACCAGTGTCAATCAAATTTCGAGACAGCAATTTGGGTTATACGTTAAATGCAAAACGACAAAAAAGAAGGCGACAAAGGTCTCAAAAAAGGAAATAAAGATACTTGTAAAACTATTTTTGGTTGATCTCAAAATTAACTCATGTAAATTTCATTTACTTTTCTTTTCTTTGCCTTTCCATTTCTATCCCTGAAATGTACCCAAAGCAGTAAACTCCCTCTTATCAGAATCCCGCTTATCCGAATCCCGCTAATCCGAACGTTAGGGAAATCGTCCATGCGCATGCGCAATTCATTGCTTAAAAGTTTGATGATAAAAATGATACAGTGAGTGTGAGACGAGTAAGGTCTTGTCGAGTACGAAGAGAAATAAACGAAAGCGGTTGATCTTAACCATTGAGCAGAAACTTGAAATTTGCGATAAAATCAAGCAAAAGGTCTCCCATGCTGAAATTATGGGCCTTTACAACCTTACACCACCCATTCGCTTATCCCGTATTTTCGCTTATTCGAACGGTTTTCAAATCTATTTGGGCGGAGGTGTTCGGCTAAGCGGGAGTTTACTGTCCTTACAGTTAATGTGTGGCAATATTGTCATTTTAATGACTTAGATAGCATTCAAGATTTCTACTTATCTTAATCAATGGAAATATTTCTATCCATCTCTATCCATATCACTCGTTTCTTTATATAAATCTTAATACATTTGAATGATAGAGGGTCAATAGCTACATGTCTCTTAATATTGAGTTATATCACATCCTCGCAACAAAAGCTTTTTTATAGCTTGTTTCAAGAAACAGCGAAACAGTAAAGTTCATTCCGAGGAAGAGGGGTGGAAATCAATTTCAAATAATATCCATTGATCTGTCCATTAACATTTCGAATGGGGGCCTTATTTACTACCAAATCAACAATTTTAGCAATGTTTTAACCAAGCAAACCCCATCTTGTTTCCAAGTTATCTAATCTTCTTCTTCCATCTTCCTGAAAATCATAAAGTAATCAAGATTATTCGCAGCAATTATTCAACATCCTACATTCAGTTGCACGGAAAAGCAAGAAAATGATTTTACATCTTATATTTTCTATTTTCTTTATTTCTCTGTATAAACAATGACGTCATTCTATACGAGTTAAAGGGAGAGAAAGTGTCCTAAAAATATTAGTCCTTGATCTGCAAAACCCGTAAAAGTTGTCCATTTTGTAAGTAATTATACATAAGTGCAATAGGCTTGATCTTTATTTCGATTAATTTTCTAATGCCCATAACAAAAAACTATCAAGTTGCCCCAAAAAGTGATTTTATTTAATCATTGTTTGAAAATAAATCAGAATTTAACCTATTATTTTGGTTTGAATGAAAGAACGGAGCTCTGGGATTAGAGATTCTATGTAAATTTCGATAGATCTGGGAGGGGGGGGGGCTTGTAAAATATAGCATACCTTGTCAACTTAAGGAAAAAGACAGTCCAGGATATTCAGGGGTCTGACTTTAAACCCCCGTGAAAAGAAGGTGATGGCGCGTTTGCTACCAGTGACTATACTTCCCTGCAAGAAGACGACATTATCATGGTTGGTGGACGAGCAACCACCAAACACCTCCCCTCTCAAATGACGCCCATATGGATAAAATTTACTTCCTCCTTTATAAGTCTGTAGTCTTCATGTAACAATTCAATTAAATATTTTCAACTGCAACACAATACTTTCACACACTTACCGTAACAAAGTATAAGGTGCACTCTTTCTTTCAGAAACTGTAAATATTGCTATAGCGATACCCTAAAAAATAATTCAATTTATTGTATTCCCACAATAAGAATTGTTTGGCACGTTTTGGCTTTTTCAGCCAGTGTTTCGATTGGAAATCTACTTTTTGGGTTTATATTTTGTTGTTTAAGTATCATTTCTTTTACGGCCGGCCCATCAGACCTAATTACCTTCAGTCAGAATTTCCTTTCTTTACCGAAGGGGGAGACGAATCCCTTCTACATCTCGAAACACTCATAAAGATTCCTTGATCCACATAATCAATTCTGAACCCCCTTGCAATCTAAGCAGATGCCTTTGCTGTTACTGCACAGCTGAATATTCACAGGGGGGTAAAAAGGTTAAGCTAGATTTTGTCAGATTAATGGCAATAATGCTCGAATAGGCAACCTATTTTCGGACTACACCCAATTTTTCAGCAATTTGATGCCCTAGATAGGGAAAGATTCTTCAAACAGAATAGCATTAAACATTCAAGTTTGAACGGAAAATTTAACTTTAAAAAGATATGGAAGCCAAGACTTAGCAGTGCTTTGCAATGACTTATAATTGAGATTGTTTCAAAAAGTTGATTACGAGGCAGAAATACGTACCAAAGCAACAAATAAAAATCCAATAATCTAAAACAGAATTGAAAAGCACCAAGATATTTAATGTCATAATTTTCCAATAAAGTTGTTGTGCTCTAATTTGATAATTGCGAAGAACTTTGATTTCTTAACTATTCCAAAAGAAATGACCTATAACCCATAGGAATAAAGCAATGAGAATTTTATTATAAGCTGTAACAATTATTATCAAACCTATCTAGATTAAAAGAAATCAAAAACATCATCCCTCTGATAAAACCTCTTGGGTACAAAAGGTAGGCTTTTAATGTTAAAATGATAAAAACATTAAAAGGCACAGGCATTGTGAGAAGCTGAGGCATACATTTCCAATGGAATTGCGCTAGAGTTTGAGTCGTGAAATGGCTGTGAGAAATGTTTTACCCATCTCTGTTGCAGAAATGCGATCTATTATCTGTGTTAAAAATTATAAACATATCTCTTAATTTGTTGGAAGTTTTTGTTGGAAGTTTTTGTCAGAATAGCTGCCACTATCAACGTTTATTTTTAGATTGGATGCTATAGGGAATGACTGCAATATTTTCAAGGTTTTGAGTGCAAGATTTATTTATAATGGAGCCAACAAATTAATGTAACCCAACTAATGGAGGAAAATCTTTCATTATGTCACTTACCGTAGATGTCCAAGGAAATTTCACATTGTTCACTAAAATGCCACCAAGCGTTGGCCCTATAACTGCCCTAGAATGAAATCAGGTTGAATACGGATGGCACACGAAATCAACATTACATCGATAGGTAAATTTCTGGGTACAAGACCCTAACGTCTCGGTCTGTAGGCAAGCCTCACCTTATACTCCATGTCCACCCAGGGGGTCATCATATATAGGCGCATAGCACTAAAATAAATATGCATAAAACAACAAGAAAAGAACACGACACATTAGTATCAGAAGTGTGTTAACCAGTTAAATGGAGGCTTTAGTGTAGTATGAAGATAATAAATGGTACAAACGAAAACATAGCTACCCTAAATAGAGAAATGAATTAAAAATTGACGATACAGCACTTTGTGTTACAATTCCTTCTTCCATGCCATATATTCTAAAAAGAGAGAAACTTTTACAACCTTAAGGTTTTACAAAACAAATTTTCAAGATATATCATAAAATTACTCGATAACTTTAAATTAAATAGCCCAAAGAATTTTCAAGCATCGTCCCTCCCTGCACTAACTTACAAATAAACCTCTGTATGGCAGATTCTTTAAAAATATGATCCACGCCTCATACGGTGAGAACCTAATTTCAACAATGAACAAGAAATAAACTCACCTTGAAGAATCGTTCATGTCAGGTAATGTAGGAATAAAATACACAGCATGACCAATTCCTGCCAATGCCAGTGCCACACAATCCAACCACAAGGTCCTACCCAAGATAAACAAAAGAGGTAAGAACAAATTAAATTGTAGAAATTCTGAGAAAAATTCATAACGATTAAAAATAACGTAGAGAACAAAATAGCATGATGTCTACTCTCGAGGAATACTTGAGACAATGTAGATAAGTGATAAATATGAGGGTGGAAAAGGGGAAAGCGGCAGGAAAACGAAGCAAATACATAGAATATTCCTTTCATCATTTGTTGAGCAGTTTATCAGGCATTTCCTAACTTAATCGATTGATCTATTCACTCACATTTTTATTCATTTCTACATTCATACATTCATTCACT
Organism: Catostylus mosaicus; assembly: GCA_964019065.1. Lineage (NCBI taxonomy): Eukaryota > Metazoa > Cnidaria > Scyphozoa > Rhizostomeae > Catostylidae > Catostylus > Catostylus mosaicus. The sequence goes on from OZ025189.1 coordinate 14,791,492, forward strand.
CATTCATTCATTCATACATCCATTCACTCTTCCACCGTACCATGCAATAACTGCTAAACTTTGTTTTCTTAGAGTACATGTCATAAAATCTAACCTTGGAAATATTTGCGATGGCAAAAAAGGGGCCGGACCAAGGATGATGTATCCAAAACCGGCAATAAATGCACCAACTACTATCATTACTCTTTTATCCTGAAAAGCAAAAAAACAAATAATTCAAACATATATCTTTTGATATCAGCACATTGTGCATTTCTAGACTTTGTCAGAAAAAAGGGGTACCTTTAGCAAGGAAGCAGAGAGGGTAATGGCCTCTCTTACCCAAAAAGAGCCACAATTCAATAATTTTTCTATTTTTTTCCTCCTATTTTCGAGGTGATTAACCCTTGCTTCCTGATTGCAAACAGCAATATTGTCAACATGCCTAAAGTTTAAGATTGATTATTTCAGATATTTATGTAAGTAAAACTGAGCCCAACATAAAAGGTAACTTCGATGTGACGAGGAACTTACGACTCTGTTGGCTACCCTTCCAGAGATCGGTGCAGTAACAGCATATGAACCAGCAAGAATAAGAAACGTCAGCCCAACTTGTGCGCTGCTCAAGTGATACTGAAAAAAAAATCATTTTCTTAACTCATGCTAAAAACACAACATCTTTATGCTGGGAAATGGTTTGTTGATCTAAACATGTTTGATAACTCAAAAAATTGGTCTAGATACCATCAAAAAAGAACTCATCAATTAGAAAAATGTTAGATAAATAAAACTAAAAAATTCTTAAAAGTTGGTCGATAACAAATTAGTTGATAAAGTCGGTCAAAAGTATAATAAACATCGAACGTCTGGTACAGTTAGAATGCAACCCCCCCCCCCCCCCCACCCTCCAATTGAGTTGCACCCCTGAGAAATATACTGATCGGGATATAGTATAGAAACGGTTTTATTTGTAAAAAGTCGCTCAAACGTTCAGTGCCGCCTGTCCTAACACTTTTATAAATTTGTTCAGATGTTGTAAGTTTTTCATTTGCTATTTTGTGACTTGGGTAATCTAGTGCCCCCTTCCCCCTCCCCCCCCCCCCCAATTCATGTTAAATGCAATATTCAGTAATTAAAAACTGGACGCCATTTTATATGGGTGGGAACTCCAAGAATTAAATTTATCAGAAACGCGACGCAAATCCCACGTTGTAATTGAAGATGAACTCAAATCGAGGATTCATGGCACTCTTGTTGGATTTAAATCAATTGAATTTAACCTGACCCAGGAGCCATGTATAATCTTGACCATAGGCATTCACAATAGTACATGTACAAACAATTACAAGAAATAACATGACAGTCTAATTGATAAAGACAAGATACCTACTGGTTTCTTCAAATGTCTTGTCAAAAGTGGTTCAATAGCAGCAAAAGCGATTCCACCATTGCAGATTGCAACAGCTGTAAAAAAGACAAATATTTATCTCATACTTCAAATTCTGCAACAATGCATAACAAACTTGCAGCAGACATTCAGCCAATAAACAATTGGTTATTAGAGATGGAAAGACAAGGTGCATTACTTCTAGTTGTGAATACTATGAATCAAATAATGATGATGATTATGATGATGATGATGATGATGATGATGATTATGATGGTAATGATGATGATGATGATGATGATGATGATGATGATGATAATGATTATTATGATGATGATGATGATGATGATGATGATGATGATGATGATGATAATGATGATTATGATGGTAATGATGATGATGATGATGATGATGATGATGATGATGATAATGATTATTATGATGATGATGATGACAATGATGACAATGATGACAATGATGATTATGATGATGATGATGATGGTGATGATGATGATGATGATGATGATGATGATGATGATGATGATGATGATGACAATGATGACAATGATGATGATGATGATGATGATGATGATGACAATGATGACAATGATGATGATGATGATGATGATGATGATGATGATGATGATGATGATGATGATGATGATGATGATGATGATGATGATGATGATGATGATGATGATGATGATGATGATTATGATGGTAATGATGATGATGATGATGATGATGATGATGATGATGATGATGATGATGATGATGATGATGATGATGATGATGATGACAATGATGACAATGATGATGATGATGATGATGATGATGATGATGGTGATGATGATGATGATGATGATGATGATGATGATGATGATGATGATGATGATGATGATGACAATGATGACAATGATGATGATGATGATGATGATGATGATGATGATGATGATGATGATGATGATGATGATGATGATGATGATGATGATGATATGTCATTGTATTACCTATTATGAATATAGAAGATGTTTTAAGTACATCTAAGATGGGTTGTATTCCTCGTGTCTCTTTCTTCTCAGCTACAAAGTACAATATTCATTAAAGAATAACAAATTTGCTACAGAAATACTAGAGTTTTATTTTTTTGCAAATTTATTCAATGAGTCAAGTAATAAAGCTTCAGCCAAAACAATATATCTAATACTTGAAAAAAATTGAGGATTATTTCCACGCAATAAAATATAAAAAATATCCAATAAAGCTCCGTTGGTCTGAAAAACTATGCAAAATGATGTCAGTGATAAATTATGTTAAATTATCCTAGTCTTACAAAACAGACTAGAAAGACTATTTATGACAGAACAAGACGGAATGACATACTTGTTTCCAGATTAGGGATAATGAAGTGAATTGGGATAGTGCTAACAATAATGATTGTACCAATTATCATGAAGGGCAGATGAAACCCACCAACCTACAATTAAAATATGTAGTGAAAGTAACAGAGATAGATAAAATTAGGGAAACTTCTTTTTGCTGAGGGAGAGGGGAATTGATCGATAATTTGTGTCAATCGGTCAAAGAAGAGTTAGTGACTCTTCAAAATGAAACTTCGGATGTTTTATTACTGTTATTTAAGCATGAGTTTAGAAATGCTGCGACAAAGTAAATCTTATCATCAATTTTCGGGAGGGAGGGGGCTCAATTACCTAGGGGAGCTGCATCCAAAGCAAGCAGGAACAAAAAACTCTCTTCGACTACAGCCAGACAAAATCCGACCCAATGAAATAATTTTATTGTGGCCTATTGTAATAGGGCACAGTTGTGCAACTTTGTTAGAAATACGAGAGCAGAACTAATTCACATCCAGAGCCTGATCGGTGCTGACTTTCTAGATAGCAGCTGGTACTGGACGGTCAAGCTATTTGGAACACTGCATCCAATATTCCCTCACTTGTGCCAACGGTTATGAGTAATGATACGTTTGTGCAATATCAAACTTACTGAGTATAGAAAACCGCCTAGCGGTGGCCCAACTGTGAATCCTAAACCACTAAAGGTTTGTATCATGCCCTAGACATAAAAAGAAAATGAGACAAATAAATGGGATATAAAAAAATAATGAAGGTATCAAATTATGCAAAAAGTTTAAACATTATTGAGTACAAATAAAACAAAGGGGTGCCCTTTGCATGGCAACCGTGACATAACCCTGCCAAATAAAACATTACGTAACGAACAGTGGCATAGATGGGGCTTTTCTCGGGGAGTGGGGGGCAAGTAAAAATGAAGCACAAGGCTTGTTGGTTTTCAGTGTAAAATTCTTAGGACCCCTTAACATATTGGGGAGCGTAAGACCCCTCTTTGACTCCCAGCGATGCTATTGGTTACACCCCCTGAAAACTACCAGCCCCAACAAGATATGACATAAGCTTTTAAAAGCAACAAAGAAATTAAAACATCATGTGTACCATAGCAGTTGCAGCTTTGCTTTGAAACGTTTGTGAAATTAATGTTAATGAGGATGTTTGTGTTGCAGCTGCTCCAATGCCAGCAGAAATCCGAATTATGAATGAACATACAACGAAAGTTGTAGAATTGGGTATCATTGGCAAGAACCTAGAATAGAATAGAATAGAATAGAATAGAATAGAATAGAATATAATATAATATAATATGATATAATATAATATAATATAATATAATATAATATAATATAATATAATATAATATAATATAATATAATATAATATAATATAATATAATATAATATAATATAATATAATATAATATAATATAATATAATACCCAAATATGATTTGTGATCCTCCTTCTAATATAAGACCAAAGACCAAAGCACGTTTCAGTCCAATAAATGGTATCTGTAAAAACGATCACAAACAATTTGCAATATGATGGAACATAGTGTTTGATATAGTAAATTATTCTCCTTCTCATGCATACAGTTGGTCATAGAATTTTTGGGATGCAACAATCATTGAAAAGATAAAAACATACCACCATCGCAACTATGGGTGAAAATATAATGATGGCCATTGGATAGGCAGTAAATATCAAACCAACGATAACTGGATTCGCTCCTTTCTTTGCAGCCTGTTGAAGTGAATCAGTGAAAGAGATCAAATGAAGGGATAGACCAAAGTAATGAAGAGGAATGAAGAGGGGTTTGTTCTCAATTGTTATACGTGAGTGAGACTTTTAAATGACGCATAAAATGAACAGATTAAATATGAATGGGCTCTGTCCCACAAATTTCTGACAATGATAGCATAACATAAAAAAGTAAGAAAGAACAGGAAAATAATTAAATCATATAATTACCACACCAGGAAAGAAAGGGGCAATCATCGAAAACGCAGTGGTTACAAATGAAGTATACAATGATACTGAAGCAATGATCAACTTCTTTGCATTTGTGTTAAAAGCACCCTCATCGGCTTCCAACTCGGATATTGCTTTAGGCTTTAAGTTGTCCTTGTCTTTGCAGTCTTTCAATTTCTTACTGAATCCAGCTAATGCACCACAAGCATCCCTTGTTATTTTGTCATTTTTTGCCTTTGCAGTTACATTTGGATTCATATTCACTACAGGAATAGATCGAATGAAGATTCCTTTTATATTTCAAATACACTCGGTGATAGGCCTATATGAAATAAAATTTGTAGTAAATTGGAATGCGAACGGAATGTGTATGAAACAAGCCTGATGAGGACAGATTCACGTGTTGAGAACTGTTGCGAAAACATTTGCTCCCGAAACGTTAGATCGACAACCCTGATGAAAATCAATAGAAGAATTTCAAAAGGGATGTGCGGTTGCGTGTAATTTCAAAAGGGCAATATCCAGTTTAAATTGTACACAAACTCTTACAGATGGGAATGTGACAATATTGTCTGCATCAAAGGCCTTTGTAATCAGAGCTGGTTTGGTCACTCAGGCGAGATCAGTGCGCCCACAGCTTTGTATAATGACAATAACAAGACTTAGGCCATCACTGTCCAATCTAGATTGACAAATACAGGGAAAGTGAAGAGAAGAGGAATTCATGGCGATCGGCACTACTTGTGGATTCAAAAGTGAAAAAATAAGCAAGAGTAAGTAATCTAAGTACCATCAACTAAAAAGAGATTATCTAAGCAGGGCCGCCGAGAGGGTGGGGCAGAGGGGGTAGTTTGCCCCAGGGTCCAGAGGGCCTCCTCATCCTTAGATGCACTCAAGGAACCTCCCGATAAGAGCAGCCTACAAGGTTCCAAGAGAGTAACCAGATTCAGTTCTCTAAGATTTCCTTACTTTCTGCTCGCTTCGATCACAGACATAAAGGGCCTCGTTTTGCAGTTTTGCCCTTGGGCCTCGGAAACCTCTCATCGGCTAATACTCGCTTAGAGCCAATATTCTCTTAGAGCCAATACTCGCTTAGATTGTTTGCTATTCGTGTGTCAAGTGCTTCATTGAGTAGTTTCCGAATATGCTGTCTGACGTGTGCTGCTAGCACCTTTTTCTTGTTTCTGTACAATTCTGATGGCACTTGATGTGCAGTGAAAATTAAGGAGCTTTTAAAAAACTTTTGGTACTACAATTTGATGATTTGAGGTCTACAAATAAGGAACTTTTGGAACTAGGCCTTGAGGTAGGTTCCTTACCAAATAAATAATTGGATAAATTCAGGAATGGTCCTACCAGTCAAATAACGCAATAAGACGCTGCAGCGATCTTCAGTTTCCTGGATAGAAGACAGGACATGAAAAATGTTGTTAGCGATATTCTGATATTTGATATTGCAGGTGTTTTTAGACTTCTCCCGAATATAGTCCCTTTTCAAGACGAAATAAAGGAACAATGGATGAGCTGAACATTAATCTAATTCAAAATGACGAATTTCTTTTAAAGAACAGCATTTTTAGTGTAGAATTCATAAGTAAATCGCTTTTTCTGTGAATAGATAATTAAATGTCATAAAAATATCATACCAACTATCTTCATAGGCACAAATTGCGATACATTCAAATCATCACTCCCAATTCCCAACTAAACCTTCGTCACAGGCGATGGAAAAAGAAGCTCACCGTTCGTTTGGCAGGCTTTTTCAATAAGAAAATTACTAAGATTTAGAAACCACTGGAATTATATGAGTGAAACGAGTGAAGTCTGGCAAAGCAAAATGCTTGGTATAGAGTGGAGGCAATATAGACGGGCAATAAACATCACGTAAATGCCCTTTTGTACAGCAGTGCATTGGGGCTGTGGTGGGGGAGAGGCAGGGAGAGGCAAAGGGGAAACAGCAGTTTACACCAGCATATTAGTACTTTGTCGGTAATTGTTGGGTAACTCATCCTTCAAAATTAAGACTTAATTCATTTGCTAACAAAATTCCTCAGTTTCTACATAAGTGGGTCTGTTTGAAAGTGGCATCAGAATGACCTGCATTGCATAATTTAAACAAAAACCTAACAATAAGAATTGTACCTTTGCGTTTTGTTTGGAAGTCCATTGACTAGGAAGGGGGCAGGTACAGGCAGAATAGAGGGGACTTGTCCCAAAATTAATCAGTTTTTTACTAACTTTGTAGTCAATGTCATTAAAAATTGTGATAGAAGAAATATACTGCCAATTATGGCTTCGTCTTTTTCTTAATCCAAATTTTTAAGTTCGATGATCAAGATTTCACTCATACTCAAAAATATAAACATTAACGGGATATTAAATATACAAATATCATCTTTTTTGGAAATTTGGTTATCCGAAACAATAGACTGACCTCTCCACCTGCCTTCTTTTTGACCCACCCCACTCTTCAGTATTCGCCCCCTTTGCCGTAGAATTCCAGTTTATTTTCAAAGTTGAGATGATGAAACAGAATATAGCAATAGGAAAAATGTTTTGAAGAACATCAACACACCAATTGATAAACTTATGAGGCTTGATGATGCCAGCAATGTATTTAGAAATCCTTTAGTTTTAATGGGACATCTTCTTCATCTCCGTCGCGACATTAATAAAAATAATAAATCCTCATTTCATCAAATGAGACATTCTTTGCTGGATTCCTTTAAACTGCTAAAAAACAAAGTAACGAATGTTATCTTAGAAAAATATTTGGTATTGTGAGATGTTTTGAAAACAGTTGATGGTGACCTGCTATATGCGTTATGTCACTGCTTTAACACATGGACGCAAATAAGGGGGTGTGGGAGGGGGGTCACAATTGTCAAAGTTGGTTCAAAAGTGTTTTTAATGTCGAGAATACTCTGTCTACTAACCTACAAAAACAACTGAAGAGGAGAATTCAGGAAAAATTACTTCCTTGCTAATTTAATTTGTTACAACCCGACGGTCCCAAGGAAAAGAATATGATAAAAATCGGTCAAGCTAGAGTACGTACCCCTACCAAAAACTTGTATCTGCATCCCTGCTTTTACATGAAATTATGGAGTAATAAAACCAATAATGATAAACTTACCGTGATAATGTAAAACGTGCACTTCTTCTTTCACAAGCAGTAAATAGTGCTATGGTGATTGCCTGAAAGAATGAAATAATAAATAGGAGGATGATCATAGTCCTTGGTTCTTGTTCAAACTCCAATAATTCAATATTATAAATAAAAAGAAAAGAGAAACAAGAGAAGAAGTTTAATGTGATTGATTGTGATTTAACAAATTGCAAATATTTATACTTTTGCTATCAGATAATGTTAGATCTCTTTTAGATTTTATATACATTTTGTAATGCAGATTTTCATTTTTCTCGAAAAACGTGTGTTATAGAGTTTTAGAGTATTTCCCGTTGCCACAAAACGTTCTTACACGTCAGAGTTTCCCTTAAAATGTTAAAACTTTTCCAAATAGCTGAATTTTTTAACTGGTTCTATTTTTACAATTGCTAGGCCAATTTTCTTTAAAATCTCGATTGATATGACAAAGGTTTGGTCAAGTTTCCCTAAATTAAATGGATTATTGTGTCTCACCTATTCTAAGCCTCCACCCTCAACCCTTATACCCACAAGCTTCTTGCATCAGTAGAATTGGACATTTAATAGGTGAACTAGAGAAATCTGGCATTGCAAACAGAAGCTCTTATCAAATTTTGATGGTCCTAGCTGTTGGGGACGGGGGATGGGTTAAACCTTAACATTTAACCAGAATACAAGATAACCACTTGCCTGCTAGGAATTTGGAAAAATAAGAATCAATAATAATGATGCAAATGATTATAATTAATTTTATAACGGGTTGTCTCATTAGGACCCTGTTTAATATAGCATAAGATATACCATCACAAAAGTAAAATGAATAATACCTTAAATAGAAATAAATGTTGATATAGAATAATATCAATTAATTCAACATTTTAAGTAAAAAGAAGAGATACGTACCAGGGCAATGCACATAAATCCAAATATCTGAAAAATAAAATTGTTTAAATCTAGAAAATCTAAATGCTTTAATTTTGAAATAACACATTTTTCAAAGGCTTTTCTAATCAAGGCAATACCAAGATTAACCCACATAGGGGGCCTCGTTATTGAAGGGGGGGGGGGGTCATGTTCATTTTAGGTATGGTGAAATGCATAAGTTGTTCCTGGTGTACCATTGTGTTCACCAATTATGAGATCTTTTGTAGAGAGTTTGATCTGCTTTATTGTCTTAAATTACCTGCATGCATTTGAACTTAGAAAAATGTTCTCATTTTGTGACTGTTCAGTTGTGGGTTTCCTTCATAAATATAATAACATTCCAAGTTAACAGAGCTACGACTGGGTGGTATAAATGCGTAGTAGCAGTATGTAATTCGGTAGTTCATTTAAACCCTAAATAAGCGCCATTTGAGATCAAATGCATTTTAATAGATGTAGACAAATTTATAAAGAAGTGCCGTGAATTTTGGTCTTATAAAACGCATGCTTTGGAGGTTAAATGTTTGGGAGAAGCTAGTACCTGTGACAAGGAAATTTCCGGGGTCACAGGGAGGTTCAATTTTGGCACAAAAATTCAAATGCGTGTTGAAAGATTTTCCTGCTAAATTTTGTTTGTGGTTAGGTTTTATTCATTGTTTTAAATACAACAGCAATTAAGTAAATTCATACCGTGCATTTAAGAGACTAGCATTGAGAGCTGTTATCCTCAACAATTTATTTATTTAAGTTAACAAACCGTAGATGACCATGGGAATTTCAAATGTTGAGTTAATATTCCACCAATGATTGGTCCTAAAACACTCCTAAACAGAAGGTGTTTCCTTTAAAATTGCAAATAATAACAAGAATAAAGTACCAATGATGATTTCAATGAAGGGGTGCAATAGAAAGATGAACACAGGAGCCGTACAGTAAATATGTAATGCTATGCTATGCTATGTTTGTTGTGTCGGTTGTGTTGTGTCGTGTCGTGTCGTGTCGTGTCGTTGTCGTGTTGTGTTGTGTTACGTTATGTTACGTTACATTACGTTATGTCATGTCGTGTCATGTTATGTTATGTTATGTCATGTTATGTTGAAGTCAATGATGACATACCCCATATAAAAAGTTGAACTATAAATTGATGATAAAGCACTTTGCGTCTCGATCCCTTCTTCTAAGCCACACCTCCTAGAAAGAGAAAAAATAACAGAAATATAAGGAACAAAACTGAGTAAATTCACCATCGCAACTACATAACAGCCATGGAGATATAAGATGGGGCAGAGAGCGACAACGCCAATAACGGTTGTTACCTCCTATTAATTTTCCAGACGCGTCTATTTCTTAGTATTGCAAAATGCTCAGATTTGAGAAGAAGATGTTTAATAAGGTTTACTTAGATCACATTTCTTAACAGTTTTTTGGATGGTTATTAGCCTGAAATGTCAAAATATAATCAAGTAATCGATATTACTAGCCAAAAGAACATTGTTACTGTGTGTTTCACGCTAAATGCGATCACCAGAAAACTCTTAGTAACAACTTTTTCCGAGTGTCAAGCTTTGTTCAACTATCAATATCTAGACTGCTCTGTCTACCTGGCATTGTGCAATGTAATAAATCATACGAACGGATAATACAGATAATACAGATGTAATAAAATACAGACAGACTAACAGCAATTTTCCTAATCATATACTATAATGTTTATCTGACAAAAGACTAATGTCGATTATCTGCAGAGGTTGCTGTGAGTTATATAATATTGTCAGTAAACAAACGATTCACATACTTCGAAGATTCATTCATGTCAGGTAAAGTAGGAATAAACCATCCAGCATTTCCAAGTCCAATTAATCCTAATGATACACCATTTAACCACAACGCACTGTTCAAAACAAAAAAAAAATTAAATTTAAAAAGAAAAAAGATAGAAAATTTGGTACACAGGCTCGCAAAAATAAAAATTCCCTTTTTTAAGAGAAGTTATTCACTTGAATTTCCTTCTTTTAGAAATAATACGGAATCAGATCAATAAAGTCAGAAAAAACAAATGAAAATTTCTCATTTTCTTTGAGAGGGGTTGGGTAAAGTTAATGTAATTCATTAATTCATTGAATTATTGATTCAATCATTCATTCATTTTTTCATTCTTTCACTCGCTCGTCCACTCAATCATTCGTTCGTTCGTTCATTCATTCGTTCGTTCATTCAATCGTTCTTTCGTTCGTTCATTCATTCATTTACTCACTCATTCATTCATTCACTCATTCATTCATTCATGCATCCATTCATTCATTCATTCATTGATTCATTAGTTCAGCTGCTACAATTCTAAACTTGATTCATTGCTACAGTAGATTTTGCAAAATCTAACCTTGGAAATACTTGCGATGGCAAAAAAGGGGCCGGACCAAGGATGATGTATCCAAATCCGGAAATAAATGCACCAATTACTATAATCGCCCTTTTATCCTGGAAAGCATTAAAAACAAATATAATATCAAAAAATTGGGTCAATTACAATTACAAATTAAAATTTACAAATTAAATTACAGGCTACATTAGGTTATTCAAAAGCCTTCATTCATAAATGGCCTGATGATAGTTCTCATTATTATTCAGGTACTTGCTGATTGGTTATTACAGCTGGCCAATGTATACTATTTCTCATCTCTCGCAATTTTTGATTTGCAGCTGGTTACATATTTCCAAGCCCCTCTGGTCACTGCCTGACCTTTCATTCTCTTATAAGGAAATCAATCCTTCTCGATATGCTAAGCAATGTATTAGTGCACTTAAAAATTGATTGTAAATTAAGCCACATTAAGTCTTTTTCTGTTGATTAAGCAAGCTGTCCTTATATTCATGGGGCAGATTTTTAAGAAGTTATATTCCTGTTATCCAAATGGCCAAACCTATCATTTCACTTTCAACACAGAGCATCTTAAGAGTACACGTGAGATAAAAGACAAATGTCAAGAATTAGAAGCATTTCAAGACATCTGGGTCACTTACGATAACATTAAAATATAAATGTTATTTTGGGCTGGCCTTAAGTAGAAGAGGAAATATGGCAATAGGTAATAAAAGCCGTGAGGATTTTATAAAGAGCAAAAAATTAATTCATAATCTTAACAAAATGAAATCATAAAATGTCAAGCAATGAAATTCGGCATTGATTTGATAAAATTATAAAGCTTCTCAGATATACGTAGAGAATTACTTACGAATTTATTGGAAAAAATTCCAGAAATAGGCGCAAAAAAAGCATATGAAAAAGCAGAAATGAGAAACATCAAGCCGACTTGTGTACTGCTCAAATGAAACTGCAAACGTAAATTGTTTTAAAAATTAAAATTGAAACCCGCATATGCAATCTTTGGGCTTGTAATGAAAAATATTGTAAATAGGAATCACCTTAATGTTCTTTGTTGAAAAATGTCTTCGTGTTTATTGCAAATATTCCAAAAGGAATTAGATAGTGCTCCATCTACAGCAAACAGTTAGCAATACAGGCCTTTACAGTTTTTTAGTTTGATAATTACGTTTCTAATTCAATTCAACGCTCTGAAGCTGTCATATTTAGATAAGGTTGGTGGTTTCCTCTCTCTTCTAATTTTATTGTATTTAACTTCACTCTTTTAAGCTCAACATCTTCTTTCAGGAAGGAAACTTGAAGGGAGCACCAATTGGAAAATATAGCCTATTTTAGGGCCTTTTGATGCATCCATGAAGCCTAACTGATACCGGTTTTGACATTTTTCAAAATTGTCCAAGAGGAAGATGCTTAAAAGATAACAATTTGCAATGATCATTAAAGTGAAGTAATTGATTAATTATTAAATATATCTTCATTAAACCAAGAAATTCTTTCATTAGAAGATAGTTTCCCTATGTTTACAAATTATTGTTATAATGTCCTGAAAAGTTCTCACACTAACCGGTTTCTCCAAATGATTTTCTAAAGTTGGACCCAAAAAACTGAATGTTATTCCACCAAAGAAATTAGTAATAGCTGCAAAAGATTTGTGAAAAATCAAATGTCATACTGAGTAATTGTTCTAAGAGAGACTGCGAATTATCTACAAAAATTTTTGTACAAAACGTAAAATCTTAAAAGTTCTGATTATCCTCAGGCATTTCAAATAGGAGCTGATATGATCTGAGTACTATGATTTTATCATTTTTAAGTAGAGTTAGGAAAACGTTTCGGTCATACGGTCACTAGCCGGGGAAGGTCAACAAAAAACAATATAAAATGATATGACACACCCAAGCAGTGCCTATTTTCTATTGTCTTGTGAGGAAGGCTTGCCTTCCGTAGCCTGCATCAAAGACTGTGAAACTCGAAATTCGAATGTGAATTTCGATTTTTTACAGTCTGTGACGCAGGCTACCTTCCGGTATGCTTTGTCCGGAAGAAGTTAAAAACCTTTCTGTACTTTGCATTATAGTTATTGTAGAGTATCCATGGATAGTTTCAGCGATCCAAGGCTATTTGGCCATTTAAGTACGATCGAGAGCTTTTGAAGATACATCTTTCGTCCAAGGTCCACAACCGTTATGAAATATGAATCGAGTTGTAGTTAACAATCAGAAACCAATCTGAAACAAGAGTTAATTGGTGACAATCATGGTTAAAAATCGTTACCAATCATGAAGATGGCTGGGGTTGTGAGTGCCTGCACCAAAGGTTTTATCCCTTTGCTCTTTGTCTTCTCAGCTAAAAAATTGGAATTGCAATCATCATAATAATAATCATATAAAAATTGATATATTTTTAGACAGCAATTAGACCGATAAAATTACATGTTTCCAGAGGGATTTTTGACTGGCATTATTAAAAAAACCATGTGCAATACATATTAGAATTAAAGATACCATCATTGCAATAATAATTAGAATTATCAATATTGAATAAAAATTTTTTTTGTAATTAACAGCCGTACATAAAGTGTAAAGTGATACGAAGTTTTTCAAAGTCTTCTTAAAACGAACGTTTAACTTAAAATGAATGAAAATAAACGTAATTGCACTTTTTTTTGAAATCTAGGTATGTCCTGGCCTGCGCAGCAAACTTTACAAACAAGACTTTTCATTCTCTGTTCATAAAGTCTGCAACACAGGCGAGGTATGTGGCCATTTTTCCTCCAAAATTGGGTCTAATTCTACCAAAAATTCTTTCTCAATAGATTTTAATGCATAGACAAGCTTATAGTTTCTTGTTAGAATACTTCATTCTCGTTCTATCAAACACTGATGTCATGGCCTATATGCTTTTCTTCTTATCCCGACGTGCTCTTTGAAATTATGCAGATTCCATCACGTTGTCGAATCCTGGTGGAAAATAAATTTAAATTACAATTTCAAAAGAGACATACCTGCAGCGGCTGAAGGAAGAATGAAGCCAAGTGGAATGATACTAGTTAGTGCCAGCAATCCAACAACTATAAATGGTAACTTAAATCCACCAACCTATGTGTAAAATATGCATTATTCAGAGAAATGCCAACAAGCTAAGGAACAGTACATTTAATGTAATTAGAAGTAGCAATACAGCTTAGACTTTTATCAAAAACATTTAAAACTGGTCTAATTAAGTTTGGAATTTTAGTAATTGTGTGTATAATTGTAACATTGAAGAAATGTAACGTTATTTTCTGGTAGTTTGTATTTATAAGTTTTATTCTTCACAATAAACTATCACGTCATCAAATATAAAAAAAAAATGTATTTTTATTAATTTTTTACAATTATTATACCCTACGGCAGCCGACTTTTCTTCAGAATAAAATCTAATATTATAGTGCTTTGGGAAGGAAGCCTTTTTTATTATGTCCCTTTTAATAAAAAGCTTTGGCTGTGGGTTTCATGGCTCAAAAGATTTATGAAAGTTACTCATTTGTAATATTGAACTTACCGCGTATAGAAGACCACCTAATGGTGGGCCAGCTATGAAGCCAAAGCCTCCAAATGTTTCCATGATGCCCTGTTCAAGAATTATAATGATTGTTCATGGTTATTATTGAGGTACGTTTTTATAGAATGACGTGTGCAGGCGTGTGGTCGAAAGGCAAACTTCCAACGGGGATATTACCATTCTCATCAATTATATAAATATGAACAACACAAACACTACCTTCTCTCCAAATTTTGCATAAAAAAATGAAAAATGCGTATGTATTCGTGACACTTATTTCATCTTCTGTCGTAGAAATAAAGCTTGGACAAACCCAGAGATACTCTTATTTTAGATTTCCTTCCTTTTTTACACAGTTTGATCTTTTACACTTGTTATTTATATTTTATGTTAAACTAAAGCCAGCCCTAACCCTAACCCTAAATTACCTTTGTAATGGTGAAATTTGTAATTGGGAATATCAATGAAAAGGTTTATTATTGAGCTGCATATTGTTGAGCTCACTCTGGGCTATGAAGCAATGGATGATGAACACAAGCATTATTCATTCGCCAAAAACATTTCGTCTGTCTAAACTAAGGTGATCTTTGCTAATTTCTCATTTAGATATTCCCTGGCATCTTCTGTTACTTATTCTTTGCCTCCTTGATCTAACGTTGCTAACGAAAAGCAGACAAAATACTCGTGATCTGAAATATCTAATATTTTGACTGCTGCATCTGTAGTTTACTGCCTACCGTATTTCGTATATCTGAAAATCATCTGCTAGAAATCTGCTTTATTATACTATATACAATCGATTTATTAAAAAATGATGAAAGTATAGAGCTTATGTAGTAAATGGACATTTATACTGCGGAGGAATTTTGCCATGTAACTTTGTGAATTTGTAATTAGGGGGAGTACTGCGTATAGAGTTTAGGCTAGTTGAGAGAAGAGAAGAGTATTGCATACGTTTTAGTGATATGTATTAATAGACTTGATCGTTTAGTCGTTATCAAATCGTAGGTTTCGTGGCACTTACCAATGCAAATGCAAGCTCATCCTGACATGTTTGAGTAAGTAATGTTATAGAAGCAATCGATGTTAAAGCAGCCCCGCTTCCACCAGTTATGCGGATGATGAATGCATACACTATGAAAGTCGTACGATCAGGCATCATTGCCAAGAAACTAAAAAATTAATTGATGAAAACATGATTGATGTGTTTATTCATTTTTTAAACCCTTTTATCAAAATAGAAGTAAAATTGTAGATTTCAGTTTCCCATTTCTCTGAAATATTTAAAAGCCAAACGCCACTTGATCATTTTGACATTTAGGGTCGTTATATGACTTAACTTATTTGAAGTACTGTTAAATATATACCTTGTTACCAGCAGTTGATTAATAGGAGAGGGGTTTGCAACTGCAAATGTGCGTTGCATGAATGTTAATATAAATGTACTTTAATGTTATTCTCGATGCTTTTTTATATACTCTTGCAGTTTATGGTTATTTGGAACCAGCCAATCACATTGATACAAAATCAGGTGATGCATCTATGATACGATATAATATATAATACCCAAATATGATTTGCGATCCTCCTTCTAATGTTAGACCAATAAATAAAGCAAGTTTCAGTCCAATAATTGGTATCTGTAGAAAACGAGCAACACAATTGCAATGCGAAACAAAAACGTAGCAAATACGACAATATTCTTATCAAATTCTCTAATTTCCTAAAATTTCATGATCGTAATATAATTTAGTTTCATTTTTTTTATAAACTGTAGCGTAGCCCTGGTTTTCAGAGAATTGTCTTTGAAAATGTTTAAGTCACTAATAAGTATTACAGACTGAGTAATTGTTAATTCCTTATATTGCATCAGAACAATCTAATATTTTCCCCTATTGTAATGTAAGTTAAAAGACACAAGACTGGAGTACATGTCCAATATTGGCAATTTCGGTCCCTGTTAATTTTGATAAATGTCTTAGACTTTATGTACGGCCTGTGTTGTAAAGAGAAAGGTAACTTATTAGATGTAAAGCAGAATGAAAACATACCACTATGCCGACGATTGGTGATAATAGAATGATAGTCAATGGAAAAACAGTAAATATCAATCCAACTGTAACCGTATCGACACCTTTCTTTGCTGCCTGAAAAGTCAAAGTCATCTCAAGTTACAAATTAGATAGAATTGGGAAAAGGGAGGCCCAAAAAAGGGACATTATACATCCATGTTTGTAGGTTGCTCGGCATCTCGGATGTTAAACTGTCAAAATAATACGTATATATCATCCTCTAGATAATGCTTGGGCTAAACACTCGTTATATATAACAATTCTGTCATGTTTGCGTTGAGTTTCTGCGATCTGCATTGTTAATTATAATTATCTAGATTAAAAGGTCCTGTTGTTAGAAATAAAAATTTCACCATCTTACATTACTATAGGGAATCTTTTAAATTAACCAAGCATAGGCGCCGACTACGTGGGGGCTTGGGGGCTCGAGCCACCCCTGGAAACTGCTACGGGGGGAGGGGGGGGGGGGCTGAGCCCCCTCTGAGAAATGTTCAAAAATTTGCTCTTTATCGCTTTTTAGCTTAATTTCCCGAATAGGCATAGTATCTTCATCTATTTTTAATGAATAGGATACATACATTGTTAATCAAAGAACCAAACTGCCCCTTTATAACTGATATTTTAGAGAAATTGCTATGTAATTGTTTTTCATTTCTAGTTTCAGCCCCCCCTGCTAAAATCAAAAGTCGGCGCCTATGTAACCAAGTACTTTTTCGTCAAGTCTTAGCAGGACAGAAAAATTCTCTTTCAAAGCGCCTTCCCCTGCCAACAGAAGTCATAGTGTGAGGGTCTTTATTTATAGTCAGGCGCAGACCAAAGCAGTTGGCTTGAGACGGATAAGGACGTGTTTCCTTTGGAGAAAATTGATCTTTTGTGCTAGGATGAAAATTTTACGATTTTCCTGCAAGATTCTAATTTGCCCTGAATGAGAAAACCCCGAGAATGGACGGTAGCTTCGTGTATTACCTTACCCCCGTCATTGCTTTTCAACTGCGGACACCCCCGTCAGATTTTCATTTGATGTTTTCGAAGAGGCTCAACTTGGGCCACGTGGTGACACCAAAGGAATTTCTTTGAAAAATTCTTTAGGCCCTTCTCATCCGCAAACGTTTTTACAACTATATATAAACTCAACTCATATTACGATCCGTAATTTATTGATTTAATTTCACTCTGAAATTTTCAGCACACGATGCCAAGATTGGAAGCTTTTCCGGAGGTCGTTACCTAACCTGGCAGTAATATTATAATAAAAAATATTTACCAAAATAGTGAAGTTTTAGCATCACAAACTCACCACAATGATGCGATCGATCCTTGACATTGAAAAAGGAGCGTAAATAAATCATTACCTCGCCAGGAAAGAATGGTGCAATCGTAGAATAAGCAGTACATGCAATGAACCAAAACATTGATATAGATGCTATTATCAGCTTTTTAGCACATGTATCAAATGCTCCCTTTTTGGCTTTCACTTCAGATATCGTAACAATCTCGAAGATATTCTTGTCGCGTGAACCTCCAAATCCATTCTGTGGGCTTGACAATATACGAGTAGTGATACTGCTTTCTTTACTCTCGTTCGTCCCTTCAGACTCCATTATGAATGGATTTGTTAATTATCCAACTCATGTAACCTGCTGCGGGTTGCTTATTTGGGTCCTTGTAAAGTACAAGCTACAAAAGATTTGAGGTTTTCTAACAAAAGTTTGAGGATCATCTCAGACAAAAGAATCATTTTCATCCGAACAAATAAGAATCGGATGAGAAAAGCTAAGCGCATTGGTTGCAATGGTGCCAAATTACGTAATTTTATTTCCTTGCAGGGCCGCCCCTAGATGTCCTGTGCCGGGGGATGTTTACGATGAGCTTGCGGTCAAAAATGGGGGTACAATCCTTTCTTTCCTAACAAGTTAGCAAAATTTGACGACGAAATACTCCTCCAAGGCCGAAACCCCTTTGTTTTTGAAACATCATTTTTCCTGGGGGGTGTCACGTCCCCTCCCCTACGCCCACTGTAGTTATGGCCCTGTTTACAAATTTACTTAGGTTCTCTGATTTAGCACTTCTGTACAATGTGATACTTCTATACTTCTAATTGTCTCCTTTTTTAAACATACAATTTCAAATATTTTCAGAAGAATACTAAATCAAACGTTTACAACCATAGCTGGTCTGAGTTTAAACAAAGGTGGAAGGGGTGGGCTTTATTCAAGATTTTGATTCCCAGATTTGGCACAACAACTGCCCTGCGATATTATCACAACGGGGTTGACCACCCCTTCCCCACCCTCAATCGATGCCCCTAGTAACAACAAATTGTAGAATATCTACTGACTTGAATCTATGACTTTAAAACGTCAGTGTCATCAGCAATGAAATATGTGTCTCTACCTTTCACTGTAAACTCTGACTTTGTAGCCCGAAACTACCAGTCGACTGGATAAAAAAACTCTTCTATAATCATAATCTATAATCAATTATTGCAATCAATGGTGATACAACTGAGGGTAATTTCCAATCCTTAAACTGTTGATTTTTCAGCTTGTACAATCATTTGACTTCTACTAATCAAGCAATAACTTCGTCTGCCCGTACAGGTAAAACAAGAATGATAATAGATAATGCCGTACTGTGAGTAAATAACACGCAAACCTTTGGCAGTCTCAACTTGCAAATTGTGGTGCAATCTTAGACCAGCGACCATCATGCATTGTGCGCCTTGCCCTCCAACTCCTTCCAATGAAGGGGCTATGGGGATTTCATTGATGTAAAAAATGAATTTTAAGGGATCTTTGGCGCTTCTTAATGAACAAGATGCAACAAAGGCCAAGACGCCGATATATCAATGTATAATTTGTAGTGGAAATCAGTATTTCTTGCAAGTATTCTTTCCAAGAAGTAGATCTGTTCTCAACGCAATTAAAATAACAATTTACAGAGAAAATTACAACAACGTGATTGTAGCCTATTTCACAGACGGTAAAACGAAGGCTATGCTTGTTTGCTGTATTTAAGCATTTGATGTGATAGCGACAAAACTAGGTCTATTGTTATGAAATGGTAGAACAATAGGAATAAGGATGGGGCTGGGGGCAAATGGCACCACCCAATTAGAATGTAACAAAAGTCCCCTGTGCATTTAGCATTAAGCATTTACAGTTAGCAGCCTCAGAGTGCAACCCATTGAATCTAAGTCGATTCAGAGCCAAAGCTCCTTCTCAAGACACTTGTGCCTGCCTCTCCTGACCTAGACGTAAATAGCACGATGATATTAAATGTGAACTACCACCGTTTCTTACATTTGCCCCAGAGCCAAAAAGATGCCAAAGGCTGAAAGGAAAGCCTGCAACATAACGTTTAAATGGCGAATAAAATGTTTGGGCAACGATATTGGCAAGTACTTTGGGGTAGCCTGTATAAGGATTGCACTGTTAATATGTGAAAAATAGATGTGAATACCGTTAAAGCTCTATTAAGCCAATTAATTTGAAATAAGCTCCCTCTCTTTTAAGCCTCCCCTTTTTCATACAGGAAAGACTAAAGAGAAAAGTGCAATCATTTAGTGACAGCGCATGATATATTTCATCGTTATTTGGTAAATTTCTAATTTCATTTGTTTGAGAGTCAAAATGTTCTCGACCAGTAGTCTTATTCGGCTCTAGATAAAAACCAGAAAAGTAAAAAATAATAAAAATAATTCTTTTTATCTTTGACCTTTTATTATTAATATGCCCCCTTCTCAGATAAGCCCCCTTCTCTAGTAATTCCCCCCTTGAAAACCTTGAAAATTAAATAAGCCCCCCCCTGGAAGCTTAATAGAGCTTTTACGGTAGATCTAAATGTACAGAAATATTTCTTATCTTATATTTCTTGGCGTCTGAGTGTTTATTCATAAATTTATGTAAAAATGATCTGTGGTGAAATTAATGCAAAAAAAGCAATTACTGTTCATGAAATAAGTAGCTTGTTCTCGATAGCTTGCACAAAGGCCTTTTCTGCTTGCTTAACTTACAAAGAATATAGCAACAATTTTATTGATATAATACTTAATATAATATCATTAAAATAATTAAATCTAACCACTTCGTATTAACCTTATCTCTTGGCTCTCTACCATTTTGTTATTTGACTTTCGCAATCTAAATAAAGAAAAAGACCCTTCAATAACTGAAATGTAACTGATATTCAAGGAGCTTTAGTTTAACAAGTACATTAGGAATAGTATTTTAGCATTTTTGGTTCCCTTAGGATTGCAGGGAGGGGGTCCAATGGTATTCTTATGACCCCTAGAGGGACTTGACAGAAATCTATCTGAATATTTTGGTGTCCTATGGGTTCCACTGGTTCTCAAAAGTTCTCTGAAGATATCAAAACATCTGTTACATCGTTCAGGATTGCATTTGTTTGATCTTCAGAGGGCATCAGGAAGATCAAGTGCCGTTTCAAAAATCATTTACCATACCTAGTTTTTCATTGATATCTAGTGTTGTTGGCCGCAAAACGTTAACCAAATCAACCAAGTTCTAAAGCAATATTGGTGCAAAAACTGTCATTAGAGGTTAAAACCGCATAAGGCAAGTGTTTAAAAATGATTTGGAATCTCTTGAAGAAATATATATACCTTGATTCATGAAAACTTTTACTTCTTCTTTCGAACATTGTAAATATGGCAATAAAGAGGCCCTAAAAATTAAAAATTAATGAAAAGAAAATCAGATAATTAAGGCTGCAGTTTTTGAGGGGGGCAACAGAAAACATCTTTGATTGCAATGAATAAGATTGTTGTGATTTCAAAACCAGGGCTAATGACATCATTGCTTGCAGCAATCTTTGAGACTACTCAATAATAATGTTCAAATTTTCTCATCCTTTACTTAAAACAACAAAATTCTTAGGATTTTTGATTAAATGTTGTTTGACTGTCACTTTCCTGTATCCATCTTGTACCTAGATTCAGATGCGATTGCCCCCCTTAACGGTAGACCTGTGGATATTGTCCAAATGTGACAAAGAGTCGGCAAGCCACGGATACTTTGTAAGGTAAATCAATCGATCTTTGTTTAGCCCAGGGGGAAGGGGTCGGAAAAAAGTCAAGAAAGTGTGAATATGATGCACTTACCACTAAACATAATAAAAATCCAAATAGCTGAAAAAGAAAGACATATGTAGGATGATGTATGATAATATAAGAACAGTAACAATAATGGAAATCTTTAGTTAGCTTTGATTTGAGTGAGTGATAATTATAAAAACAAGAGCTGAATCAATTTCATCAATGCAAAAAACCTGCATTTTACGTACGTGATTGATTCATTGTGATTTGCAGAATTCAAAATGTGAGTAACGGATAAGGCTAGTATGTGACTCAATCGTTTAGTCATTGGCTACGACACTTCAATTCTTTTCCTTTGCTGTAACAATGTGAAAATCATTCGTAGCGTGATACGGTGCCTTGATCTTTCTATAAAATATCATTTGAAATCCGATGCAAATTCTTCAACTCACCGCCGAAGCCCAAGGAAAATCCAAGTGTTCAACCAGAAAACCTCCCAATACTGGACCAGCAGTCCCACTGAAAAAAACCAGGACAGAGTTTTAAAATGTGAATTATTTAAGATGGATCTTCAGGCAAGATACTTTGTGCAACAGCTTCGTGAAAATTGGGGGATGACTGTCGTCGGTTAAAGGTGTTCCAATTACCAGGCATTTGGCTGAGTAGGAGGCTTGACAAAAATGGTGTTACGATTTTGATTTTGATATTGATGATGATGATGATGATGATGATGATGATGATGATGATGATGATGATGATGATGATTGATGATGATGATGATGATGATGATGATGATGATGACGATGATGATGATGATGATGGTGATGGTGATGATGATGATGATGATGATGATGGTGATGATGATGATGATGATGATGGTGATGATGATGATGATGATGATTGATGATGATGATGATTGATGATGATGATGATGATGATGATGATGATGATGATTGATGATGATGATGATGATGATGATGATGATGATGGTGATGATGATGATGATGATGATGATTGATGATGATGATGATGATGATGATGATGATGATGATGATGATGATGATGATGATGATGATGGTGATGATGATGATGATGATGATGATGATGATGATGATGATGATGATGATGATGATGATGATGATGGTGATGCTGATGATGATATTGCTAAATAAAAGCAGACAAACCCGACGTAAAACATTGAGTTGTAAATTGATGATAATGCGCTTTGAGTTGCAATCCCATCTGTTAATCCATATCTCCTGAAAAGATAATTCAATCTTCTTCAATAAAGAAGCTAGTAAAGCATAAAAGAAAAGCTAATGCTTGGAATATTAGACAATAGTTACTCTGAGAAGCTCCAGCGTGATTGACAGGAGATATCAGAGGGGGGGGGGGGGTAAAAACATATTGGAGCGTTAGAGTGTGCCATTCCCAATACTCCCATTAGCTGTACAACAGCAAAAAAATTGATTCAGATCTGTTGCTGAGTTGGAATAATTTATTTTCTTTTTAGTCCTAAACAGGGGTACATCACCGTGCTATATCACAATAAGCCATGATAATCGCAGTTCTTAGGGGCAAATAGATACACATTTTTCAATACAGTTGTAGCTCATGTCACTTAGAAGGTCTCAATAAGCCTATCTGTTCAAGGTGATTGCAATCCTTCACATAGATAACAAATAACGTTCAAAGCACGAAGCATATTTTTCGATCCATCGCCAGGAAAATTCAACTGTTTGGTAAGAACACCTTGCATGTTTCCCCAGTACCTAATGATACTTCGCATTCTTTTCAGGCATTTAAGGCAAAACAAAATGATAAAAGGTACTTACAGAGCAGAATCATTCATATCTGCCAAAGCTGGAACACAAAACAGGGCACCACCAATACCAAACAAAGCCAATGAAACACCATTTAGCCACAAAGCTCTGTAAAAGTGAAGATGTTACAGTTGGTAGACGATTTCATCATCGGATCTATAGGTTACGAAACTTTCAAGAAATCTGGATTCACAAAGACCGAATATGTTCGCTTCTATTTTTAACGCTTCAAGTGCATGATTGGAAAGTGGATTCTGATTGGCCAATGCAATAGCCACTAAGATACTCTTACGTTGTCATTCTACATTCCTTGGTCATATTTCAGTTGCCTCTTATCATACCACATCCCAAACAATAACAATAAATTAATGGACCTTCGATCCTTTCACACAGAGTTTAGAAATCATCAAAGTAAGTGTGACCCAATTACAATGTCAAATTCCATGCAGTTCCTGGCACATTCACATATTTACTGAATTCGAGTGACCCCCTTACGATAAAAAACTAATTGCCGATAATGAATAAATTGTTTTAAAATAAGGGAGCCTTCTTCCTTAATGAGAAAAGTAATCTTATTGAGAAAGTCCCTCTTCCAATGACGATATTGCTAACTCAATTCAGATTTCATAATGAACGTGTATCATAAACCTTTAGTTTACACCGCTTTCAAATGACGCGAGCCTTACGTGGGAAAAATCTTTGAAGGCAAAAATGGTGCTGGTCCAAGAAGGATAAATGCAAAACCACAAATTAATGCTCCGATTGTTATCAGCATTCTTTTATTCTAAG
Organism: Catostylus mosaicus; assembly: GCA_964019065.1. NCBI lineage: Eukaryota > Metazoa > Cnidaria > Scyphozoa > Rhizostomeae > Catostylidae > Catostylus > Catostylus mosaicus. The sequence continues at coordinate 14,815,941 of OZ025189.1, forward strand.
AGAAATCAAAAAATCTTTCAGCCAAAAGAAAAGGCAATACTTTTTTGCATTGCAAATGAACATTGTTCAATATTAAACGGGAAGAAGAAACAATAACTTAACATGCAAAAGTACAGTTGTAGTCTAGCAATATTTCTGTGCTTTTATTAACATGAATTCCGCCAGCTAGAATTCAACAATATAATGCTATGGTCTATGACGCAGGCTAAATTCAGCAGGAAAAGACAGAAAGAAGTTGTTCACCATTTTGTTTGCTATGAATCCACAAGGTGGCGACGCAACAGCATAAGCAGCTGCTCCAACCAAAAACATCAAACCAACTTGCGAACTTGTTAATTTAAACTGAGAAAATTGAGAGAAAGAATTACTTTTATTTTCATTTTAGCTATCTTGATTAAAGAAAATACCCAACATGATACTAAATAAATAATAACACACAAATTTAACGTACAAAAACAAAACGTTGTTGATTTACTAATAAGAATCTAGGATGGCCGCCAGAAGTAGTTTCAACAGTTTTTTTTCATTGGCCACAATGTCATATTTTGTGCCTCGTTGTCCTATTTTACGCAGACATTCCCCCACCTCCCCTGAAACAAAAAAAGGATGAACATGTCACAGGACCTGTCATACATTAATTCTATCCCATATTTCCATTTCATTTCATTTCCATATCATATCACAACATTGTATAGAGGGGGTGGGAATGCATTGGCATATGGAGCAATGTCTTCCAACACTTATGGCAGGCATTGTATCTACATTCTAATTTGTTCTAAATTGGTGGTCTTCCTAGGAATTTTGTTTTGGGAAGGATGCTAACTTTGAAGGAATTCCTTCAGATTCTTCTACGTGTTGCAACGGAAACTTGCTATGCCAATATTCGTATTGCTTACAAGAATAAAAAAACCAGGATTACTATTTATCTGAGCCTTCTCATAACAATTGGGAGAATGCCCCGTTGGTTAGTAGAACATTCATTGCAATTTTTGACAAAATGCCGATTGGTTAGTCATAAATTTCATCCAGTGAAACCCTTTGGCTAATTCAAGGGGGTTCGAATTGATTCCCCTTTGTTCCACTTCTTGGCTCTAAACATAAACAGCGAATAAATAATGGTACATAACGAGTAACCACTAGACTTGAATATTGCCCCGTGGCCACACCTTATTTGCATTTGGACTTATTTGCGGCTTTTCTCAAGGTCATTTTGTAAATATGAATATAAATTACGTACAGGCTTTTCTAAATGTGCTTCTAATGTTGGGTCGAGGAAACTCAATGTGATTCCAGCGATGGCTATTGCTACAGCTGAAAAAGGTGGATATTTAATCAAACTCAATATCATCATAAACATTTATACATCTCTCTACAGGCATTCAAAAAATCTAGAATGGCAAAGGCACTGAAACAATTGTGATCAAAAATAGCATGTCAACAAAACAACATTGATTTTGGTTATGAACAGCACCATGTAATTTTCTACTCCTTTTCAGTGATCGTAGAATTTCGCCTCCAACAAAGATCAAGCAAATATTAGATGCTCAGACAAAAAGTTTAGAGTGAACTAGGCTTTTTCCCGGAAAGGTTTACCTACTCAGAATTAGAAAACTGTACTAGTTGAGTCGAATAGATTAATTAGGATGTTTACATTGACGTGCATCGTGTTGGCAATCTTAAAATTCCTTTGAAGTTGTCACCATCATCTAAGATTCGCCGAATGCCAGTGGCGGAAACTCAGGGTGATTTTTAAAGGGGCTATATCCCTCATATTTCCAACAAGAATATACTTAAGAAGCGAAGTGAACAGATTCCTTCTTTCTCCTTTTAGACAGTTTATGCCTTCTTGCCTTTAGATGTTTTAAGAGAGCCTTTTTACAAATTCGAACATAAAGAAAGAAAAGCAACTTCTGCTGCTCGAATTTTTAGACTAGATCTTGATTGGTGGGTGCCAGACACCTATAATTTCCGCCACTGCTGAAAGGACAATCAACAAGACTGACTATGCTCTAGGACAAATTTGCACGAAGGAGAAACATACGCAAAAGCAGTTACCTATGACAAGAATTGCTGGTGTTTTCATTGATTTTAGCAATGACATCACGCCTTTTTTTGCTGAACATTCATCTTAAATTAAACATTTGATTTAAATACATAAATACATAAATATCTTTCCAGTGAATAAACTTTTGATTCGTATGAGGATAAATGCAGGTCATAACCCTTGACCTAATGTGACCCTTGAAAAGAAAGTGAAAACCGTAATGACATTGCCTGGATGTATAAATAGTGCCTAAATTAGGACGCAATTTACGGGAAGCTGACAGGGTACGTAAAATGAAGAAGACCGTGTGGAAAGAAAGAGACCACATTGTTATGATGATGGTAAGAAGTATACGCAAAAAGAGAAGGAGATAAAAATAGATAAATAGAAAAGAGGAAGGCGAAAAAGACGAGAAGAAGACGAATAGAAGAGAGAAAGATGAATGAGGGAATGAGACGGAAAAGAAACGAAGAGAGAAAAGAATAAATGAAAATGAGGAGAGTAATGGTTAGACAGTGAGAAGGAAGGGAATAAGAAGAGGAAGCGGGAAGGTATCAAAGAAGATACAAGAGAAGAGGAGACAAATTACAAAAAAAACATAGAAAAAGAAAGAGGAGAGAAGATAAAGAAGAAGAACACGAAGTATAAGAAGAGAAAAATGAGAGACAAAATAATAATATAAAGAAGATTAGAATGAAAAAGAAGGAGCATAATGCTATCAGGAGGATAAAAAAAAGAGCATGGTAGCAAGATTTACAATATTGTTTACTGATTCTGATAAATGAGATGAATTTTCCCCAAAAATGGTGACAATGAAAAATGGCAGCAAAAATCAAACTTACAAATCTTGTCAGGAGGCAGAACGAAGTACAGAGGAACAAGACTTGTTAGTGCCATTGAACCAATCAACAAAAATGGAAGCTTGAATCCACCGGCCTAACATTTGTAGGGGGAAAAAACTTGATGCGTGATTCAGCTGTAAAAGTGTCACATGGGGCTCTAAAGGGGAAGAAGGGGGCAGAAGGGGCGGAAGGGGCAGAAGACGCAGAAACAACCATAGAGAATGCAGACGTAGAAGAGCACATGAGCCACATGGGCTGAATCCTTGATTTTTAGTTTGCAAGCCAGTACTTAGAGGTTATTCTCCTGCATTATCTGTCATCCTATTAATTCTCAAGATCTTTTGATATCCGCCCCTGAGAGGGCTAGAACCCCTTTGAAGGAGAAAGTATCGTCCCCTTCCTCCCTTTAACTCTAACACACTACATAAGGTTATGCTTTGGTTTGATACCTACCTCCTGCTGAGGTGGATAGAGAATGGTAAAGTAAGCTGTGGTTCATACAAACTATTTGTAGTTGAGTATCAAATAAGTCCAAACTTACTGCATACAAAAATCCTCCAATTGGGGGGCCAGCCATTAGCCCAAAACCAGCGAACAATTCCATAATACCCTGAAATAGAAACAAAATAACGATTAAATGAATGGAGATTTTGTGAAACAAATGTCTGTTGAACATCTGTCTTTGTTTGAACCTTAAATCTCTCTTCCCGATCCCTCTTCCGTCCTTGATTCGAATTATGGAAACCATTCATTTTGCTTATTTTCTTGCTGCAACACAACCTTGCTTTCAGAATAATTAAGTTAAATTCAGGAACTTTGCGAAACAGCCTTAGTTTCTTTACGTTCCTCGTACAGCGGTTTTAATAGGGCGTGATTGTTTAGAGTTGGTAAAAGAGAAATGCAAGTAGGTTGACAAGAAACTTCTTATGTACTTGCAAGTTTCCAGTTCTTATATATTCCTGCTCTTTATACCGTTGCTCTATTGCCTAACACTTCTAGGACCATACGGTTATCGGCATATATAAATAAATAGACAGATATGATTGATAACTACGTGTGTCTATCTTCCACTCACCATAGCAGATGCAATGTTATCTTTAAATGTATGCGTGAGTAATGTTAATGATGCGGTTGATGTTGTTGCAGCTCCGATGCCACTGACAATGCGTATTATGAAAGAAAAGACTACAAATGTTGTACCATTTGGCATCATGTCAAGAAAACTGAAAAAGAAAAATCATTAACTTATATAATAATGGTTAACAAAATAAGGAAATGATTTGAAAGTCAACCTAACGTCTACATAACGGTTCAACTTTCCATAAATCTTATTCTGCAGCCATTTAATTTTCCAATTGGTTCCCTATCCCAGCTGTCCGCATTGCCCCATGGTTTAGGTGCCCCTCGCCTGGTACTCTTTCAGTACCAAAACCACCTCACTAACAGAATCCTTCTTTTAAGGTCATAGCTAAAAATCTCCCCAATATGGCTTCTAACGGTCTTTCATATGGGTTTTTTCTATCGGTTTTTGACACTCAGATGTTCAGAACCATATGCTGCTATTTGAAAGACCATTCTAAAACACATGTAGATAAAAGTATCAACTTTTACATTACCCAAAAATGATCTGAGATCCACCTTCCAATATCAAGCCAAGAATCAAAACAAACTTTGTACCAAAAATTGGTATCTGAAGAGAAAGCACAAATAAATACCTAGTAAATAGATAACTGGCATTAGATACTTAACCAAAGATATACTGGGATAGGTGTTACTTGGGTCCCTCCTCCGCGGAAGAGGAAATCGGTCGAAATCTGTCAAAACACTTCTAGTGCGGTGATACTTTCACTGTCAGTAATGCAAGTTGGAAGTAGCAATGCCATAAAGGGGTACTCTAGTTTTTATAAATATAGGCAGACAAAAAGCAAATCACTTGCAGTTAAGTGAGCAATTGGTTTACCAATAAGTGAGCAAATTCCTTACTAATAAGTAAACAAATTGCTTACCAATAAGTGAGAAAGTTACTAAATAACAAGTGAGCAAATTGCTCACCAGTGATTGAGAAAACTACAGACCAATACGTCAGCACATTGCTTACCCATAAATGACCAGAGCACTTACCAACAAGTGAGCAAATTACCAACCGATAAGTGAGCAATTTACTGCTTATTAAGTGAGCAAATCACTGACCAACTCACCCATGAATGAGCAAACCTTTCATCAATACGAGAGCAAAGCACTTACCAATAAGCCAACAAGTGGAGACAGCACAATAACAACAAGTGGAAATACTGCAAATATTAAACCAATGACAGCTGATTTCGTCCCCATTTTGCTTGCCTGAAATAAAATTGTATAGTTGTATAAACAACAGAATTTCAAAAAAAACTCAGGAACATTAGGGCAAATTTCAATGACAAAATAAATTGTCGAAATTCAATGATAAATTCAACATTTGATGTAAATCTTAAAATATAATGCTAAAATACAACGTTTATGTCAAACGTAGATTTCAATACTAAAATTCAAAGAAAATTTGTAGATAGCGAGGTCTATAGCGAATATAAATTACGTGTAATCTAGCCTGCGAACAGCACTACTTTAAGTTAATACTTCATGTAAAAGTCAGCTTTTAATAAGCGTATTATCCACAAATTGCATACTCGAAGTCGTAGCTACAGAGGGGTCTGGGGTAGGTGTAAAACCCAAAGGCAAAAATTTATTTCATAAACAAAGGGTTTTAGCCATTAAGGGGTATTTCATCGTCAAAGTTGTCGGTAAGTTAAAAACTTCACGCCCTTTTTTGCAACTGTGTCCTGAACACTTCCTAAGCTACGGGCTTGTTCATACCCCAGTAGAAAATTCGGCTGATTTTCAAACATTTCGCAAATTGTGACGTGGGCTGCGAGAAGCCAACTTCCACGCGTGATGATTTGCCCCTTAAGGACAACCAGGGTCGGTTTTTGCAGGGGATTCGGGGCCATGATACCCCCAATATTAAGGACAATGTTTTATGCAGTTAACTCAAAGAAAGCACCCCTGTCAATCGGGGTAATAATGAGTAACTTAAACAAATGATGATGACTTGACTCGTGATACTTACAAGAGCACGTTGACATATTTTCACATGTTTACCCCTCCCCCTCCCCCTCCTCCCTGAAGACCATAATTCTAATCAACTGCAGTTTGCTAATGGTCTGATCCCAACACACCGCAACAATGCTGAGACTGACTTCATAATTCCATTTGGTGTTGTTTTATGAATACCACATTACCAAGATAATCTTAGAGCACTCTTGTGGTTTACAAGCGAATCAAGCAACGATAAGGCATGAATATTTAACAGCTAATATTTCAGTATCGTGAATGGGTAGCCTGTACTAATTTAATTTCATAGCAAGGTCAATTTCAGATTAATAAGATGTTGGTATTACATATAACAATTGTATTAAAATAAATAGAATAACTGTGATACCACCATTTTAAATCAATACGTTGGATAACATAGTTAGCAAAGTTTAAATAAAATGTCATAGATCGAGAAGTACTTCTTCTCTAAGCACAGAGCCGCCCTTTATCAAATGGCCGACAAGTTGGGTGTGCTCTAACCATTTGTTGAATGTGCTCTCAGTGAATTTTAAAGATGCATACCTTAAAGATTGCCCTCACATATAATGATTAGCAATAAATAAGATTTATCCTCACTTAACTGCTAATTTTTAAAAGATTAAGCTTTGCCACCATGCATTTACATATGAGAATTTTTCTCAGTGTTATACTTTGCTGAGAAAGTGACTTTACATTAGGTTTTTGGATTGTTCTCAGTGGGAACCATGCCCATTGAATTTTTGAGAAACGCCCAAGCGGTTTACACTCTTCTTAGCAAAAACCTGCAGGAAAGGTCTTGCAGATCTTGGACGCTCGAAATTTTTTCTTTTTTCTTGAATTCGTGAAACGAATGGAACCTCAAGTTTCTTTAGGAATTACGAATCTTTTTATCATTCATTCTATCATTTTGTTTTATGAATCTTTAGTCCACATTAAGGCCGGCACGACATGAAAGCAGTCCGTAGCCATCCCGGGGGAGAAGTGCCAGTGCCAATTTTTAGAATCAAAACGACCACGATCAGGGAGGGTATTAGAAAACGGAGATTTTTGTAGGCAAAAGTGTTGATACCACCAATCTAAGTTTCAGAACCAGATCCAATTTGAGGACTGCATTTTTCGAACTAAATATCCATTTGCATAGAGGGAGTTAGAGCATATAGAGATTCCAACCCTTGAGTTTCAACGGGAAACTTGCGTCTGCTGAGGTCAGGCGGGTATAGCAAAGATGATGCAATGAAACTCGTTGGTATGTAGGCTTGGCTGCACTACAAGACGATTGTAATGTTTACTACTTGGTTTAATCAGTTTTATAGATAAATAAGCTTTATGTTGGACTATTTCAGTGTATGGACAATTGCATTCAATCCTGGTTTTGGAACTTGATCAAAATTGAGATGTACTTTGATCATGGGCATCATGATCGCCAGCGCCACGCCCACTGAATTCGCCTATCAATTGCACAAACCAAAGTTCCATTATTTTTATAAAGTGGCCAACTCATTTATTTGGGTGATCTTTATTTTACATGCATGACGATCTTTTAGGCAGATTTTATTAGAAGCTGTCTTGCAATTTGGCAGGAACGGTAAAAAATGATGAATAGACATCTTCCAAGACATCTATCAACAAAAACACAGTTGAAGATAATTCTCTAAGCTTTTATTTTATTAAAATTAAAACCTCTCTTGTGTCTGCTACAAGAAATATGATCCATTAACACTAGGACGAATTTATGTTTGCTAACCTAGTAACCTTGGTATGTTCTCAGGGCGTTATGAAAGGTGTTTTCATCCAGAGTTTTCATTATTTTTATAGACATTATACCTGTAGGCCTTGAATATGCGATGATGATACGAAGAAATTAAGTCAAAATCATATCAAGTAATTGCAAGTTTGCAAGAAAGTTAGTATCTTTTAAGGAGAATTTTTAAACCATGAAAATGAAATACCTCTCCGGGAAAGAAAGGCGCCAGCATCGAGTAAGCACATGACATTATGAATGAATACATTGCAATGCATGTTATGATGAACTTCTTGGCTTTTGTATCAAATGTTCCTACTTGTTTTTGTCCAGCTTTTTTTGTATCATCAATGATTTTCACATCAGCTTCAACCTCAGTAACATTACTGTAAGAACGTACTTTCTTTGAATGAGTAACAAACGCTGTTTCTTCCGCATTTTCTATCGCCATTTTCGGCTTTTCCAACTGCAAACACTAACACACATACGGTTACGGCTCATTATGTTTAACTGTTATTTTGTAGCATGCGCATAGCCACATGAAATGAACGCCATAAAACACAATTGAAAACCACAATCTGCAAAATGGCCTACAAGAAAAACCGGAATGGTGAGCCGTGAGAATGGATTAGGCAAAAAGCTATCCAAACATCATGACAAGCACACGACAGCCTCATTTTATCCTCATCAAGAAATCATGAATATTTTGATTATTAATTTCTCGAATTTTCTGTGCATTGTGTAAGGTAAAGCTTGTTGCAAGTAACACTGCCAAGATTCAGGGCTAGAAACTATTCATGCGCAAAAGGTCTCCTTTGCCTAGAAGAATTTAACTTTCCTCAGATTTAAAGGTTGGGGAAATTTTCGATATGCCTCCCCCCCCCCCGTATATTTTGAACCCCAAATTGACCACCACTTCACTGGAAATGACGTCACCTCTGTTTGGCAACTCAAGACACTTTCAATAATGGCGGAATTTTGCAACAAGCTGTGGACTTTGGCCTAAACTTTATGCAAAATGATTGACAAGCTTAATGGGTATAAACCTAAATTTTAAGTTCACCAGGGGCTTGCTTAAAACATCCAAGATATCGATCGTCAATTTCTCCAGGCGATTCAACAACATCATGGATTTTTTGCCTCCAAATAAAGGCCAATTTCAGGTTGGGTGCACCGATTTCATGACAAAAAAGAATTTCAAGGCAAGCACTGGAGACATCAAGGGAGTGAAAGGCGACACTACCCATGAAATTCCGGGGTATTTCTTGAAACTATTTTACCCAACAAGAAAAGATGTGGAAACTAATTATCAGCCTGCAAAATGGATCCCAAAAGGCTTGTATGCAGATGGGTTCATCACGTTTTTGCATTTTCCAGTTTTTCTGTTTGGAAGACTCAGCAGATGGTTAATGGGTAAGGCACTCATAGGTATAATTCTATTTCTCGAATTATATGAAACTTTGTTTGGTTTTTTATTTCATATGCAATTATGAAGAAAAAAATGTGTCTACATTTTATAGCCTGCATCACAGACTGTGAAACTCAAAATTTACAGTTTCACAGTCTGTGATGCAGGCTAACATTTTATAGCATTGTTTTACTTTTTTCCTTGTAGGAGATGCAAGGCTACATGCCTATGAAGATGCACCAATTTTAAGATCAGATGACATCAAGTATCCAGTGGTCATATTTAGCCATGGACTTGGTGCAAACAGAACATGTTATTCATCATTTTGTGCAGATTTGGCCTCAAAGGGATTCTTTGTAGCTGCAGTTGAGCACAGGTAATGCCAAGGAAAAGTGCATAACAAAACAGGGATTCTCAAAAGATTTTTACTAAGGGGACATGAGATATCAAGGTGTTGATAAATTGTCAATACTGAGAAGCTGTTGTCACCAGAAAAAAAATATTGTCGAAATTGGTCTTTTAGATTGTCTAAAAATTCAATGATTGCTGAATTCTTTTGTAAATTTATTTAGACGCAAGTTATAACCTCATCCAGGCAGCTTTTCATCAAAAGCTCCTGTGAAGTCATTTTATCATATATGCTCCTTCTCTGGTGCACAAAAGTTTGACAATTAGTGGTATAGTGTTCGTTTTGTTGCAAATGGCTACCTAGTAATATGTTTTTTTTTCAAAACCAGAGACAAATCAGCATCTGCTACTTATTATGTTGATGAAAACAAAGATGAGATTGAAGTTCCATTTAGAAAGCTCATAAAAGGCGAGGATGAATACAAGCTCAGAAACAAACAAGTATGCCAAGATATTGTTATTTTTGATCAGTGATTTGCATATTCAGACCAAATACACAACTCTCAAATGAAGAGATAATCATCTTCACCTCTTGTAACTTGTCTTTTGATCTGATCCACAGCATTTATAGCCTCAATCTTGTCTTTGTCTTTCAAAATTTTTTCAAAAAACTTCATGGTTTTACCATCAACATTGGTATGTCTTATTTACAATCAAAAATCCTCATTTTCAAAATTAAGTTAACTGTGCATGTTATATTTTGCATAAATCTGCATCTGCTATGTTAGTTTTTAAAATTTACCAAATTGCAGAAAGTTTGAATTTCTTTTGATATTTGTTTCAAAAGGTGAGTCAAAGAGCACTGGAGACATCAATGGCGTTGACAATTGTTTCCATGTTGAATGAAAATGCCTCAACCCTTGACATGGAAAATGCAATTGATTCTAAATTTGACTTTAAATCATTACAGGTGTGTGTTTGATATTTACATTTTGTTGTCAATCAACATCCTGATCACTTATAGATCTGTCTTTCTTTCATGTGTCAAAAACAGCAAACAATGTTCTCTATGGGAACTTCATAGATTCCTGTCATAACAGTTAGCAGCAAGCAAACAATTTAATTTGTTACCCCACTCTTGAGTTATGCTAGCTATAAAATGATTTGAGCCTAGGACACTATGGCCTGTGCCCTCAGGACATCTTCTATGCACACATTTACTGACCTCAAAAGGATAAACAGATTTGTTGGCAGAACGGCCTGTGGAGAAAGGTTCTAAATCCTGACTTGAACTGCAAGCCTCCCAGTTCATAGGTTCATAGACCAGCCATTAGCCCTAAACAATTAGACTGCACTCTTATACTAGGCTTTCCATTGCCAAGTATAGTCCTATTGAGACCAAATTGCCAATTTCATAATTTCACTATTAAAAGATACTAATTATACATTATGTTTAATATTTCTATTCAGGGATCACTTGATTTTGAAAAGGTTGCAGTTGCAGGCCATTCATTTGGTGGTTGTACTGCGTTAAAAACTTTGGCACAGGATAAAAGATTCAAGTAAGCATGCATCTTTTTTCCATTTTATTTTCAAAGCATGACATTTTGACAAGGGCCAGGGGGTTAATGCCCGGAAATTATGCAGATTTATCAGAAATTTTGCAGCATATATGCACTCTGATAAAGTTTGTTCAAGTCAGACATTTCAAGTTACAATCCACAGCATGTTAATTGCATCTTCTTTAGTTTATTCAATGATATTTGGTAAAAACCATTGCTTCACGTTATCGGAATACAGAGTTTTGTGAATTTTGATATCTCCAACACTTTTTCCGCATTTCCATTTGATCCATAACATAGCATAACATTACAATGTGCATTGAACAACGTAACGTAACATAAAACGCCAATTTTTGAGAGGTTTTGCACAGTGACTCTCAATTTCCATGCTGTTTTCTCACGAGAGGGCCGATGGCTCAACTCTCTGCAAAAACGATTTTAAACTTCATTTATTAGGCTTTTATGTAACTTACCCAGCTCATTTCCTGCAAACTGCTCAATGTGCAGGTTAAAGCAATCCGAGTATTTCCAATGGCATGGCAAACATCGATCTTTTTTTATATTGCCTCCATTTCCTCGTTTGTTTTCCAATCACGTTTAGGCCATGCAGCAATTTCAAATCACGCGCGCGAATCAAAAATCTCCATGGCAATGCTCATTGTTTTTTGACCCCTAAGGAATTCTAACCCGGATCTATTTATCACGTGGTATATTCCATGCATTCACTTATTCAAGTAGGGGTGTCACGTGCGTGGGGCTGGACAATTATCCACCCCCCCTCCCCTTCAAAACGATACAAAGTCGGTTGAACAATTATTTCTGCTTCATTTTTCTTTTTAAAGTTTAAACAAAATTCAGCAAGTGAAGTAAAGAACAAGATATCAGGCTGCCTACCGGATTCTCGAATAATGCTTGCGACGATGCATGTAAATGTTATGTAAAAGGAACAACGCAAAGCGGCATGAATGCGAGGCAAATCATACTAGATTGTAATTATTGTAATTACGTTGTTCAAGTGTAATTTGCCGGTATCAGTTGTTAAATGGTATCATCACCCCCCGCCTCCGTGCCAGGCAAAGATTTGCCCCTCTGCTTGCTTGGCGATAACATTTTTCCTTTCTTTCACTTGTCGTGTGTACACTATCATCTTAAAGCGGAATTTCTTCCTTAACTTTTGTGCGTTTTCTAACAATCTTGGTTACAACCTTAGATGCGGTGTTGTTCTCGATGCTTGGATGTTTCCTCTTGAAGATTCGGTTTACGGAAATGTGGAACAACCTGTTCTCTTCTTAAATTCAGAAAGTTTTCACTGGAAAGCAAATATCAGAAAGATTTCTAGAATTATTGGAAATGGTAAGGAAGAAATTTTTGTGCTTTTATGTGAATGACAATTAAAAGCTCCCGTAGATAAAATGAGAGGTTATGAAGTGAAATTAAATAAAATTAAATAAACATAAAAAAATTTAAGGAAATGAAATAAATTGCAAATGAGAATGAAAGTGACATGAAATGGAAATGAAATGAAATTAAATGAAATGGAAATAAAATGAATTGAAATAAATTGAAATGAACGATCTCTTTCCATCACAACGCAACGCCTTTCATTAACTGTTTTTTCTTTTTAGATGAAAAAAGAAAGATGCTTACAATCAAGTAGGTTCCCAAAATTATTCGATATTTTAACGATAGGCCAATGCTTGCTCTTGTTCTTGTTTTTCTAGCTCATCCCATTTGTGGTGGTGTCGCTGCCATGTTGGTCCTTCCCCTCCAAGCCGTCGTATCTTCAACCTCCACTTCACCTGCTCCAACCCCAGGCATGTCTTCTTTTATCCAGTCTTTCCACCTTCTTACTTTTCTTCCTACCCCAGGTTTCCTTGGAACTGCCATGTCCATTCCTTCTTGAGAGCACAAATGTTTCAGGAAATACCTTGGGATACTCAATACCTTCCTTATCGATGTCCTTTCCCTTTGAGAGATCTGTGCATTGAAACAATTCGCTGTACACAATTTGCGATGTTCATCTTTTTGTATTATGCATTAATTTCCGTATTACTGTTTTGTCATGAGTTGGTATTTTAATTTTTTCTTTCATTCGTTTATTCTAATGATTATATTTAATGCAATAAGAATGAAGGTAGAAAGGTTCTTTATTTTTAACTGTTTTGTGTTTGCTTTTCATAGAGGCACTGGTCACCACAGTCAATGCGATATACCATCCATTATACCTAGCTGGATTCTTCGGGTCTTCAGAATGAGTGCCAAAATGGATCACGATCAATCGATTGAATTGCATAGAAAGTTAATGACGTCATATTTCAAGAAGTATCTAAGTAAGTGATGGGTTTCTTTACAGGTTCATTGAATGTTATGAAAACGGTTAAATCCAAGATTTATAGTCATCCCACCCACGATTTTCTTTGGATCTCAACTATATCATGATGTATCAGCTAACCTCCCTCCCCCCATTTTTGTCATAATTTCTAAACGCCCTAAAACGTATCATTTATTTGCGAAATTGACAAAAGTCGATGAATAAATATAATAAAATCGAATATTTCTTTGCAGATGTGGCCACAAATGAAGATGATGGTGAAGATGACATTGCAGATAAAGACTTAATAATAGTGGGAACTAATTTAGAAATACCAGATGAAGAACAAGAAAGTTGGTACCATTTAAGCTGAACTTTGGGTTCATTTTGATGATGTTCATATTTTGATGACGCATTCTATTTCCATTTAATTGATTATTTTCAACTTTTTTGAACAGTGGAGTTTCGTGAATTAATGAGCGATTTATATAAATCTTTATTTGTTTGAATAGTTTTAATATCAATCCTCGATTTCTACATTGTAAGTAAAAGGTTCTTGTAAAAGAAAAGATTATTATTAGAGATATGAATAAAAGTGTGTCAAGAAACGAAAAGCAAAAAAACAACAAACAAATAATGTATTTCTTTTGAAATTGATCAATGTACCAGTCAAAATATAATCATCTTCCTTCGGTTTTGCCTTTTTATTTATGTCGCATTTTGCTGTTTTCGCTTTTTTTCAATTTTGTGTACGTGATCAGAAGCATTCCACGAAAATCTGGTAGGCAGCCTGCTGATTTGTTCTTTGCTCAACTTTCTTGCCAAAATCCATTAACTCAATGCCCCCTGATGCCATTTGGAACTCACCTACAGATAACTGTGGGAGCAATTGTTGCACGGGGGTACATAGATATAGGAAATATCCTTGTTTTAATAAACTTGCAGTGGATGTAGATTGATCAACTTTGCAAATCTTGGCATCGTTGCCCCCAGGTATCTCTTTTATTTACAGTAACTTATACTGCGACATATGGCGTCTGCAGGGGGCTATGAGTTAAGCTTTTTATTAGGGTGCAATGCTGTCGTGGTGAGAGACAAGTAAATGCAATATATCATTCACATTTGTTAAATTTTATAATGACTTTTGTGCGCTTCTTCACCTTAACTGAACCATTCAAAGTTTGAGGAACCGTGTCAGAAATTTATCCCAGTAAGCCGGGATAGCTTTTTTTATTTGAAAGAATTTCTTTCAACAGTGCGTATGTGCAAAAATCTGTCACTTTGAGCCCCCGCAGTTCCCTGCAACACCCCAGGAAAGCAACCACCTCTTTAAACTCCCTTCCTAAGACCAAGAAGTTTACTATTAAAACAGGTCTAAATTTTCTAAACTATTAACTTTGTTGCACAATTTAACATTGTTGATGATTTTTACATTTTACTGTCGATAGCTTTGTCCAATTCCTTATTCATTCCTACTTTGCAAAATAATTTAATGTTTTTAAAAGCAAAATTATTAGCTTTAATGTTTTGAATGATCCGAATGTATTGATTGAACTTCATCATCACTATGATCATCATCACTATGATCACTACAATCACTGTCACTGTGGTAAGGAGATTCAGGGTCTACAAAAAGAACAGCAGATTTGAGCATTAATCCTCTTACGGTCTTGTATCTAAACAGGACAAGAACTTAACTGGATTGGATTTAAACTACGTCGGATCTAAACTAGATAGGGCCTAACTGGGTGTGATCTAAACTGGATAGGAACTACACTGGATTGGATCTACTCTCGATTTGGCCTTCACAAGATCGGATCTTAAATGGATAGGACCTAAAATTAATTGCATCTGAACTAGATTGGGCCTATATTTGATAGGATAAAAATCGGATTGGACCAAAACTGGACTGGATTTAGAATCAATTGAACCCAAACTGGATTGGATCTAAACTAGGTTGGATCTAAACTACATTGATCTGTGCTGGATTGAACCTAAGAAGATTTGGTTGGACCTAAACTGGATCGGATCTTTACTGGATTAGATGCAAACAGGATCTAATATAAATTACATCGTACCTAATCTGCTTCAGATCTCAGCTGCATCGGACATAAACTGCATTGGATCTAAAGTTAATGAGATTGAGCTTAACAGGATCTAAACTGCATTGGATCTAGATTTGGATTTGAACTGGATTGGAACTAGGTGTCATTATCGATCAAGGGCTAAAGTGGGGGTGGGGTGATGGATATGAATAATTTAAAACATTATTTCCAGGTGGTTGTTCCTGCAGGGGGGCTAACCATGCAATGCAGCAGGGATCAATGCACCTACCCTTCGGTAATTGTATGTTGAAGTATTTTAAAGTGCTTCTTACCTGGTGGAGCGGCCATTCGAAAATGCTCCCTAATCACAGGCTCCGATTTAGATGAATGACTGAAAGACAAACAAAAATATAATGGCAATATGCCTTAGACTGATTCAATGATGTAGTTGGTTCAGCATTGTTTGTGGATGATGATTCATGACTTGAATAAACAAACTTGAAGAAAGAAACAAGAATAACTAAACAGCACAGTCACGGAATGTAACACACTCATGAAATATTCCTCTTTACCCTTGGCAAAAAGAACCAGTGAGTTTAGGGCTAATTTGTATCAAAAATAATATCCTTAAACGAATTGTTTGCATTTTATCGTGGTTAAGTTAAGGCAAGGTACGAAAGGATAAAGATAATTGATTTTTGTTCTAAGTTCTAAGAATTTTTCATTACTGAAACCTGCGATCGATGGCGAAGAGGTTTTTGAGCATTGAAGTCATTCAGAGCTTTCTTATTGAAAAAAACATGAAAGATTCTTACCAAATACCCATATTTGTTGATAATTTTGGACGTGTAATCTTTAAAATCTGTTCTTCTGCTCCTGTTGGATTTGATTGATTGACTTTGATGGGAATGCGGCAGTAAATGTATATCTATTTATAAAAACCTGTTTATTGTGTTGTTGCCATGTTGTCAAGGAAATCACTTTTGTCCCTACTGCTCTAATGCAAACGCCATTCATTATAAACTATGCCTGATTACAATGAATTCAATGCAGAAAAATAATTGCACATTGAGATGCACTGTTCTTAGAAGCATTCACAAACAGCGTTTACTTAGGGATTACTGCTGACAATTACCTTCATTAATTTAAACTTAAATTCAATTATCATTGATAAGTTGAGATTGCGTGGCCACGTTTAATCCGCTTTCAGGCCGTCATGTGTTGGTTACTTGCCCAATTTCTTTACTTTGCTGTTATTTTTCCGTTATTTCACAGGGTTACCCCTTGCTCTGGTGTGCAACAGGCCTTGCTGTAGATATCTTATTAAACGATACCCACTTTGAAGTGTCATATAATTGAAAGTTGTAAGAGTGGGCTTTCCATCTAGTCCACGTGAAGGTTGCTAATACTATAAGAACTAAGTCATATTTGGCTAATTGCAAGTTCTGTGCCTTGGTCACAATGGGCTTAAAAAGAGAACAAGGAGAATAATGAAAGCATACGGAGTCAAGGGTGCAAGGGGGTCACTACATGGTAGCAAGTTTGCGTATTATGTGTATGAGAACCTTAAAGAGACTGAAGGAAGAGCATGGAGTTCACGTCATGCTATTGGCGTGCCCCTAGCGAAACAGATTTCTTAACCTCATGTCCTTTTTTCTGGCAATACCCCCTAGGTTTAGTAGCCCCCCTCCCAGGTAAATGCTTTCTCAACATTAAATTCTTTTTCAGAATTAAGAATAGGGAATTTGTCCCAGCAAAATGGAGGCTGCATAACACAGGCTGCTTTTTTTTAAATTCATGGCAACAAAAAAGCCTCCCTTCCTGAAGACAAAACCATAGATTAATGTCTAGTTATTCTTTTTGTTGGTGTTGATTTATTCTGTAGTTCATATAAGTGAAAACCCAAAAGCCTGGACGCAGTTATCTTTTATCTGGGGCCAAGACAAGACGAGAAAAGAAACAACAACTTGATTAAACTCTTATTTATCTTAAATGATATAAGTTAAATCTAATTCAATTTTCAGGAATTTTTTTGTTTAAGTAAACTTGCAGATTCATGCTCCTTGTTATTAAAATGTCTGTTTATTTGAAGCAAAGCGTGTTCATTGTGAGCAAAGCATGGATTTTGGGGGCCCTTAATGCCTTGCCTTGGGATAAACATATCCAAGACCAAAGTTTTGTTCTATTTTCCCTTTCCTTTTACCAGCCCTGCTGTTGACTCCATGGTCCATTTTGCTGTTCAATCTATAGTCTTTATCCTTTCCATTCCTTTTGTCGAGAATCATTGCTTGATTCCGATGGCATCAGATGATTTTCACCTACGAAGAGTGACATCATTCTCGCTAGTGTTCTGAGTGGTTCGAATGCATTGAATGGATTGATTGAATTTCACCATCTTTATGACTAGCGTGGCTATGGTGGCTGGCATCACTATGGTGGCTGGCAGCACTATGATGACTCGCATCACTGTGGCCATCAGATTCACTTTCTGGATCTAAAAAATAAACCAATAAACATAAAAACTCCTCCTTTTTCAATCTTATAGGCCCTGTTTACGCCATTTAAAGTTTTAGGTTAGATACAATTGCATATAGTGTATAAACATATACGTTGTTTTCCAAATAAAAAGTGATTTCGACGTCCAGTTTCCAAACAGGCCGGAACCGATCCAACGCAATTCAGATCCGATTCGATTCAGATCTGTTACAATCCAAATTTGGGTTCAATTCAGATCCGATACAATACTTATCCGATTTTGCTCATTACATCTTTTCATTACAACATAGATTTTAGACTCATGTCTCTTGTTGACACCAACATGTGTGTAGAAGAGGGCCCCGTGTTTAAACTTTGTTATTATTATCATTTCTTCCCTGTTTATGATTGGAACTCATTTCTCTCCCGCAGAGAATGAAAACTGTGGGTAAATGTTGGACAAAATAGATTTTAAGCAAGGCTAGCTTTGAGCTTTATATACTGTACCAAGCTTCATCGCTGTTTCTTAGCTCACTATTTAGACTTCACTATATAGCCTTCCTACAGTACACCATTGGTTTTGAATAACAATGCTCATTTGATACGGTGCTGGTGATAAGATTAAACACTGCAATTAACTGAGATAGAAGTTGAGGCAAATCAGCACTGAATAATTTTAGGTACAATTTTCAAACCTGGTGATGCAGCTAATCTAGCATGTGTTCGGTGTACTTGCCTCGATGAATGACTAGAGAAATGAAACGAGAAATTAATGGAAATTGTTAATGCAAACAGTTGCATTGAATTATAATTGAATTGAACGCAAACAAGATTTGAAATTTTTAAACTTTCTCAAAACAGTTATTTGGTGTTCGAAAGGGCGTTTTCGAAATCTGCAGGACATGACCGGCATCCTATCATCATCAGCTGGCGCTGCCGCTGGACCAGATCATCATCATGTTGTCTGAGCATCGCGTGAAACTCAAAGTTGAAAGTAAGTTTAGTATAGCTTTGCATTTATGGCAACGAGCACTGATATTAACAGACCGGTTAACAGTAATCTTCATTATCAAATCATTTATTTATATAGCAATAAACTCAATTTACATTAAAGTATTGATGTCTAACCAGGCCCTTGTAAATTTCCAACTGTTTATGCTGTTTAAGTCACGCTCCTGGAGATAAAGAAGACTTTAACAACATCACCCTCTGAAACTCGTTTATTCTTTTGATTTGTATCATCCATGTTTTATATATTTTTGCGACCTGCTGGAATAACAATCCAACAACTTTAAAATTAAAAAAGAAAATTGAAATAGAATGGAAGTCCAAAGATACAATTTCTAAGAATGCAAATTGAAGCTGTTCGCTTGAAATAAAAGTATAAATAATTCTTACCAAATACCCATAATTTCTTGCTTATTATTTGCAACTTTACCAGAAAATCTGCTGTACTTTACAAATTTGACCTACATTTATCAACAAATGCTTCCATTGTGAATGCCGAAGAAATTGCATTCAAATAAGCATTTCCAAAGACCTGTTTTGTGATGTTTCCATGTCGTTAAGGAAACCAATTGATCATGAACTATGAAATTTGTTAATCAATTCAATGCCATTCTTTGATGCCACCAATAACTCAAACAAATGAATATTGTGGTGTATTGTTAACGTTACGCCCGCTGCCACAGAGATATAATACATATTGTCTAGGAGGGGATTTCAAGGACAGAATATCCCAGGAATTCCTCAGTCTGTGTCTATTTGATCCGCACGGCCTATACCATCGCTGCGACTTTTAACGAAAGGCAAATTTGGTTAGGGAGGAGAAAAAAGGGTGATGCTCTTCCCTATCCAGGTTTACTCCTCGAACAAAAATTAAAGAAATTAGGGAAACTGTCATTATCATAACCATTAAATGACATATTTATCATAATTTATTTGGTTGGTCACCATTATAGGTGTCAAAAACATTGGAATAATGATTAACATGCATATTACACGCGATATCGGTTAGTGAGCACAAATGATAATGGTTAATGTGCACACGTGATAATGGTTAGTTTGCACACGTGATATGGTGAACAAACCAAGGAGAAACAACCAACAAGTTGACAAAATGCTACCTTATTTTGCTGTAAAATTCGATCAACTTTCCTTTGAAGAATAGAATTTAATGCATGCTGTAAGATTCATATTTTTGTTATTTTCAGCAAATTTTTCACGGCTACCAACCTTGGAGAGGGCCTTGAAAAACGAAAGCTGTCCGTACATCCTAGCTAGTACAAATCAATCATAAAATGACACATTGTTGTTTGCAATATCTAAAGTTATATGGGGTTTTAATCTTGAATATGAAAATCAAGGCCTTTAGAAACATGGAAAATGTTTACTAAAAAATGTTATTACCTCTTAAGACTATTTTACACTAAAAATGCTCAAAGAATTTGATCTCTGGCTATGTGAAAATAAAAGAGATGTAATGTGAGCATCCTTTTGATATATATGTTGCTGATTGGTCAAAATAATCAACCAGTCTTCATAGGTTTATTGTTCCCCTCATGGGTGATAAATTTAATTTGGATGCATATTTCTGTTGATCGATGTCCGATTACTCTGTCATGCTTAACCATGTTACCTCTGATTCTTAAAGATTCGAAAGAGAATAGAAAGGTGTTAATGAATAATAACTACATTTAAGTGATATGATGTTTAATAAAATTCCGTCATACAACACAAAGCCTGGCTTAATACAACTCATTTCCTGCTTTGCAAATTGATGAAAAAATAACTTTACAATGGTGCTAATTTCCTTTTTCTTTTGCATATAAACAGAACAGATTAATGACCAGAACATTAACATTATCATCAACAAGATGTTTAAAGTTAGTTTCATCTTACAGTCCGTCTCTATTTATCTTCACACCATTCATTCTCTTTTCGCACCTGAAATTCAATGATAAACATCATTTTACATTTATTGATTACATATTTCATTCTTAAACATTAAACAGCTACTTTTCATTGCACTGCATTAAAATATGAAGCAATATAACACCACCTGTCTGTTTCTAGAACACTAATATTTGGCTGCAGGATACCTGGATTAAAAATATAAATATAATCCTATTGCATTTACCTTTGCAATCCTTGCTGCTTTGCATTGCTTCATATATCATTTACATACACTGTTGCAAGCATTCCTTGGTAATCCAGCAGGCAGCCTGCTATTTTTTCTTTGTTTTTTTTGTTACATTTAGAGTTGAAATTACTTTGTTCCTTACCTGTTCTTCTTCCTCTGGAGTGAAATCATTCTTTATGTTAAAAGTTCTTCGTATGTCTTCCGGGCTTTTCCCTGAAATTAAAACGAAATTTCAATTGAGCCAATGGCACATAAAGAGAATGCTGGAAAACTAGCCATAATAAGATTAAAAAGAAAATTATCAAATTGGACAAATGCATCAGCTTCCAGAATGCATTCATGTCAAAATGCAACACGACAATCTTCTAATGTGGATTGCAAAATAGTTTGCATACCTTTGATCATATTTGCAACTGTCTTACAAGTAACATCTAATAGGCCTTTGATATCCAAGTAATTTGCTGCCAATATCAGTTCGAATAGAGTCCCTTGGTCAACTTTAAGGAATTCCTGATCCCATGGATCAATGTCATCTGTTCGTTTTTCTTTGTTCTCTTCATCTTCGGGTGGGGGTGGATCATCTTTATGATGTTGTGCCCATGTTATCACCTTCCTTAAAATTCCAGCGTTAACATTTGGTAAAGGTACAGGCTCATCGTCTGCTTCAGATATTCCCAGATCTAAGGTATGGTTGTTGGGAATGTCATGAAAATCAAACTCAAAAATGAAATTAAGAATAAGACCAGCAGCATTGTTTGAACTCTTCAATCACATATCCAGTAAATTGCAATGGGCGGCCTTTATTTCATAAATTGAACCTTTTTTCAATAGATAATAATCAGTATATCATAATAAATGTCTAAAATAATAAAATCTTTTACATCAACAAATTTTAAAACAAATCTGGCACACTATATAAACCGTATACATTTTGAAATATTTAAACATATATAAAGTACTAACAAATGTAATAAACTTCTTTGGTATGGAATTATAACATCCAGAAACTTAAATGAAGAAGGATGACAATAGTCATAGATTCAAAGGGTAAGCATCAAAATTTATTGAGGCCCTACTGTTAGGATCCTTATGAATCAAAGTCCGTAGTTCTTGAATTCAGAATTCTTAAACTGGGCTCTGCCGCTTTGCAATAAGAAGTCTGAATTTGATAAAATGAAAAAGAGATGTAATACATACCATCTAACATAGTTCTGATCGTCATTGATGCTTTTGCCACATCAACATCTACATCAAATGTCTCCCCATCTGAACTTTGTAATCTTATATTTGGCATCTGAAGGGAAAATTTACAATTGAGAATTGACCTTTGTGCAAAGTGAAGCATCTCTATCGTTTGGCTTTTAAGGGGATGCATATCTTTAGCAGGGGAAGAGAAGTTATTCTTCATTCGCTATGTAAAACATGCAGCATTGGGAAGAATTAATCATTAACAGTAGCTAAACAAGCTAAAAATATAATTGAATTGTGCTGGGTAAATTTATTTGCTGCATTATCTTCTTCTCATCTTTAAATAGCCATTCAATTTTTTCACAAAGAAATATGAATTCATCTAGGTACTAATTCCTGGCCATTGCTGATATGCAGTACTGAAAATTTGTTATACTTTTATATTAATCCCCATTTAAAGTCATATCCTGCCATATAAAAACATATCTCTTGTTTAAAGTCCTCGTTCATTGTGTAAAGTCTTTAAACTGAATAATCACATCCTGTGTTGGATAATATGCTAGTTTTTGCCTACATTAGTTACAATCAACATCACTTTTTCCTGCTGTGATGTGTGAGCAAGGCCAATTTATCTCTAATGTGGGAAAAAGTCAAAGGATGTGTGAGCAGAATCAAGCCAATATCGAATAAGCTGTGTGTAAATTAATAAATCATTTTATAAATTAAGAAATGAGATCCATTAATATGGCTGCATTTTTGAGGAAATGGAAGTACTTTTTAAACAAATAAAGCTACATATTTTGTTTGGTCGATGAAACTTTTACTTTAACTTTTTACTTTTGGTTGACAAGTTTTACTTTCAGCATGGTGAATGCATTATAAACATGCACTATTACCGGGTTGGAAAATATGCCTGTTTTTGCCTACGCGTAGTTGCGACCAATAACAGTTTTTCCGCTGCGACGTGCGAGCAAAGCTTATTTCGCGCCGACATGCGACAAAATTCAAGGAGTTGCTAGCAAAACCAAGCAAATGTTTAATGAGCTGCATGTGTTATTACCCCTTTCCCTTCTTATTAGTTCTTCATTCAAGTTGAACCAGCCCCCCATTGTTTGCCATCACAATGTTTGTTTTAAAAAAGGTGTGAAACGCCTATATTGTATTACTTTATGTAACAAAATAAGGTGCGACAAATGGTAGGGGGCGGTGCGACAAATCGACTCAAAGGAAAGTGAAGCTGCGAGCCCATGCAAGTTTTCCAGCCAGGCACTATTAGGCTATTTTACTGTTTTATGGTAATGCCATCTATGTTAGACAGGGCAATTAACGACATAAACTGAGACGTAATAATGTTAAATCTTAGCGTTGTTTTATATTGTCGTTTTACATGTTTAAAAAAATTTAAATTGCTGGTTTTCTTATTATCTGTACAAAATAATTGCCTAGGCCTGCTAAACAACGACCCCCAATGCGCGCGACCTTGTCCTAGTTACGTAGTACGCCATTATATCGCTAAGACTATAGAAAATCTCAAGCTTACATCCAACTACATAAGAAAACAAAAGGCAAACAAGTATAATACGAGACTCATATCTTACAATGAACGGTTTAAATTCCTTTAACAATCTAACCAGTCTTTCTCCTTCTTACTTTATTTCCAACTTCGGTCAAACTGTCCAGTTGAGACTTGTTCCCAGTCTCTAAATATCAACAAACCAATTCAACAGCAACAACAACACAACATAATCTCCCCACGTGTAAATTTTGAGGTGTTCCAAAACTGATCTCACATTTTGTAAAATATTACATCGTCATCTATATTTACAGAGTAAAAACTAACACAAAACATTCTTCATTCGAAGAGAGTGGAAAGGGAAGGAAATGCGTGACTAATTTTTGAGAAGTGCGCGATCAAAGGACTGGGTTTTGGCCATTAAGGACCGAAACTTTTCTCACAAAGCCCGACTGCTGCCGTGAAATATCAGTTGTTGCCAATCAATAAAAAATGTAAAGAAAGAAGGTTGTCCCAATTATTTTTCATAGGACTGACTATTTCCCCCTAGAAAAATGTTAAAAATTGCCCTTTGTAAAACAAAACGGTGGTACAAATCTGTTAAATGCATGTCAAATAGAAATAATGTATGTTCAGAGACAGATCGGGACCGATTTTAACGCGATAAAATGTCAGCTGGGACCGAGAGGTAAAATTATTGGAGGGGGTGGTCATGCTCGCATTTGGAGCTTGGAGAGTAGGACATACCATACGAACATATTTAGAATGAAAATGTTTGCAGAAATGAGATAAAGGAACCTATTTGATGTTACGATACAGAACGTAAGACCATTTTCGCTTTGCGAGAGGGCGAAAGCTCACTTCTATAGGGCTAATTACCCATATCATATGAATTAGTGCCTCTTTTTCCTGGAACAGAACATACAAGCGCTCCTCTGGGTAAAAACCGTTTAAAAGTGTGTTGTGTGCATTGACACAACGTTCGACAGTCAACTGGTATCCAACAAATATTGCCAGATCATCAAATACTTTGTCATTACCTCCCATTGCAGTTGGAACATATTCATGTGCTGCCTTCAAAATGTTTGATATGCCATTAGCATCATTCTCGTTGTTCATATCATCTTACCCCTGAGTAACAGAGAATAGAGTTTTTTGCAGGCAATCAAGGCCCTCAAGAGAAGAATGACAAAAAAGCTCGTTTGTACGTCATAGGTTTGTGAATAAATAGTTGTCATATCTAAGTATAAGAAGCTTTACGATATCTACAACGTTTTTTCATCTCAAGCGAAGTTGGAGCTGGATACAGACGATGGCTTCTTTTCTACACATGATATCTGAAATAGCAAAAAAGATAATGACTTGGGGTGGAATGAAATGAATGAAATAATTGCTGAATATATGAAGCAATTACGCCTCAAAACCTTTTCTTTTATTAACTTTGTGAATTGAATATCCTGATCAAAACAAATAAAAAAAGGTACATGCTGCTAAAGCGTAGAACTTACTGCAATGTGCAAAGTATTGGTTAGTATGCATGCGATTCGGTGCCTCCATGTCCAAATCCTTTAGGCCCAAACAGAGCACTGTAGCAAGGCACATGGCAATAAGGTTTTCCATCATTCTAAATTATAAGGATAGAAAGTAACTCGTATTGCATTGCATTACACTACATTGCATTGAATTAAATTACATTACATTACATTAAATTTCATTACATTACATTACATTACATTACATTTCATTACATTACATTACATTACACAACAGTACATTACATTTCATCAAATTATATAATAAACCATCACATAGAACATCACATAACATAATATAAATAACATAAAGAAAACTCCATGAAATTTAAATGGAACAAAGAAAACACTGATTAGCAAAGGTTTAGAGGCCGATGAATGTTTAAAAATCGGTTTTACCCAAAACGTTTTCAAAATCTCTTGGTTTTAGTCTAGATTTGAAAATTGCCGAAAGGTCTGTGAGATTTATGATGGTCTGAATATTGACTGATCATACTGAAAACGGGTAAGTCCTATTCAGACACTTGAGACACCGCCAAAGAATGAGGTTATATCCAAAAAGTATTGAAAAGTCAAATGAGTGACTAATCAATTTTCAATAACGTCAAAGACCAAGCCCATAGATTTTTGATTATGTTCATTTGTTGTCTGAGATGCCCACAGCAAAGGGGGCTCCAAACAGCGGGAACAGGGACAATTGGCTCTCTTGCCCCCTTGATTGGGAGACCGAAGGAAACTTACCGAAGGAAACTTACCGAAGGAAACTTACCGAAGGAAACTTACCGAAGTAAATCAACCCAATATTACCACCAGGCTAATGGTTTGTTCTTTCTTTTCATGGTTTGCCCTCATTTCAGTAAAGTGCTCTAGGCATCTTTAGTATGACAAATTATCCAAGGGAATACAGAACATTTGCTTTTACAAGAAGTTGGCAGATTTCTTGCAGTGAATATTTTTGTTTCTTCTACGGGCTCGTGGTAAACAAAATTTAAACAGATCAATTGCTAATAAAGTTTGAATGCTTTTGTCGTTACATCTTTATTGACTTGACTTTGTAAATAGGCTACGCGATTTCATTTTCCAGGGAATCGAAAATTTAAATTGTTTATTGGCGTTGAGATATTTCGTTTCCAAGAAAGGGAATGCTTATTTTCTGGTTTGAATGAACGACTGCGCTCTCTCTCTCGTACTCCTCCGTAGCGACGAAGTCGATGACGAAATAAAATTGGGAATTTTAGACGGATTGCTTGAAGGTTATCTCACAAATTGGCTGCCTAACTGAGCTTATTTTACGTTATAATATATTAATAATGTATTAATGATGATGTCTCCAATTTCCTGATTTTCTCGTTAAGGGGATATTGAAAAGATTTATATACTTATCTTTGAAACTGTTATTCATAAATGGAATTGAAATCCGTCATACGGCTACACGCGGTCAAAGACGAAAATCGCTGATTAAATTATTAAGCAACGTATTTCCCTGAGTCCTCCTTTACAAATTCATCCTTATTCATTTACATAATCAAAGAATCACAATAACACAATAAAGTTTCAGCCCAGTAAGCCCCTTACCAAAAAAACTGCTTTCCAAGGAAGCCATGGAAAGCCCATTGAGATGCACCCGCCAAGATTCTTACGTAGAGCTGGGCCGCGAAATACGCCCCAGGATAAGCCCGCCAAAATACGCTCATTACACTATTGCTTTATACATCGTTAGGTGGATCTCTTGAAAACTGCCCAGCAACCAGAATTCCATCAAATGATGGGCAACATTCCCCTAACACGCCCATTAGTTTGGTCCTTGATGGAAGGCTCCTGTATAGTGGAGGCTTAAATGAGAGGCCAGAGCTGGGGGAGCCAAATGGGCCTGATTTAATACAGTGGATAGAACTGTAACAATATTTTTGTTATATTTAGAGTTAAGGTGCAAATTTAGTATCTTTGTATGGAAATGTACCAACTATTTATAAGGAGCATAAGTGAAGGCGGTAGTATATCAAAGACTATAAGGGCTATATTTTCTAACCCGTATTTTACACAGCACACAGTCAATGATTAGGACGCTCTAAAACCCTGAGGAAGGCAGGGCTAAGGGGGCAGAGCATAAAGCAATGAAAACCGAACATAAAGGTAATGAAAAAATCGGCCATTCGCCAAGAGTATGGGGCAATTGCCCTCTCTGCAACCAAGATCCGGCATCTTTGCAAAATAGTTAACAAACCTCAGCATGTGACCCAGAACTGAGAAGTTTACCACATTTCGCACATTTGAGACAAAATTTGTGCCAATCTTTTCCAAGAGAAGTCACCTTTTCGGCTAAAAAATAAAAAAAAACCCATTTTCTAATAAATCTGGTTCCCTTTGTTGCCATGAATAAAGAACTGAACCTTCGGAGAAATACTGATTGAAATTAAAGTTCAAATCTGTTTGCACTAGAATTTTGTAGCTTGATGGAAGACAATTTTGAGAATAATTCACGAAGTTGCCACTTATTGGTTCTCCTTCAATCATGCTATCCAACCGTGCTTGGATATCGGTTCACGCTTGTTTACCTCGCTCATAGTTTGTTTGTCTTCCAACGGTGGCGATTAAATGAGTGAATTCATCCCTGGCAAGTGCCTTTTCAATTAGAAACGACGGGGGTTTCAACCATTGAGATTGGTATTTTCTGTTATTCCTCTAATTTCATGAATCCATGGAAAATTTTTAATTTTATAATTCATTCTTTCAATGTGTTTTTGAGTCTTGTCTTAAATCTTAAACATTTACGTTTTAGTTCTTATTATTTCATAAGAACATTTTGGGATGCAATCTCTCAGCAGATGAGTTAAAAATATTTGGTGACGAAAGATCACTGTTTCTTGTCCCGTAGGATAATGGATTAAAGAGGCAATCTAGGGGTCCATTTCTTAAATTGATGTCTGGAGATTTTAGGTATTTCTTGTGTGCGCTTTAACATCATAGTTTAGAAGAATTAAGCCTGAAGTTACCCAAAGAAAGGGGTGCAAAAGCATATATAATTAATGGCAAAACAATGGCGAAATGAGAATTTTTACATGAGACAAAGTGTTTCTCTGCTATTGGATAGTGCCATTCAGGATATGAGGCAGGTAAAATTTGCATCACAAGGAATATCAAAACCCAATAATTTTATTTCCCTTTTGAATTTAGCGGAAAATGATATACTTTAGTCTGTTTGATGGAAAGCCAGTTGCTATTAACGCCTGTTAGAATTTGTACTTCAATCATCGATAAGAGTCATTTTAGTTTCTTAAAAAGCAGGTTCAAGTATCATCATTTATAATCATTAATTTTCGATAGATATCTTACTGAATGAATCAATAATTTCCATCACTTACCGAAGTAAACTTCCTTCTTGCAGTTTGGACACTTAGGCATGTTGTTTAAACTTCACTACGAAGTTGATCGTGAATGGTTAATGGTGCACAGTTGAAGAAAGTTTTCAAAGAGAGTTGACAGTGCAAATCCATTGGCTTATCAACTAAGCAAAGATACGCCCTGTTTAGCATTATACCGGGGGTTAGCGAACGATGTTTCAAACAGGTTTTGTCTTCTGGCATGCAGTCTGGTGCAGTGATTTTTGCAAATGGAAAATGACGTCACCCCCAAACATGAATCATCAATAAATATTATGCTCTATCAATAGTCCAGGGGTGCTGCTTCAAAGGGGTAGAATGGTTGAACTATAAAGAGTATTGGATTTTTGCAGGACAAAAAGTGGCCTCTGCGGGGGAAGTCAAGGAAGTTCTATTGACTTCGATTTCACGCACTTTTTCGAATCTATTTTGAACCAATAAAATTGTATAAGACAAGGGTGTAAAGGCGTATGAATATTTAATTATGATAAATTGTGTAAGACTTTTCTGTATTAATTTTCCGATTACATTGTATTAATTTGTTTTTCATAAACGAACATGTGCTCGAAAACCGTTTCGGCTCTCTCGAAAAATGACTATGGTTTTACAGCCCCTTTGCGTTTTTATCCAAAACTATCTTTCTATTCTTGTCTAACAGTAAACTCACGCTATAGGCGAAATTGTGGGTAGTTTAACACTGACAAACAGTAGTGACAGTAACTTCGATGATAATAAGAAAGCAAATGACTCGCTTCGGTGCGTGCGAATGGAACTCTAAACCGTTGTTGGTACTCCTTCATAGTTGATTCTAAGACCATCCCCCCGTTCTGCATCAAAAATGAAATTGGATTCAGGCTGTGGTAGACCCAGTTTAACAAAATCGCAGATTTATGGCAGGGTTTATCAACCAGATGCACTTAGATCTTTTTATCCCAAAAATGCATGCCTCTTAAACAAGCATTTTGTTATGCAAGAAATTGTTTGCTAGAAAGATTTGATTTGATTTGTAAAGTGTCACAAGATTGTATCTTTGTATTGAAAGTCTGAGGAGGGAGTGGTGCTTAGGGGGAATAAAGGGGGTCGTAGCCCTCCTGGCATTGACATTATTATTACATGTAATGCAGTACTGAGTCTAAGAAGTCTTGTAGCATGGAATAAAGCAATGAAAACTTTAAATGGATATCAGTTATTCCAAAGTTCAGAAAAGTTGCTAACCTTCCTCCGGACAAAAACATACCGGAAGGCAAACCTCTCTTACAAGGCAATGGAAAACGGGCATGGCTTGGGTGTGTCATTGCAGTCTCGAATGTTTTTCGTGGACCTTCCTCCAGCTAGTGACCGTGTGACCCTAACTCTGCATTAATCAGTCGCAAGCATTTCTTAAGAATCCTGTAGGCAGCCTGATGTTTGTTCTCTACTTATACTTGTTGCCTGTTCAAAGTAACAACATTCAGCCTTTTAAGTAAGACCATCTAAACCTACGGCAATATATACAAATCTCAGCTCAACAAGTAATCGGTTTAAGGTCCTTTTGACTATGTTTCGATGTAAACATTCAACGCGGTGTCGAGAGCATTGCATGCATTTAAGCTTGCAATAAAATGGCACGAGTCTTGCATTGCGTTGTTGCGTTGTTCGTTACAATGACCGGCTAATCAAGGTTGATCAAAGTTGAGTCTTGATGCCTCTGCAAGATTGAGCACTTTAGTAAACATGCTTGTGATTACTTCTTTAGTTTACAAGAATTTTATATATTTTAGTCCAAAGGAAGCTACAATCAATCTCATGGTTGCAAGTAAGAAACAATAAGAAATAGATAAATTAAAAAAGACAGGATTCGTGATGGTAATAGTCACATCTCAGTCTTTACATTGCCTAAAAATTAAAACTACCAAAAATGATAATCGCTACCATGATTTCTTTTTCAACTTCCTTTTTCATTTAAATCAAAAACTACAGTAACAAGAATAGTAAATGTTACAATAGTTCTGCTACAATGTAGGTAGTTATATCATAAAATGTAGGTAGATAAAAAATTATCATCAATAAAATGGAATAAAATAAAATAAAGGATGGATTTGTGGTAAGTTTCCTGGCAAGCAGACTGATGATTCATGGAAGACAAGCACTTGAAAAGGAAAATAAAGCAGATGGCTTCAAGGGTTATTGATGAAACAGTTTTTATATTACGTTAGAAGCAATCTTGCTAATGAAACTGCTTATTATACAGGATGTCAAATATAAGGGTCTTCAAAATGTTCTAATTGCATCCAATATTAAGTGCTTTGAAAATGAGACCCCATGATTAGATCTTTATTCTAAAATTGGTTTGCTTTTAAGCAGAATGGCAACGGACTAAATTCCTCAACAGGGTTTAAATCCAACTTTAGATAGACTGGAGTTCAGTAGTGACATTGGCATGAAAGGCATGGAATGATAGTAATACAGTTAAAAACACTTTTTGTCAAACAGAGTTGTTCTTCCTTTGATGGAATTTCTTGCAGGAGGGGTGCTCAAGATTACATTAAAATAGGTGATAGAAATTCAACTGATAAAACGATAGCAGGTGTTAGAAAAAAAAGGAAATCAGTTAGCTATACAATAATATAGAACGTAATAAAAAGCTATAACTGCAAGAATTAGATCATAGAAGACAGATGATAAAGCGTTGTGTTGTAGCAAAATAATGCCAGAACCAACTACTAAGTAGTGTTATCTAAAATCTTATGTACTTTTGTTTATATATCGAATGTTACTTGAACTATTCAAGTTTTGCAAGTTCCATTGTATAGACACCAATGCTCTCCATATCAAACAATACGAAGTATATTTGTTTCAAAGATGATGCCATGGCTGTTACAAAGTAGTTTGAAATTGCTTTCAATATTGTCTGGGCAGCAGTTTGCTTTGGGAAGTTGTTCCTATGGATGAAGAAGAATTCAATAACTGGATGGTTCTGTAAATGTAATCCAAGGAAAATGTTGCAAAGAGGTAGATAATTTTGAAATGAATAAATGAAGAACTGCCTACAGTTTTAAATTGCAAATCTATATCATAATTGTGCACATTTGAAAATGCTTCATCTTATAAAAAATGAAACAGTTCTAAACGGTTCAAAAAACTGAAAAAAATTAATTTCCAGTCAGGAATCTGTAAACCTGCAAGAAAAGATAGTTTGATTGGGTAATTGTTTTCACCAATCAGAGTCTACTCTTCTCTCTACTAGCTGAAGAGTCCAAGCCAAAAAACAAACACCTTTTACAAAATCGACATTTAAAGTTTCAATAAAAACAGATAAATAGAAAAACACAACTTTGCTCACTTACTGATGATCTAACAATTGTCAACCGTATATACTTTTTTGGTATGGTCTGGACTGTCACTGAGGTTAAGGCCAAAGGTCCTTTAATTTTGAAATTGTGTAAGGAGTTGATTGTAGAAATTATTGGATTTAAATTCATGATTTGAAAATACTTACATGCCACTTCCAATAGATGGCAGGGCTATTGTAGCAAGGTTTTTTTCATCTGCCAAAGTAAGAATGTTTTGAATGGCCTTTTCTAGCTCCTCCACAGGGTTTCCTTTTCCCCAAACAGGACTATGGACATGAATAACATGATTTGCTTTCAGATTCGGAGCATCAGATACAATTGCTGCAATGAAAAAAATTTTTTTTTGATTCATAAACCCTGCAACACTTTAAACCTCAAGACCTCAGAAAGCACTAAATTGCTATCAAAAGCAAAATTATTTAATTGTGTTTCATGTATGTGTGTTGGATAATTTGAATGTGTATTTGTGTAATATAGCCAATGCCATATGCTTTTGCACAAAAACTTATAATGCATGTTTAAGACATGTATAAGCAATATATTGGAATGAAATGAATAATAATAACTGCATTCAAAATCATAAAAGTTGTTCACTTTGTTCCTTTTTATTTGATTTACTCATCTACTTCAGTGATTATTCCTCACCAATTCAAACCAAACAGAAGACAAAAGAGCTTGAAAATGTTGTCTAGCATCAGGAAATATTTTTGCTACGAATTTCCATGTATTTCCATAAAAATTTTTATCCTAGAGTTGTCTGAAGATCGCATCAAGTGTGAAACTTAAAGTTACAACTTAAAATGTCACCTTCTGTCACTAATTTAAGTATAGCGCTGCCTCTAAAGCATCAAGCACTATTTTTAGCACACTGATTAACAGTAATCTTCATTCAATTTTTGCATATATGCAATAAATTGTGTCCATCTGGGGATGTTTTTCTAACCTGGTCTCCTAAAAGGTGCACATCAGTGCACCTATTAATGAAGCTTTAAATTGGCCATTGGCTGGGTAGGTAACATTATGTTAAATTTCTGACACCCTAGGCCAGTTCTCAATTGTTCATCTTTAACAAGTAAGAGATGAATTTTCTCAGTATCAATCATAAACACATTAGTTTAGATAATAGTTTCGTGGCAATCATATACTTTAAACTCTTTACCAAAAAAGTTGTATAAAAAGGTTTGTCGGTCACTACAACATACCTTGTGACACTTCAAGATCTCCATGTTTTTTGTGAACACCTTCAACCTCTTTAACTAAATCATCACCACCAACTTTTGAAAGAGAAGTGCCAACCTCACCGCTCAAATTAAAAGTGGCATTGGTGGGATGCACAACTGCCTCTACATCAAACTGAGGCAGGTCTCCTTCAACCACTGATAGCTATAAGGTAAAATTCAACCGTGTAAAAATTTCAATTTGTACAAGACTTGCTGTTGTGACAGATAATTGGAAATAGGAAACCGGAAATTTCTTAACCTCACCAAGATGATTATTCGCCCAATATAATTAAAGTATTAAAATCATGGAAAGCTTTCATTTAACTTTTAACTAAAGGCATGATTTTGGGACTTTTTACATGGATTCAAATCCTCCTGCTATACAAAATGATTTCATCTGGGACAAAGAATAATCTATAAGAAGTATTTCATATGTTACATGACTTGTTCCTTTGTAAAACCATTGGGAAGGTAACCATATCTTAATCTGAGCTCTCCAAATCCAGAAAAAACAATGCAATCAACTAGACAAAGCATATGTACCTTTTGTCCTAAGAAGAGGGTCTTTTCTGAAAGAACAGTGACACCCTCACCAGCTACGGCACCACTTTTCTTTTTGCTTGCCTGTGCCTTTTTGCTTGGGCTGCCTGTCTTATTTGGGGCTGCTTTCTTGCCACCTGCTTTTTTGGTTGGGCTGGCCACTTCTTTAGCTGCTCCTTTCTTTTTTGGACTCTTGGCAATTTTTGTTCTAGGCTCTGGAATTGGTACTAGCTTGCCTCCTTTTCTCTTTTTCAACAATTCTGGGTTAATGTGGGGCACAACACCACCTTGTGGGATGGTGACACCTTGCAAAAGCTGAAAATAGAAGATAATGCTACATTGATTGATCTAGTTGTTGCATTAAAAAAGAAGAGGAAATGAGTGAGATAATAATTGAAAATAAAGGTTCTGGTTTTCCGTTCTTAATTCTTCAAAAATTTTGAGGCTGAAATGTTCATGATTGGTTTTTAAATTATTAGGGTGTAGGAAAATTAGAAATTGGAAAATTTACATGACAACAATGAATCCTACAAAACTGCAATTGACAAAAGCGTTATATTCCTTATAATTACTTTTTTACAGATGCCAATATGCTATTGAAAATGGGTCAAAATCATGATTTAAAATAAAAAATTTTGATGCTCTAGATCCTATAAAGAAGAGTTAATTTCAAACAGAACCAAATAAATTTTTCAAGGACTGTTCTCTTCAGGGTTGGGATGAAAAGTTATTTTCTAGACATATGTCCAGTATATTCAGCCTTAATGTATACATGAACACAAACAAAGAAACATTTGCATGTTTAAGACCTTATTCTTGCCAATATAGTTCCATGTCTTGGATCAAGTGGCCTTAGGCAAACTCTTGATGGCTTTATTTGCCTGGTTTTGAAATCAAAGGAAAAATGGAAAACCACATGCTCTTTTGTTAAAGTAACATGTGTGAAACAGATGAGAAAGGACACACCAAGCTGCTCCTCATGCCAAGCAGCATTCCAAATAATCTCAGGGGAGATCCTTTCCTTGACACTCAATCAAAACAATATGACACATGTTTTTTCTATTGTCTCGTGGGGGTAATAATAATTTTGGACTTTTCAAGGAATTTACCCAATTTCTGCATGCAAACATTCACAACACTACGAGGTAAAATGAGAAAAATAGCAGAAATAAGAAACTCCTACTTTCATGGGAGGGGCCTTTGAAAACCAGCACTTGTGCTTCATGGCTACCCTCCCTGTTATCAAATAATTAAAAATGAACTGGAAGCTAATGGCAGGGTGTCATCACTTCTCTAGCTTAGACCTGCACTGTAAATCTCTAATGAAGATGCATTTTGCATCCAACTCTCCAAATGATACCCAAATGGCTGTTTCTACAAAACCGACAAGCTTTTGTAATATAATACAAGACAAGTAGACATTTGCGAGCCTAATTCATAGTTTCAAGTTACCTATCTGGTGTGGACCTCCTCTTCCAACAAAAGAAGTTTGACCTGGGTAAAAATGTGAAAACATGCACCATTGTCTATGCTAATGAATGATTACAAAGGCACTCGTTGTGGAAATCCCTTTAGGATGTTACTTTGACAATGGCATCCTAATCCTTTTGTCCAAGGATGTCTTCACTATGCTTTTCTGGGGTATGAACATTGTTTTTTGTTTTATATACGATAGTTACCACTCCAGAAACTATAATAAAATACCTTGTGCAGCTCTAAATCGTTAGCAATTGCTAGCAGAATATGTCGTGGTGTTATTCTTGTTTTCTTGTTATCTCTAGCTGCATTCCCAGCCAGTTCCAAGATCTCAGCACAGAGATATTCCATAACGGCTGCTTGGTAAATTGGCGCTCCAACACCAATCCTTTGATGATGGGTACATTTCTTGAGATATCTGTAGACCCTACCGACAGGAAAAATGATGCCAGCCCGTGCTGATTTGGTCTTCTTTTTGGATCGCTTTGCAGTTGCTCGTCCAGACATTGTTTTGTTGTTTAAAACCTTGAGGATACCGGAGGCTTCACTTTGCGATCACAAGCGCGATCACAGAAGAAAGATTTATTCATTGTCAATGGCAGGTGTTGGTTTCACGAAATTCAGCCTCGATTGTGTTACAACCAATCACGTCACAGCAATCTTAATCCGCAGCCAATTACATTGTAGCAATTCAATTAAATGCCAATTCAACTCAATTCAAACATTCAGTTCAAAGTGCCTATTTAACGGTAATGGAAGCCAAACGCATTCAAAGTGGGCCCCTGAGTTCAATGCTGATCACATAGGACAATTTCACTTTCACAGAAGGAAGCGGTCATTAGAGACAAGCTGTATTTATCTTCTCCTCGTCTGTCAACCTTCACTATTCATGTACTTGAATAATGGGCGTGGTCGCAAAAATCCGTGAAACAGAAGTTTTCTAACTTTCGCCAAATACAGTTAGCCGCATTTGCCAAAACATGCTATGAATTTGAATGCAATGAGTTGTCAATTTAGTCAAACGTCATATCAAGAATGTTTTAGTTTAGGCTAGATTTCTGTTACAGATAGCTGCAGAATTCACATGTTCTTGTTGTCTGTTGGGAGGTACCCCTTAAAATATGCATGGAATTAAATGGGTTGATTAAAAACAGGGGGAAAAAGAACCCAGCATGAATTTGGACTTATTCAAAGCATATGGCACGACTTGATGTAAAAAGCATTCTTAAAACAGTGAAAAAAAGATTTGGTGAATAATTAATCCCATGTTCTTGCCAAAGGTTGCTTTCTTTCAATTCCATCTTTGAAGTACTTAAAAAGTGTGGAATCTTTCACAACACCCCTTCTACAATTTTTCCCCTCATATCCACCAATTGAATGAGACAACTTCCTTTATTTTTAAAATACAGTTAAATTAATCATACCTTAAAAAATTTTTTGTAACATTCTTGAAGCTCAGTCAGATCCTATTGTTAAAATTTTATAAATAAGTATTTAGCCTAGAACAGTTTCAATGGCTGTATGAAAGAAGAGTGACAATATAAACATTTAATTTTTGGGCAAAAAATCTCTAGAATAGGAAACAAGCAAATATATACTTAATACATGTTTAAATGAAAGGCACTTACTTTATATACAATTAAAAACAACTTTTAACGAGGTATTATAATTCTGGAATCCAGGATGAATGAGAATAATAAAATAATAAAATAACAATCTGAACACCACTTACTGCATTAAAGATGAAGGAAAAAATTAATGTCAAGAAGTATCTTTAAACACTATTGTTCAAGAGTGCTTCCCATTTATTAAATACAGGTTGCCCAAAACTTTGCAAGATTCCTAGCAATCCCTGAGCCAAAATAGCGACATTTGTAGCATTTTCAGTGCAAAAGTAGAGATATTTGTAGATCCCCAAAGCCACAATTAGGGATGGTTATAGCATTTTCTGTGGAGAGGCATTTGTTACATTTTGTCAAGAAGATGTGGGATTTATTATTAATTAGTCTTAATTTAATAAGCTTTGAGTTGATTCTCTTTATCAATATACAATGCATAAACAGGCATCAGTTTACTCGTTTTTCGCAGCTTTCTTTTTTGGAGTGGTTGCTTGTTTGGGAGCCTTTTTTGCTCCTCCCTTCTTTTTTGGGCTCCTGGGAGTTTTTGGTTTTGGTTCTGCAATTGGCACCAGCTTGCCTCCCTTTCTCTTTTTCAGCAGTTCTGGGTTGATATGAGGCACTACTCCACCATGTGGTATAGTTACACCTTGCAGCAACTGAGATACAGAAATTGGTCAGATCAAAAAGAGAATTAAAGCGGCTGAAAAATAATAAAACAGCTCAATTTACATCTGCAAAATAATATATGCTAACTTCCCTCCAATCCTGTAGTTGCTCACATAAATTCAGTGTTTCTGTTTGGATAACATATCAATTTTAAGCCCTTCCCTCCTCCCAGCAGTTTGGGTTGCAAAAAATGGCCGTGTTGGCCTAAGAAACTATGGCGCGAAAATGCCAAAGCTAGAAAATCTTACTTTGTGCAGCTCTAAATCATTAGCAATTGCTAGCAGAATATGTCGTGGTGTTATTCTTGTTTTCCTGTTATCTCTAGCTGCATTCCCGGCCAGTTCCAAGATCTCTGCACACAGATATTCCAAAACTGCTGCTTGGTAAATTGGCGCGCCTACACCGATCCTTTGATGATGGGTACATTTCTTGAGATATCTATAGAGTCTACCAACTGGAAAAATTACACCAGCCCTTGCCGATTTTGTCGTTTGCTTTTGCCGCTTTGCAGTCGCTCTTCCAGACATATCTTACGCTTATTGGAGCAATGTTCAAAAATTTATGTTAATTTCGATAAGCCTTTGATTTGATTGCAGTCAAAATCAAAAAATTGCTTCGATTAGATTCGTTTCGATTGTTTCTATTTCAATGAATATGGTTTATTTCAAATCAACCAATCAAATCAAAGAATTTGGTTCACCTTCCTGATTCCTGATCATTTATATTTTCTCTCAATTTAAATCAAACAATTAAATCAAACAACTAGCCAATCACATTATAACGATTCAGTTCAATACAACTCAGTTGAAAAGATTGTCACTTACCACCAAATAGTTAATGGCGGCCAGTTGTGAGCTATCCATGAATTTGTGAAGTTGTTCATTTTTCTTGGTAAGATGACCAAATCATGCATGAATTTTTAAATTATTCATCAAAAGAGTAATCATTTGTATTTGGACATAATGTAGTTGTTTTTTAACCCGTGGGTAATTCCTGGGGGCTTTTTTAAAATGGTCCTTGTTGATATGGGCCTAGGCCTATACATAGAATAAGAATTTCCCCTACTGCTCTATGTGTGTACAAATAATCTGCAGCTCTAACTCGCAATTTTTATTCGCAGTTCATGATAAAAATAATAATAATCTCTTTATTAACAGAGGGTAGAAAGATGGTTAATATACATCAATGATTAATAAGCCAATGTAGAAACTCATTAATGCCAACTATTCACATTCAAGAAAATGTACAAGATAGAACTACTTATTTACATATATTTCAGCTACATTTGTCCACATTCCATGCTTTTATGCCTTTTTAATTTGAATATGTTTTCATCACACTTTATTGTATCAGGTATAGTATTCCAGAGAGTGTTTCCTTGGAATGCTAGAGAGTTTATTCTGAAAGATATCCTATTGGTAGGAAGGATTTCTAGCGTGTTTTTTATTCATAGAACATAGCTCAGTTCCTCCAAAGGTCACATCAGTCAAACAACAATTTTATGCAGTACTTATCAATTCCAGAAAGAAATAGCAATGATAAATTTGTCATCAAATACAAAAAAAAAGGGAAATTAATCAAAATGGAAATTACATAAATGGAAGATATTCCTAATAGAAGTAACAAATGGCAGAGGAGTACCAAAAAGAAAAGTAGCTATATTTTAAGAAAGGAGCCTTTCCAAGTTGTGTAGATTTTTGACACTGGGCTTTTAAAGCTAGGTTTCAATATAAATATAATGATTACTACCATGTAATGGAATAAAAAAACACCTTGTGTTGAAAGAATCTTTATCTTTATTGTTATTCAGTGAAGTGTTGCATGAACCAATTTTTAGTTGCTATTTCAAATTCGTTTTAAGAGAAAGTTTTAAAGTCTGAGTATGAAACACAAAATGTCATGTCATAAATTTAAAAATAATTTTATTTTCAGTCTTGGTTACTTTAGCATCTAAAATGTCTACAGGTCCCATATCACAAAAGATAACACAGAAATTAAGCAGTGCATTTAAGGTAAGTTACTGAAGATGATGATGCATATCACCAATTTAGATTATATTGTACCCCATGGAATATTAGATACCACTTGAAATGAACAAGAACCTGGGATCTTGCAAATCCATATCTTCTATCTCTTATACTTCAGATGAAATAGTATGGATACACATGGACCCTGTGCAGTATGCTTCATGAACCATTGGGTTTGCTGGCACATAATCTTGCCTGGACATCAAAAAATCATAAACAAAAATTCCCTTCAATGATGATTTTAAATAGTGGAATAAGACAGCAATTGAAGACTAGGACAATGAGAAATAAGGACAACTTTTTCTCCTTTTATTCGACTTGATCATTCATAATAAATTGACATAGACGGTGACTTTAAACCCTGAACACTTAAACGGTGAAATTACATAATTCTACACTTAAACAGTGAAAAAATTGTTACACTTAGAACGGTGAACTAAAGTTGAAACCATTTTGTTTGTTCATTTCTTTGCTTGTTTACTTGTTTCTTTGATTTGCAGCCAAAATATTTGAATGTCATCAATGAAAGCTATATGCACAATGTACCAAAAGGTTAGACATCTTCAGAAGTTCATGTCTGTTTGAAGCTTTTTCAGTCACTTACTTACTAATCAATTCACTGATTAACTAGAATAACTAACTAACAAACTAACTAACCAACTAACTAAATTAATTAACTAATCAACTAACAAACCAACTAATTAATAAACTATTTACCTAACTAACACCAATAAACTACTTCTCATTAATTATCTAACTGACTAATAAACCAGCTTATTTATGCTAACTTAATCAGCTAACTAACTAAATGAGCAGCTGACTCAATAACAATGTAACAGCTTGCCAATTAAACATTAATTGTTTGAGCCCAAAACATCAATAATCATAAATTTATTGCATTGCTATATGATTGCAATTTCAAGCTAACAGCCAATTTGGTGGTAAGCTGCAAATTTTGAATATGATGCATTTCATGCACAGAAGACGAAAAGAAAAAGAGAATTTTTAATTGAAAAGATGCTGAAATGATGAGAAAAAATATGGCAGATCTATTGAAGTTAAACGAGGAGAATGTGAATATGTTGTGGACAGGCTTGTCTGTTTCGAATGGCCTATTTAAAAAATTTTGAAATATGAAGTATTTGTTTGCAAATTATGTTTATGTTGGTACTGTTACTCTAGGGGTTTGTACCTTATTTGCCATATTGTTTCACATTTTA
Source organism: Catostylus mosaicus (assembly GCA_964019065.1). Classification (NCBI taxonomy): domain Eukaryota; kingdom Metazoa; phylum Cnidaria; class Scyphozoa; order Rhizostomeae; family Catostylidae; genus Catostylus; species Catostylus mosaicus. The sequence continues at coordinate 14,856,680 of OZ025189.1, forward strand.
CCTTTTCCCTTGTGTGTATTTAATAATATTTAAACTCATCAATTGTATTAAGCATTTTGATTTCTAGCCTGCCTAAGCATTCGCCCGCTTTTCGACATTAATAGGGATTGGTGCCATATTTTGGACCATGGTAATCTCGATTGCCATGCGCTCCCAAAGGAAATTTTCAAAGAAATAATTGCTGATTGCTACTTCACATTAAGGGACATATTTTTTTAAACATGCTAACATTTTGTGGCTTTTTATGAAAACGGCGAAGTTCAAAATTCCATGGTCTACTTTTGCTAAGGTGATATTTTATTACCTTTTTTAATTTCATGGCTTAATTTTAGGTGCGTTTTCAATAAGAAATAAAAATAAAAACGGCGCAGACTCTGCAATAATTGCTCATGTGAGAGTTTCTATTGTGCAAAACTACGTCTCCTTTGTGCAGTTTAAAATCCTCCTTTCCGCTAACGAAAACACGTCCCTTACTTCAGAAAATCTTTCCTCACCTCAGGACCCTTTTTATTGCTAATATGATCTCAGAGAGAGAGAAAATTTGCCGCAGCCTTGAATGTTTAATCGATATTACAAGACTGTCATGTTATCTTTGTGATCATGTCTCCCTTTTCAAGCGATTTTAATCTTTTTTATAGGATCAGAAACGCATTTTAAAGTCGTAGTAGTATCAGATCTGTTTTCAGACAAAGCCTTGTTACAGGTAATTACAATCCAGGTTCATTTTCAGAAAATTGCAACAATGGGTTTAATTGATTGTGGCAATTCTCTCTGTGCCTCTTTGTCGTCTAGTTGTCTCACCATTTCAAACAAAAGGCTTATTGTCCCTTTATGCCAAGAAAGTATCTGTAAACACTTTTGAAGTTTCTGAGTTGTTGATTTAAGGATTCAATGAAGTGTAACAAATGCTTGATTTCAAGATGTTGATACGATAAAGACGCACAATGAATTACACCAAATGTTAACTTATCATATACGAACTGTGAGCATCTTTTCTTTATTTCTTGTATCAAAGCAAGATATAGCACAATCATGAAATGTTTTTGTAACAGCTCTGAAAAAATTGTATAATTGCATTAAAGGAATTGAAAAATACCTTTAAATAGAGATGTGCATTTTGCTTTTATATCTTTATAATTAATACAGTTTTAACGAATTATTTATATTGTTTGTAGTTATGATACTAATTTTATTTATATTTTATCAATATTTTACTTTTTTTGATACTTCATAGAGGCATCGCTTGGTTAATGAAATATTGAAAGAAGAACTTGGATCAGGAGTTCATGCACTCTCAATCCAGGTAGCGACGCTATAATCTCATAGAATTCAAGTTACAATTCTTTACTTTAAGTTTTGAATTGATCACTGAACTTCTGTTTTTCAGGAAGATAAAGAGTTAAAGATTAAAAGCTAAAAATAATTATCTAATGATTCCTTAAGACATCTTCTTTTTCCAGGTTTTAGGAAGCACTCCAATCTTTTCTCCAGTGTGATTAACTGATTTACTGGCATAATGATTCGTTTTTATTTCTGTTTTTCATTTCATTTAGGCCAAAACTCCTCAGCAATGGGATGAAAGTAACTACGAAGTTGCCAAGTCTCCTCCTTGTATGGGTGGAAGTAAAAGATAACATGGCGTCAACAATAATAATATGATGCGTTGTAACAATGAATTATTTAGGAAGGATGCGTGAATTTACTGGCTTATTAGGGAAAATAGGAATTGTGAATAGTTTGAAAATTTTGACAGGTATAATATCAGTTTAAATAAGTATAGGTTCCGAACATTAATTTGCGCGTTTTGGTGACAGAGTTCGAAATTACCTCAAAAGCTTAAACTTAAAGTAATCACAAGATTTTTTCGAAGTTTTTTGAATAATTTTATTTTCTATGACCTTGAATACCTTGCTTCACCAGTTAAACTATAAAATTTTTCAAAGCAGTTTTTCCAAAGAATAGCTAGTAATTTCTGAAAATGCACATAAAGTACTTTCTTGGGCTTGAGCACTAAACTTCAAAGTTGTGCATACTCTCAGGGGGGGGGGGGCTTCTAATTTATCATGAAGGTTTCATCAAAGTGGAAGATTAAATAAAAATTACTCCTGTTTTAATTTCTAGTGGATAATAAATTGTCATGCCGTGATTTAGGTGGGGTGAATATTTCCTGCAAGAATAAAAAAATTTGCAGCCCTGGAGGACAACAAAATCACAAGGCCTTTTGTTCGGTAATTCGAGAACTCCTGCAAAAGAACTCAATAACCAGAAGAGACAGGTATACCTCAGTTTGTAATCGTTGCTGTACCGGTAACCTGCGTTGTGAATTGGCTTTTGATTGTAAAATTGTATAATTATTTGTGTGAATTACGTCAAAAAGTAGTCTTTTGGAGTCAGTGACTCATTGTTTTTGAATTATTGCTAGGCAACATTCTATTGTTTATCATCCCCCTGATTTTCCAAATTAAATATCAGGATCTCGATTTTGATTGGTTGATTTGAATCTTTCTATTGTTCTCTTGTTTACCGCCTCATCTGCCTCGTTTGGTTTATTTAAAAATGGTGGAAAAATTCTACACACAGAAAAGGAAGGTGAAATGCGAAAGAAGTTGATAGATATTTGCCACTTGTAAAAGGTAATTGCAAGTGATTTTTATCTTTTCATTAAAGCAGGTATCGATAAGAACTGAATAGATTTAATGATCAAAGATCGCTAATTGCAATTGATCAATAATTAATGTTTATCTAAGCTGCTATTTAGGCCATACGTAACTACCCTTTTCAACATCCTGCTCTCCTCGTCAAGAAATTATCATGGAGGAAATAATTGACCGAGCACTTTTGCAGACTAACAAAACTAGGCTCATATTAATTTCAGCAGCAACCGTAATAACAAAGCAATATCTCTGATTATTTGATTTCAGCTGTCAAAGCTGGGTATAGGAAAGACATCACAATGCAATGCAGAATTAATATGCCAACAATGCGTTAATAGCCTCTGCCGAGGGGGGGGGGGGGTACACTAGTCCCTTTGTAGAATAGCTTTTCAGATTAGCACACCTACACGACAGTTTAGCAATAATCTGTTAGAAAAGGAGGTGCCCCTTGAAAGCTTATCTCCCCCCGTATACATCCACTAAATATCAAAAATAAAAATAGAAACTTAATATGGACATTTTTGCTATGTTAAAGTAAAAATATATAAAACTCCTTCCCACACATGCAAACACCATTTAATTCTTGGTGATAATACATCCAGAAAATACTTACATGCTCCTATTTGAAGCTAATTTTACCACTTCTATGCAAATCAAAGGATTTAAAATATGCTTGCATTACACAAACTAACATAGCACTATCATATTAGTTGCTGCTTCTGTGAAAACAAAGTAATGTGTGTTTACATACAATCCCGAACAGATGTATTAGCACAGATGACAAAAGCATACCCAATAACCCAGCATACATAAAGAGCACATCAACCCCCATCCCCATGCCAAAATAGTCCAATATTATCAGCTTTGTTGTCCCTACAGAATTGATACTCACAAAGTGTAAACAGCTGCAACTTATCAATTGCTGCAATTTAATGTTTACCAAGGGTCTAGGAATACAGGATACCAGTTAAGTAGGCCATGCTTTGATCTGTAATGTGAAGGTAAACATATCAAAGTATATTTTACTCTGCAGCAAAAAGAGACTACCAACTTATAAACATTGCTATATGATAATAAAGAGACTGGCTCAGAAAATATTGGTGTGACAGCCCCCCCCCCCCTTATGCTCATCCCTATATACAAGGATACTTCTTCTTTTTTCACTTCTATAAAATTTGTTTTATAATTGTGTGCCAGTGCTTGATTTGTTAGAGTTTTTTGCCAAACAATCTCTATCTGATATTATAGAAGAGATGAAGGTGCAATGACAAAGTCATAGGAGTGGAGAATATGCAAGGTTTCATACCCCATAATGTTTTAAGTGAATAGCTTGTGGGTTTCATAAGATTATTGTGGATGTTTCAGGAAAGACAAAATGAGAAAATCGGATGCTCACACCATTTTTAACAGGGTATTAATAGTGGAGGGGCAATAGGATGCTACCCTTCACAGCATTATCCTTTCCTGACCACAGATAAAAGCTTTCAGCCCTTGCTTTGAATTCATAGTGTTTTACTCGTCTTGTATGCATGATTGCTAAAATTGTGAAACTCAGATTTGACTTCAGTCCTCTTTTCAATATCCAATTACTAATAAACTTTGTTTTTAAGACACTGATCACTTTTGTAGAAAACAACAAAAAGAAATTTGTTAATAATCACAATAAAAATTCAGGATTTATAATTCTTTTTAGGATTGATTTTGGAGACATTTTTAAAGCAGTATGGCATCTAAAGGTAGTATGATGACCCAAAGAGAGCATTTTGCATCAACTTTACATGCATCAAAACTGACATTTGAATATTATTCTGAGGCAGTATCATTAGTTTCATGCATGCAAATTTCAAAAAAGTGGAGATATAACCACTGCAAATACTTTCTAATTGTTTTTATTATCCTGCTGTGCTTGCCATCAAAGACTTTGTCACAAAGTTCTAGCTCTGCAAATTGTACATTGACATGTCCAAGTTCCAGGCTAATAGCCTGCTCACCTAAAGCCAGCCCATTGCAAATAAACTTGGGTGTCAGCGACAGGGAAGTGTGCCATACAATAAGACAATGTTATGGCAGTGACTCAGATGAAGTAGTGGTTGTACAACAAAAGCCTGTTAATGTGTTACTTGGACAGGCATTGAGAATGCAAACTGTTGCCAGCTCTTCATCAATCTATTGGCAGCTTTATAGAGTTTCACTTGAACAATTTACATCATGCAATAGCTTTACAACAAATGGGACGTTAGTTGCAAACATATCACAATCATCTGCTTATGTTTTCAACTCCACACAATATGGAGTGGGAAGGTTCTACTTTGCTGGAAATGTTGACAATATATTGACTTGTAGCTTTGGCCTACGGATATCTATAACTGTAAAAAGTCACAGCTGCCTAGCAGGAGAATCTAGAAATTCTCTATGCAATGGTAAAGGCATTTGTATTGCAACGCAGAATGTTTCAATCGCCACCTGCAACTGTTGCAGTGGCTACAACGGATCAACATGTGGTGAGTACAATGCGTGTTCATCAAATCCTTGTCTAAATCTTGGAAATTGCACAGACATTGCTGCTGGCTTTAAAACTAATTATACGTGTCATTGTACTCCGTATTACACCGGTAAAAACTGCGAAACGGAGGTTAATTACTGCAATTCAACACCTTGCTTTCACAACGCAACATGTAACAATTTAGTACTACAGAAAAATTACTCGTGCAATTGTAGTCCTGGGTTTACGGGTCGAAACTGTGAAATTAACATTGATGATTGTGTTGGTAATAACTGCACGCACAATGCTACCTGTGTTGATTTGATAAACGATTTTCGATGCGTTTGTAATGGGAACTGGACTGGCCAGTTTTGTAACCAAGATATCAACGAATGCAACTCAATGAAATGTCTGAACAATGCAACCTGCGTTAACACTCCTGGAAGCTTCTATTGTTCATGTCCTGTTAATGTCACAGGAAGATTATGCGAAACAGATCTTTACGATGATTGTGCATCAAACCCTTGTTTGAATCAAGGAACGTGCAAAGATCTTGTTGGAGGTTTCAACTGCACTTGTCCCCGAGGTTACAGAGGTATACGATGTGAAATCGACGTAAATGAATGCCTAAGCAGCCCATGCTCCCCTGAGGGAACAAGTCGTTGCATTGATGGGCCTGGCAATTACTCATGCGTGTGTCTTTCAGAATATACAGGTACACGATGTGAACAGCTTATCAACAGATGTATATCCAGCCCGTGTTTAAACGGAGGACTTTGTGTCAATCGATATGGTGGCTACAGCTGCGTTTGTCCTGCGGGTTATCGCGGTACCCATTGTCAGGAAGTGCTTGATAAATGTGGTTATGCTCCATGTAAAAACAATGGCACATGTGAAAGGGCTGGTGACTTTCTTTCGAATTATACGTGTAATTGCACTGCAGGTTGGACGGGACGCAATTGTACGGAGGACTTCAACGAATGCCAATCAAATCCATGCTTAAACAATGCAACATGCTTGAATTATTTCAACAGATACGCGTGCAATTGTCAGATTGGTTGGAAAGGAACACGATGTGAGACAAATGTTGATGCCTGTGAGGCATCGCCATGCAAAAACAATGCAACGTGTACTGATTTACAAACTGCTTTTGATTACAGGTGCACTTGTGTTGCTGGATTCACGGGCAAAAACTGTTCTATGAATATTGATGACTGCATACGTTTGAATGCAAATTGCAACAATGGCAAATGTGTTGACCGAGTTGGTAGTTACTTCTGCAATTGCAGCCAAGGATGGTTTGGTAAATATTGCGATACAAACAGAGATATATGCGCGAGTAGGCCGTGTTTAAACGGAGCTTCTTGCGAAAATGTCAACACGACCTCTGGATTCGTGTGTAACTGTAAAAGTGGTTGGACTGGCTCAAATTGTGAGACAAATATAGATGACTGTGTTTCAAATCTATGCCAGAACGGTGCAACATGTAATGACCTTTTGAATCAATACAACTGCACGTGTAGAAATGGCTACACAGGACGTTATTGTGAGACAGAGATTAATGAATGCCTTTCAAACCCTTGCATTAACAATGCGACGTGTATTAATAACATTGGCAACTTTAGGTGCACTTGTCTTCAAGGCTACACTGGTGCCCAGTGTGAGTTCAACATAAATGAATGTGCCTCGTCTCCTTGCTTTTACAATGCTACTTGTATCGATGAAGTTAACAGATACACATGTAGCTGTAAAGGAGGTTACGTTGGTGTTCATTGTGAAATACCTTTATGTAGGACGAATCCGTGCAGAAATGGTGGCCAATGCATACAATCACAAGACAGGTATACCTGCCAATGCCAGCCGGGGTACACTGGTCAAAACTGTGAGTTGCAGATCAATGAATGTGCATCGAATCCATGCCAAAACAATGCATCCTGTGTTGATCAGCTTAATGGCTACCAATGCAATTGCTTGAATGGCTACACAGGTAGGCTATGTGAGACACATCTTTGTGACACAAATGTGTGCCAGAATGGTGCACCATGCCAAAGAATACCATCTGGTTATATGTGCAATTGTTTGAGTGGTTTTACAGGAAGAAACTGTGAACAGCAAATAAATGAGTGTTTATCAAGCCCTTGCAATGCAACTGGGAGCGTGAATTGTACAGATCTTGTTGCTGGATATAGATGTTACTGTAAAGGGGGATATGTGGGTCAGAGGTGCGATAATCATACATGTGATACCTTGAAGCCTTGCCAAAACGGAGCATCGTGCAATCGATTACCTAATGGATACCAATGTGTTTGTTTACCCGGATTTACGGGTGTCAATTGCCAACAAAACATAAACGAATGTGCATCAAACCCTTGCATCAACGGAACTTGTATTGATAGAATTAATGGGTATTCGTGCAATTGCTCTTCAATGTATACTGGAGCTAGATGCGAAACAAACATGGATCTATGCGCTAGTAGACCTTGCATGAATAATGCTACTTGTGAAAACAATGTGACGTCGATGTCATTTTCCTGCAGGTGCCTTGGAGGATACGCAGGCAGATTATGTCAGAATCATCTTTGCGCTACAATTAGACCGTGCCTTAATAATGGGACATGTTTAAGATTGCCTCATAATTATTCTTGTCAGTGTGTAACAGGATTTGCCGGAAATCGTTGTGAAATTGATATCAACGAGTGCGCGTCATTCCCTTGTTTAAACGCGGGAATCTGCGAGAATCGTAGAGGCTCATTTTCCTGCTCCTGTCCAAGGAATTTCACTGGTACTCGATGTGAGACATTTCTAGACTTCTGCACTCCGAACCCTTGCAATAATGGCACGTGTTTTAACAACTACACATTGCAGACTTTCCAATGCTCTTGCCCTCCTGCTTTCATTGGTAGGCAGTGCGAGATGCACATTTGTGACATGAACAACCCCTGCAAAAATGGAGCGACGTGCCTTAGAGATTTAAACAGAGCAAGATGCATTTGTTTACCTGGTTATACTGGACAGAACTGCTCGGTAAACATCAACGAATGTGCATCAAATCCTTGCCTAAATAGTGGTACATGCTTGGATGGTATTAACAGATTTACATGCCAGTGTCTTTCGCGATATACTGGTAGCAGATGTGAAAATGTAGCAGATTATTGTGCATCCAGTCCTTGTGCAAATTCAAGCACGTGCATTAACGACTATACAAACGGAACATACAAGTGTATTTGTCATCCGTTTAGAACAGGACGCAACTGTGAAGTGTACCTTGGGCCCTGTTATTCAAAGCCTTGCTTGCACAATGGAACATGTATTGAAACACCAGGCCAGTCTTTTAACTGTGTTTGTCCGTTTGGTTATTCAGGGCCTAGATGTGAAAGGATTACATGCCCATGCCAAAACGATGGACGTTGTGCTTTGCTCACTGGCAATGTTAAATGCATATGTCCAAATGAATATGGTGGATCATTGTGTGAGAATTTTTATGGTGACTGTCGTAATAATGCTAGCAAAAGGTGTGTCGATAATTCGTTTTGTGTTCAAGGGCCGTATGGTTATTACTGCCGCTGCCCAGGACACTTATCAGGAGACTTACGATGCACGCAGATAACAACATGTAACCCTTCGCCTTGTCTGAATAATGCTGTTTGCAGGAATAGTGGATTTACGTCACTTGAATGCGTTTGCCTCGCGGGTTTTGCAGGACCGTTTTGCCAATTTGATGTGAATGAATGTGCATTAAACCCATGCCTTAATGGAGGAACATGCCGTGAAGTTGGTGCTGGAAATTTTACTTGCTATTGTCCATCGAGATATCATGGTGATCGCTGTCAAAACGAATCTTCAATAACAAGTACGATGCAAATGTTTGCAACAAGTTTGACGCCATTTTCACCTGTTACAACGCTTTCTGCTACATTATTTCAAACATCATCTTTCACATCTACTGCTGTTACGACACCAATCTCAACTTCAACCATTCATTTATTATCTCAAACACAGATATCATCCTATATGCCTACCTCTCTGTCATCACTGCCTTTATCAGCCATTCATTTACAATCATCTTCCAACCCGACCCCTGTGTCTTTAACAGACAGTTCTTTTATTCCATCGCAAATAGCATCCACCAGCCCGTCTGTTTTTATCAGTCCAGCATCATCAAGCCCTTTCTCTTCAATTCAGCCATCTCTTTTTAGACAATCGTTAGTTTCATCATTTGCACCACATGCTACTTCCTCTGCTTTTTTTTTCCAATCCCAGTTGTCATCTGTAACGTCTCCTTTCTTTCCATCTACAACAGCAGCTAACAGCATATTCACTGGTAGCCACACTAACATTCTATCTCCTGCCAATACAGTCGCATCAACTATTGCCATCCCATCTTCTATCAATTACGTTTCTACAGCTATATCTTTTCCCACAAATGTTACGAAATCATCTTCCATCTATGCATCCTCCATACAAATTTCTTTAATTCAGCAATCCTCTAACCCTTCATTTTCCACTCAATCATCAATTTTCAGTAGTTCCATCCAACATTTTTCATCTCATACGATTCAGCCCTCTTCCATTTCTTCCTCTTTCGAATCTCTTGCCAGCCAGACCTTTGCTCTGCATTCCACATCTATCAAACCCACTCCCCTTTCTTCGTTTTCCCCTTTTTTTATTCAGTCATCCATTATTCTTCTATCAACTGCAGGATTTTCTTCCATACAATCATCTTTGGAAAGCTCTGCCTCCCAACCATCTTTGGTCAAAACCTCTCTTGTCAGCCAGCAATTCCCAACTCAATCTCTAACCTCCAAATCATCTGCTGCATCTGTCTTCACCCTGACTTTACAATCTTCAATCAGTCTCATTCCAGCTTTGCATTCTTCGTTACTTTCCTACTCCTCTGTTTTCTCCCCTGTTACTTCATCTCCTTTCATTGCCATTAGTTTTTCTAGCGCCTTTTCATTTGTCTTCTCATCATCTGCTGTTCAAACATTGTCTTTTACATCTGCTAGCACTGCATTATCCTTTCAATCTTCCACTAAAACCACACTCTTTACCATTCAGTCTTCCCCAATCCAACCTTCAACTTCTCTGCCCCCTAGTATACCCACTCCCCCTGTCCAGTCCTCTATGTATCAATCTGCTTCCTTCTCATCTCTAGCGCTTTCTTCTCTGGATTTTTCTACCCTTCGATACTCTCCCAGCACATTCTCCACTCTTCAATCCAACCAGATCCAATCCTTCAGTGCCATTTCCACTGGTCTCTTATCTTCAATCATGCAACCATCACTCAGTTCAATCCAATCTCCCTTTCAAACTCCATCAAATTTCATTGCATCTTCCAATGCAACTCCCATCCGATCATCATTAAATTCTGTTGCAACTTCCATTGAATCCTCTTTCAATTCCATTGCAATTTCAACTGCAACTCCCTTGCAATCCTCCTTCAGTTCCATCGAGACTCCCTTGCACTCCTCATTTAATTCTGTTGCAACCTCAATTGCAACTCCCATACAATCATCACTCAACTCTGTTGCAACTCCCATGCAATCTTCATTCAATTCCTTTTCAACACCTTCACAGCCTGCATTCCGTTCATTTGTGTCTTCTACCCTGCCATCAACTATTTCATCATCACTACCAACGTCATATTCTTCTCTACTGTCTGCCTCTGTCTTTCCGTCAAATCCTTGTTATCCAAATCCATGTCTTCAAGGAGGTAATTGCACGCAGTTATCTGCTCGAACGTTCAACTGCTCGTGTGAAATTGGTTATGGAGGCTCAAGATGCAATAATCTCATTTGCCAGTGTCAAAATAATGGCAGATGTGTTCGTGACAGTCCATCTACAAGTTTTAGATGTGTTTGTCAGGTCGGGTTTAATGGAAAATACTGCGAAAATCGGGTCGGAGATTGTCGTACGCAAAATTGCAGTGGCAATGGTGTCTGCAGAGAGCGTCTTCAAGGATTCGTTTGCGCGTGTAATCCTGGATATTATGGTGAAAAATGTGAAAATTACACGAACTCGTGTCTGCAAATTCCGTGCAAAAACTCAGGCATCTGTATTACACGATCAAACGCGACGGGAGGTGGGTTTACGTGTGTTTGTCCGCATGGTTACCAGGGACAATTATGTCAGTTTGATTACAATGAATGTGCATCATCACCTTGTTTAAATGGTGGAACTTGCCGAGAAAATCGCATTAACTCTTATGAATGTTACTGCCCGTATTGGTCGTATGGTACTAACTGTGAACTGCTCCGATCTACTGCAATACGTACAGCGTCATATGAAAGCACCATGGTATCATCACAACACCCAGCATCCAGCATTGCTGATACCTCGTTTCATGTTCCTGTCTCAAGCATTCTGTCATCTGTGACGTCAAATATCGTCTCCAACGTAACTTCAAGTGTGTTCTCATCAGCTGCATCTCGTGTTTCATCACAGCCAAGCCATTCTCTCAAAATAGCTACCGACGTTTCGACGTTACAAATTTCTAAGAGTTCCCTGCTACCAACCAACGTAACTTCTAGAATAACCAAGAGTCCTTACACTCAGCAGTCCTCGGGCACGTCTTCACTAACAAGCATTCAGCCTAAAATTTCTTACACTTTAACCGTTGCTGTTTCGAGTTTCCGTGACGATTCAACCAGTACAAGAAGGATTCCTGAACTATCCACATTTACAAGTTCTTTGCTAGACTCATCGGCGCTTTCTTCAAGAATTGCCTCTTCCACTTCAACATCACTCCCAGCACAGAGTGAGTTTTCATCATCGGTAAAAGCGAATGCGACATTTTCGACTTACGAGACTCTACCGGAATCCACTATCGCTACATCGATACTTGGGACGAAACATCTTACAGCAAGTGTGTCGTATCTTGCAACGAGCATCTTTTCTGCACAACCCAGCCAATCAACCGCTGTTTTATCGACTATTACGACACAACTACGACCAACTTCAATTGGATCATCAACAATTTTGCCTTCGCCTGCAAGATCTTCATTCTTTGCAGCGCCATCTTCATTTGTTGCCCCAACATCAACGCCGCTTAGAAAACTCACTTGTGCTGATAAGCCGTGTAATGGTTACCCGTGTTACAATGAAACAAACAATGATTTACAGTTCAGATGTGTTTGTTACTATCCATCCTTTGGACCAAGATGCATTCAAGGCAAGGAATTTTGTTCATTGCTTAATTTTATATTCATTTTCACAGATGGCAACCCATGATGAAGATGCTAGACCGATGAAAGGGGCATGAAATTTCCTAATTATCATAGACTTGATTTTATAAACTAGGACAGAGAAAGTCAATGTCAAAGAGTTAACCCTAAAATTGCATAAAAAATGTTATACGCTCTTGTAAAATACCCGGAACTTGGTCGTCTTTTTTGCTGCAGTTTTTAGTTTAACTGCAAACAGTTTGCACTACATTTGCTACCAAAACTTCAGGCTGAACATGAATAACATTCCAGATTTCTCCAGTACACACGATTTGATCGAGATTCTAAAATTTTAGTTTTAAATTGTAGGTAAATAAAATTGGTTTACTTCGATTTTCGCCTTCCATAAAGATAAAATGGTCTGGGTGGGCCATCGCATTTTTGATTCTTCTCAGCAGTCTTTCTCACGGTTGCCAACAGTGAAACCTGGAAGCATACACATTTGCATAATAACTTTCATTTATTTACCTCCTAATGTTTGATAATAAAAGTTTAAAATGACAATTTCTGATAAATGTACACAAATGTCTTAAGCAGATTCACATTTCTAGCCATAGAACCAGAGACGAACTGGATTTCCTGCTACTTAGAAAGAGAATTGGTTGTAGCTAATAGTTTCAAAATCTGGAATATTATTCTTGAAAACAGCAGGGAGTCTGAGACCTTTCCAAGATGAGATTTAGAACTGAGTTAAGAGGATATTTACTGAGCATGTGTCAATGATACCAAATGCAGGACCCCTTGAAAAGCGTTATGATTCTTTAACTTTCTCATTTTGGTCATTGATAAGTAATAGCACTGCATGTTACACTTGGTTGATAGTAAGGATCATCAATATTCAATTGAAATGAATGATTAAAAGCATCATAAATCTCAATAGTAAAGACACTGTTGTTTTAAGCTCGTTTCCTTCACTCACGGTTTGCCTGTATAACGACATCGATTACTAAAGCAGTATAATAAATCTGTTTTCATTTTCTTTCAGGCATAAACATTCACTTTCCATACTTCAATGGACACTCGTACGTTGAATATGCAGCCATTCCTTTTAACTACATCGTCAATCGCATTGTTTTTACATTTCGCACAACAAATTCCGATGGGTTGTTACTTTATGCCGGTCATCAATCCTACAGTGATTTCATCTTGCTGAGAATTGTAAATGGCCTAGTCGAGTTCAGGTTCAATGCTGGTGCTGAAACAGTCTCCATAACAAGCACAGAGAGGGTAGATAACGGAAGGCTGTTGACGATTGTGGCCACGTGAGTATTATAATTCGATAATATTATTGGCTAGCGTATTCCTGCGCAGAAGATAAACACCGTCGAGTAACAATGACTGTACAAGTCTCCGATGGGTGATTTTGGCAAGCTATAAAAACTGATTAAGAATCAATTGCAAAGCAACAATGAAGGAAGGTCTTCAAGTCTATCGTGATATTCCAACGTTTCGTCCTAGCACACGGTAGTTTATTTTAAACTTGATATAATCAAATACAATCGACATTAATTCATTTTAGGCTTTTCACACTAAGTTAACCTTGAACGAATTGGTACGGCAAGGTGAAGATAGAAATCAACCTTGATTAGGATGATCTAACATTATAAATATTTGACAAAAGCAAACGTGCCAAAAAGCAAAACGATTCCATGAATAGCAATGGAAGAAAGCTTGCTGAACAACGTAGCTGTGACAATGTTGCACCTAGACCGTACTTGCCTTTTTCTAGAAGATTTCTCTTCTAGCTCTAAAAACAACGATCGTTTCTTTTACATAATATTCAAACTTTTGAATTCTTCTTTCTAGACATGACAGTCGTTTTGGAACAGGAACTCTTGCTGTAAATTCATCTGCACCAATCAGTCGATCTTCATCGTCTTCATTTACTAGCATACAATTATCAACATCATGGTTTATAGGAGGCCTAAATAATTCATTTCGACCCGTCAATTCGTCAAGTGGTCTTCCTTCGTTAACGAGACTTGTTGGTTGCATTCGAGATGTTCAAGTTAATGCACAACCATACAGAATATTGAGTAAGTTGATTCATTTGATAAATTCATTGTAAATCAAAATGGTTTGCAAGAATATTCTATTTCTATTTCCATTTCAAGCTACGATTTGTCTTATGAGAGTACCAGTCTCTCTTATTTTGGGCCAGATTGAATGGCACATAAAAGTTATGTGGTGCTACTAATAGTCAAAAAAGTCAAATGGTGACCAAGGTTTTCTTTCTATGGGAAATATGAATCTAGCTAATTTGGCATCAAAACACGAAATCTGTCGTGAAGGCACAGACCTTGTTTTGATACTGTCATCGCCTTTGTTGCAGCATATTGTATAACGGGCCTACATACTTGAAGTGCTTTTAAATGTTTCTTTATTAGATGCAAAGAGCTGGTTAAGCATAAGTGAATGCGACGTTTCGGCTTGTGAACGCGGACCTTGTCGTAACAATGCTACGTGCATTCAAAATGCAGCGAATCCACAATTATACACATGCCAATGTGGTACTGGTTATTATGGACAAGACTGTACTGAAAGAGAGGCTCATTGCCAAGGCGACCCATGCAATGGAGGCACATGTGTATGGACACCAACTGGCCACGTGTGTTTATGCCAATATGGTAGACACGGTTCATCTTGCTTATCATGTAAATATCTTCTTTTTATGTTTTATATTTCATCTTGTATTTAAATATTAAACATTAATATTTAAACGACAAAGAATTTTATTGGGCTACAATTTGTAAGCGAAATTACAGTACAACTTTTAATTCCAAAATTAGATCTGAGAAATATTTACCTTCCATCAGGTATGTAGGTTGAATTTTAACCTTACCATTCTACAGGTGCAATTACAAAACTGTACTGATCATTAATGAAATGTAATTTCTTGAGGAAGAGGCTATTGCCAATTGTAGATAGGGGGCTGGGAAACTATCATTTAATTCAGCAATTATTTCTTGGTTTCCTGACACTCTAACAATCAAGAAAGTCTGGTTATATGATTGACCACCTCACTGAAAACCTAAATGTATGCGTAGCTCCACTGGATAAGCCAAGGCCCAAAAATTTTATCCGCTCCCTTCCCACTGTTAACAACAACCGATCTCTGAAGATGGATACTGTTACTAAAATATCATTATTATCATCTTTATCATTTTTAGCAATAAACATTACAAGACCAACCTTTAGTCACGTGAATAATTACTCATCATACATGGAGTATCCTTGGCAACAAACTGTTCGAAACGCAGATTCAAGATTTGACATTAAAATGCAATTTAAACTCGATTTACAAAATCCAAGATCATCTCGTAATGGATTATTGGCATTTGCAGCTCAAAGTACAATAGGTATTAGTTTCTTAACTTTTCAGTATTAGGCATTTGGGTGTTGTCTTTTCAAAGGAATATTATATCTTAATGGAAGTTTAAATTATATTGAATGGGTATTGCATGGGAGTTTGGAACTGAGAATTGAGTGATGGTTGGCCACTGATTATGATTTTGATTCTGAGTAACGATTATTATCGAATTGTTCTCTTTCGGTATGACTTATCAGGTCAAATATACTTTTTCATCAGGGTACTGATACTTAACCACGTATCATAAATTGTAAAGGATCAAACTATAATTACATAATTCATGAAAGTCCCAGATACAAATAATTTCACAAAATATCTATGAAAGTAAGATATTTTAATTATCTGCTATGAAATGCTGGAATGATATTCTATTTGCTATGAGAAAACTCCAAACTATAAGTTGCTTTAAAAAAGAACTAAATGAATACTCAACGCGCTAACTTACAACAATCTAATTTCTAAACACGTCTCTCTGCTTGTCGAGAGTTTAAAGCATATTGAATTGGATGTTACAGAACTTGTGTATGAAGTAAAACGTAATTGCTACCGTGCATCCATTTTTTTGTGAGCCTTACATAAAATAGCGATGATTACATCCTCTCCATCGGTTTATCATTTGCCTAATTCTCTTATTTTCCCTTTCAGGTGCCTCTGGTGACGATTTCTTTGCATTAGGCATTGTCAATAACTACACTTACCTCGTTTACAACCTCGGTGGTGGTCTAGCCTCGCTCAGAAGTTCATCACAAATCGACCCTACAAGAACATGGCATTTTATTGTGGCTGGTCGGGCAGGCCGTTCAGGCTACATGTACCTTGATAATCAGCCTGCTGTTTACGTAACAAGCCCTGGAGTTTTAACTGGACTTGATGTCTATTCACCTTTGTATGTAGGTGGTGTGCCTGACTTTTCAAAATTGCCTCCGATTGTCCGGTCGTATTTTAGCACCGGATTTGTCGGCACGATGTTTGACACGGCGTTTAGAACAAGCACGACTAATTTCAAATCTTTGCTAACGTTCCCGACTGGATCTGTACCTAATGGGGTGGTGGGCGTACCAGTGGAACGAGGACTGAACATCGGTGACAGCAACATAAATGAATGTGTGCCAAATCCATGCCGAAATAATGGAACATGTACTCAAAGTGGTATGTGAACCAATATTGATATTCTATTTCAAATAAATCTTTGCAATATGCAGTACATTACTGATATATGTGATAACACGAGGTTCAAACTGGACATGTAGAAGCGCAGCTATCAAGGGTGACGCGCATAATCAATCAGCAATCAGCAGAATCAGCATATCAGCACAAATATGATTGTTGGACAGTAGCAAATGTGTATTGAATATATGCTCTTGCGATTTCTTTTTTTGAAAAAAGTTAGCACCTATGTTATTTTAAAGCCTCACATTCGCTAGTCCAGTTTCTTGAGTAGGAATCTAACAAAGCGTTCCCCTAGTTATCAAAACTTTCGAGTTAGATTCGTCTATTTACCGAAGGTTTTACTTAAGGCTCATACTTACGGGTTTTTACCCTTCTTGAACCAAAGACTCCTTAAAACTAACAATGCAATTCAATTTCTAGGTGGTCAGTTCACGTGCACATGTAGGACAGGTTGGACGGGAATCACGTGTCAAGATAGTCGTATCCCTTGCATTGATTACAATCCGTGTGCACCTGGGTCGATATGCCAATCAAATGCAAATGGAGTCAGCTGTGATTGTCAGCTTGGCCGAATGGGAACTCGTTGTGATCAATGTTAGTATCTTTGTTTTGAACTATAGTGCATTTAACATTCTGCATCCTTTTCTCGCCTAAATGAAGAAGACTCTACAATATGTAACTTTGATTGACATTTTGCAGAAACAATAGAATGGGAGGCTGTTGATTTGCAGCTCTTCTTCACTCTCTTTGTCTTTGCCCACTAAAATCCCAGGTTGATTGAAATCACAGTCACATATTTTAGAACCTCATTGCTAAATTTGATCTATTGCATGCGTTTAATGGATATTAAGGGCCTTGGTCAAAGTTTATAAGGACGTAAGGTTGGGACAGCAAATCGACCTGATAAGAGACGCCGTTTAACGACATCTTCTATTAACAAAATTTTGCAACAATATTATGGATGATCTTAAAATCAGAACAATTGAGCCATATGCACTTTGCGGCGTTTAAAAGTTCTGTGTGGCCACAAGACAGTCGATATCAAATAAAAGAGCCACAAATGCGGCGTTGAATGTGATAGAAATTGTGGCGATACGGAGCACTGTGGTGGAATGAATGAAGCATCATCTGAAGATCATGTGCAACTTTATCATCACTTAGATCACTTAACTATTGCACTAGCTTTTGTTAATTAATGCTTTTTTTTGCTTTGTACCTTGCTAGTATGAGCCCTGGCGAGCCTTGCACCATCACTTTAAATATAATCATGTTTGCTAAAATGCATTGATAGATGTTGTGACGATGGACAGTGGTGGAATGAAGGAAGCATCATCTAATGAACACGTGCAATTGTTCCTATTTCAATATGTTGCCTTGTGCTAGTCTACGCCCAGTCTAGCCTTGCACAATCACTTTAAGTATGATAATGACATGCAAACCGGCATTGTTAGGTATGGGGTAAGTCAGAAGATGAACGGGTAACGAACCAATGAAACGATTGCAAAACGATCTTAATTCTCATGATCCGAACAATACTCATAATGGTAATGCTGAGCTAGCCTTTGATGATATTTTTATGAGAAATGACTCTCGCTTGAACTTTTTGCTAGCTAGGAAAATCAGTTTGGAAAATCAGGAAAACGGGTTTTGCCATCCATTTCTTTTTATTTTATGAAATTACATTTTCAGCCCAACTGATATAACTCTGTTATTCCATTGCAGCTGTGAATGTAACACAACCATTCTTCAAAACAAATTCATTCATGGGTTTCCAAAGACCCGATGTCAAATATTACACCAAAGTTTACATTCGCTTCAAAGCTGCAAAACTTGATGGCCTTTTGTTTTATTTATCTGAGAAAATCGATAGTTCAAGTGGTGATTTCTTTGCAGTCAGTTTGTGGCAAGGGTAAGACAAAATCTTATTTAATTTCCTTTTAATTCATTAAGACTCATTGAGCCATTTAAGGGGTTAGCTAACTGGTGGTTCATCATTAACATGCCAAAGGCAGTCTGGACCATGCATATCTTCATTATTCCAGGCATCTTGCTAAGCTTCCAACCATTTGACATTCATCAGCCTTGTACCCCAGGGTGAATTACACCCCAAAAGAGACGCGAAATCCCCACAAAACTATAGATTTCGTTTAGATATAGGTTTGGCAAAAACAGGAAGCATTGTTGACTATAGTTAACTCTACACTTGTGAATAGTTTTTCAAATTAGGAATATTATCTCTGATGGATACTCAAATCATTGGGAACCATGCTTATTCGGTGTCTTGCTTAAAATTCTGATACTTGTACTCAAGTAGATAATTGATAGTGGAAACCCTCTAATTACATGCTTTTTCTCTAGTGCAGAATATTATCCCAACTTGTTTACCAGTTACAATCTGTTGAATTGAGGAAAATTGAGGAGACTGCAACTTTAATTGCGGAGAAAATTCAAAAGCATTTTAAAAGTCTGCCCTTGGGTAACGTCCATCCCTGGGATGAAACTACTTGAAGGTTTTGAAATCGACACAAATATGTGATGAGTTTGTATCCCCCTGTTATTTCTCATCAAAGGTACATTTATGTTCGTTTCAATCTTGGTCTTGGATTGGCAAACATGAGGTCGCGGAACAAAATCAAGCTGAAGCAATGGCATGAATTGTACGTTGAAAGAAGGAGAAAAGAGGCGATCATGAGACTTGATTCATTCATGTTTGTTGGTGTTAGAAGTTCTGGTTCGTATACACAATTAAATGTTGGCTCCATTGTCTATCTAGGAGGCCTACCCAGGCTGTCCGCTTTAAGTCCATCCGCTGTAAAAGATGTGACCTCACAGAGAGACTTTGAAGGAACTGTGTCTCATTTTATTGTAAGTATTAATACAATAGTGTTTGTTTAATTATAATGATAATACAGTTATAAAGTAGTAGTGTATGTTTAATAATATTAATGATAATTTTCGAATCACTTTGCTGCATTCAACACTATAATTTAAAAGAAGCTGTTATAAATGTGTGTCCAGTGAAAATGATTCATACTAAGGGTGCATGCCTTGAAGATGTTACTATAGCAGTGCCATAGATTGCATTTTAGTCCTGCTAAGCCTTTAGGATATACAAAAAATCACATTTATACATACCTCAACCCTCCCAGATCGTAACACTCTGACCATTTGTGCTGCGATGAGTGCTCAGTCATTATATCTCGAACGGCTTACTACGTTACTCTTCGGTGCCAAATAAACAGAGAGAAGGGCACTTGTTAATTTTTTCAACAATTTTCTACTGGTTTTTACTGAATAGAATAATTAAGAAGCTGAAATTTCTACAACAAAGTTTTAACACCTTACTTTGGATTTTCAAGGTCTCAAATAATGAATATGTGAATAATTAACCTTTTTATGAAAAATGAGAAATTTGGAAGGTGTTGACAATCTCAATTTCTTTGTAATGACAGGTGAATGATATTCCTAAAGTTTTCAGTTCAGCCAGAGGTGTTATTGGACGAAACATTGAAGATGTAAAACGAACATGTGTGTTAAATGACTGCCAAAACAACGCAAAGTGCAGCATACCAGCAACGTTGTCTAATCATCCTTACATTTGCACGTGCAATCTAGGATGGGAAGGACGACTTTGTAATGCAGGTGAATGCGAGATTACCGATTGATCAAATGATTAGTTTATTGATTGTTTGTTGGTTTGTTTGATTGATTGATTGATTCATTCATTCATTAATCGATTAATTGATTGATTGATTGATTGGTTGATTGATTGATTTGTCGATTGATTGATTTAAGGATTGATTGATTGATTGATTGATTGATTGATTGATTGATTGATTGATTGATTGATTGATTGATTGATTGATTGATTGATTGATTGATTGATTGATTGATTGATTGATTATTGTTGAAGTGATTCATGTGATATATCTTTTAATTGATTTGCTAATTTATAAAATGATTAACACATTTACCTTTTTACTTCTAAATTTTCAATTATGATCACTGTATTATTAAAATCATTAAAAAAAATTTTCTCGGTCATTTTTAGCCATGCCAACTTACAATAGAGCAAAATTCAGCGGAGATGGTTTTATTTTTTACCAAGGGAATGTCACAACGTATGTCAACTAAACATTTTCATTAGCATTTATTAGTATTACGGGCATGGCCATACACTTCATCATGGGGTCAATTCAATTCAAAGGCGGTGTGTTCCTTATTAGCAGACCTACCTCCATGTTGAATGTTCTTTAAATTGAAGATTATTCTATTTTGTACATGAATATGTAGTCGAGTCTGAAGAGATTGTAATTTAGTTGCACTGTGATGTGATGATTATCAAATTCGTAAATTTGCAGGCCAGTATCTGAAAATCACATT
The DNA here is from genome assembly GCA_964019065.1 of Catostylus mosaicus. Lineage (NCBI taxonomy): Eukaryota > Metazoa > Cnidaria > Scyphozoa > Rhizostomeae > Catostylidae > Catostylus > Catostylus mosaicus. The sequence continues at coordinate 14,877,962 of OZ025189.1, forward strand.
GAATTTACTTTCAATGCATCAAACGATGGATTATTAATTTGGTTGGGCGATTTAAAGACAAACACGAGTGAATATCTTGCTGTTGGTATCAAAAACAGCAAATTGACTCTCAGGTAAATGCTTTGTTTCTATTCTCTTCTCTTTTTATCTTTTAAGAAAGGTTTTTTATTTCGATAAGACAAAACATTGCATCATGAAAGTACCCAACTTTACCATTAGGCATTGAAAACACACGATGGACATAAAGCTACATGGTTTTAAAATTTTTCATTTTTCTTAAATTTTTTATCGCTTTATGATTGAACTGCTCACATGAAACTGGGATCATGAAGGAAGGAAGGGAAACAGTGTGACGGAAAATGATCATGTGACAAATCAAATGACAGATTCTTATTGGTTGACTATTTTTAGCCTTTTCAAAGCCATTTTCATATCAATCTCTTCATTAAGTCTTTGCTGATCTCGTCCACTAGAGTTTTGTTGAGTAACAGAGACAAATGTTACTAGAACTACGAAAACAGCCGTGGCAAAGAGCAATACATGACTGAAAGGGTGTGTGTAAGGTTAAAAGCTTGTGTTTGCAACAAGCAAAAATATAAACTAGAGATCACGATTATTACACAATGATAACCCGATATTTAGATCAGGAGGAGAATCGCACGTGATATTTCTAGAATGGCTTTACAAACACACGACATAAACCTTCTAAATGTTCAATTTAAATTTAAATTAGCATTTATGACTTCTAAGAATGTGTAATAAGTTGAACTTATATGATTTATTGTAATACTTAATGCTATTTGCATTTTTCAAATATATTCAAGAAGGGTGGCCCTCCAGTGAGTGCTGTTTTTCGAGAGGTCCTTTATTTAATTTCCAATATAATAAGTTAGAAATAAAGCCAAAACATTTAGTTACAGTTATCTTAATTTTCTTTATAAATTTTTAAACAACACTGAAGCAGCCTGCTCTTGATTGCAGTTTAAATACTGGAGGCAGTGAATTCCAAGCACAAATTATTCAAAATGTTACGGATGGAGTCTCACATCAAGTCACAATAACCAGGTAAATGTTTGTGTTTCACTGCAATAAGTGGTATATCTAATAATTTCTTGATATTTAGAGTAAATTCTTTCATTTTTGAAACCCATTTCACAACAGTCTAACTGGTTTCTTGATGTGGAAGTATACTATGAAAAAATTGCTTTTCATTGTTGTCTCGACTTACAAGTGTGATTTTTACAGTATCAATCATTATTTCGGATATCCTATTCCCTTTTAGGATTTGGCAGTCTGTTATTCTCACTGTAAATGGATTCATTCCAGTTTTAAAGAACTTCATATCTTCGGATTATTTACTTGATTATTCTGGCCATATTTACATCGGTATGAAGCAACTTTTTTAAAGTTATAAAAGTAATTATTGTAGTAACAACAATAATAGTCAACATTATCATCATCACCACAGCGTTTTAAAACACGCTCCCTTTTCCCTTTTTGTTATAAAAAGTAAATTGTTTTTAATGATGTGACGATGCATATGTTTGTCGAGTGTTTGACGATGGATGTATGCCTTTTCCATGATATAGCCTTTATTTCATTACAAAATTAAATCTTTTCATTTTTGCTCGTCTTTGCTTTTTTGTTCCTGTGTGTCATAAATTGTAATTTTGCTCATGGTGTTGCAACGACATACTCTTCATGTAGTCAGTTTGGTGCCCCTTAATAATAGTGAAGGAAGAAATAAAGTTTCTGATAAACTTTCTGAACGTCCTACTCTCTGAAAGTGTATGTTTATTTATTTACTTATTATTTCGTTGTCTTTCAGGTGGTTTGGATGGGAATGTTAATTCTCTCACAAGCGGTCGATATTCCGTCGGATTGACTGGGTGCATTTGGAATGTTAAAATCGGGTTAAATAGTGGATTTCTAAGCCTAAATAAAAATGCATTCAACAGAGGAGTAAATGTTCGATCTTGTGGCTAAATAGTATTGAATCTTCAAGATTCCGAGTCAGATAACATGAGTAGAACTGGATTTACTGTTCATAGAAAGGTCAACGTGGCAAGGTTCAAAGATGGAACACAAAAGTTCAAAGGCTTAAAGTCAAAGTTGCAATGATCTAATTTCAAGATTAAAAAGGATAAAGGTCAAGTTATCATATTTGGCAAAAGAAAAAGTCATAAATGGGGAAACAAAAAATACGTTTGAACTGCATGCAAGTTGTATTTTAATTTAAGAAAGTTTAACTTTTATAGATATATGCTCTTACCGAATATTTTATAAGGAAGTGCAATCCTCAAGCAAGAATCGAAATTTTTTCATATCACTTCCAACCTGCCGAAAACCATCACCCCCTTGCTTGATGATTTGACCTAAAAGCTATATTTTCTATTGGACAAGCTATAAAATGGTACCTTTGCAAAAATAGAAAAAAAGGAGCATTGGATTTTTAAGGAAAATTGCTAATTAGATCGACTGTTTTGATGTGCAGGATGAACAAAAATTGAAAAAAGGTTTTTTTGTTGCTAAAGAATGTGAATTTTTAGTACAAATGCAAATCAAAATATTAGAATTAAAAATGAAATCAAAAACTATATCTTTCTACAAATCGTAAACTATGATATCTATGTTTTAAATCAGATTATTACAAAAACGAACCTTACAGACTAAGTGTCAGCTAATTTTTAATTGAAATAGAAATATTGTTAACTGCAAAGAAAATTAACGTACGTTCGACAGCCTTGGAAATCGTTTTTGGAAGATTTAAATTAAACTCAGCATTCGGAGTTGATTAGATAAGTTCTGCAGCTAAAAGACACCAAAAATTCAAATTAGAAATTTACGTAAAAGAACATATTTCACCGAGTAACGTATTTTATACATAACGTCGTGTAGTGATAGATAATGATTATAATGATAAATGTAAATATGAAATATTATTTGTTTTAAATAAATAGGATTCTTTTGTATATAATGCCATTTTGTACATGATAATTAGACGCTTTTGAAATGTTGATTTTCTTATTCAGTCTTTTTCGAAAACAATCTTTTCTTCAATTCCCAAGATGTTTCAATAGGTGCAATAAGTCTGCTCAGGGCCTCCTGGGTTTTATAATTTAGGCCTTGAAAGTGCAGTCCGCAGTTAGTGCAAATATGTTTATGTTTATGAAATACTTGAAAACATGGAATAACAAAGAACAGAAAAATGTGAGTTTTATTTACATTTGTTTTCCTAACAAGCGATGCTCGGGTATTTGCAATGTTTTGCCTGACTTTCCTCAAACTTAATGAATTGTTTCGAAACTGGAAAGCCGTTTTCAGTTTGAAGTGTTACAAATTTTAACGAGATACAGAGAATATGATTTACAAGCATAGTCAATCAGCTTCAAAGTAACCTCAGTCATAAAAACAGCTTCTATATACTCTTTTCACGAATTAAATGCATGCCTTTTATTAATAAAGTGAACATTGACATCAAAAAGTTATTCTCTTATTTCGTCTCCAGTTCCTCTTTACGAGCATCCAATCTTAAACTTCCCCTTTGTATCTTGTGTTGTATTATTCAGGGCAGATGTTCATTCCATTCTTTGTTTCAATCCTGTCTAACGTGCCTTTCTTGCAAAAATCAAATCAAGGGCGTCGCGGGTAGGTGCTCATAGGAGGGGCACCATTCAATGAAACGAGGGAGTACATTGAAATCAAATGACGTCATCACAACCATGCGCAGCGTTTTTAAGGCATCTACCTGATTTATAGTGGCCATGTAAACCCTTTTGATGACGTTAAATCACAATGTACATCAAATATCTTCAAATCAAGTCATGCGGAAGAAATCTCTTTTGCAGACTCAAGTAAAAGAAAGGTTGAAGGCGACTTTGATTTCGTCGATATTTTAAGTTAACCACTAGTCTTTATGCTCTGATTCGTTTCATAAATCATATAAACGAAGTGTCTACATTGGAACTGCGACGTAAATCATGACCCTTACATAACCAGTAAATGATAGTATATAACTCAACAATCTTCAATTCGACACTCATGACGCTAGCGGGTTACGTGCCCTTTGCCCCCCCCCCCCCGCTTCTGAATGACATCATTTTTCTTGTTAATAGTTGGGCAGTCGTTAGAGCTCTCTCTAAGATGTGGGTCGGGGGAGGAAGCAGGGGGTCAAGCGCATTTCCCGGGTCTTCCAACTCGAATAAGGGGGTCAATATACTTTAATGGTAGAATGCAAAAACCTATCTAACAATGTTAAGAATGACTGAACGTAAATCAATTTTTTACCTTAATGTTAAGTGACTATTTAAGTTTACATCAAACTTCCACATCGAGTGAACGAAAAAATCGCAGCCTATCATCAGAAGGTGGTATATACAAACGCTTTCTAGAAGAATGACAGCATGCTAAAAACTACCCTTTTTCAAAAAGTTATCCTCTGTCTTTGGCAATGTGAAGGCAATGAGAAGAGGCAGCCACTCCATAAAAGGTCCATGCCTAAAGTGCAAAAGGAAAAACGAACCATGTGCTTTGTTTCTTACATTTGACTAGGACGGTGAAGGTGCATGAACTCCTGCCGTTTTGCAAGCTCCAAATTGTACCTTGCAACTGTACTGGCATCATCTTGGTTATCAGGATGCCAGCATATACAGCACATGCTTTGTTTGACATCACTGAAGCCATGAATCCACACCAAAGTGGATTGAATCAAGCCAAAGAGAAGGTTGAGAAGAAACCATTTGTATACCATCCACGCGTAGTAAGTTGAAACATTGACGTGCCCCCTTATCAAAATATCACCGAAGCCAGTTGTAGTAAGTGTACTGAACCAGTAGTAGATGCAATCTAGAAGCGACAAATTTGTCGATTTATGTAAAGAAACAGACCCGACAAACCAGAATATGATCAGAACCAACACGCTGATGATGACGGGCCCGATATCTTTGTGCGACCTGTCGTTTTGACGCCAGAAACATGTGCGCAGCGTTCTGAGAACACTTTTATAAACTTCTGTTTGTACTTGTCCGCAGAGGGACAGATACCAGAGCATCAAAGGAATCCCAACGGCAGAGTAGAACATGTAGAATAATTTAGAACTTGACTTGGTTGGCACAACATCACCATAACCTTAAATACAAAGAAAGCAATTAATTATTTTCATTTATTAATAAAAAATTGCCTAGTATTTTGATGTTAGCTGACTATCCATGTAATGTAAAAAAGGGGAACAGAAAATCCTGTCTTATGACAAAGCTAGAACAACTCCAGGAAAAGGCAACATTTGGGACAAAAGTGGGACCTCCAATCCTAAAGAACAGAAATTAACCTAGGCTTCACAGCTGGCCATCGTGATAAAAGTTGCCTGAAACAATTACAAATTTGAAAGCCACGCCTAAAACCACGCCCGAATTATTATTTTTCATGAAAACGTTTGATCAACTTTGCAGTTTTAGGCCGAAGAAAAGTCGAACAATTTTCTCAAATTTGTGCGAGAGTTTCTTTTGTTTATTGAGAAAGGGTGATCAAGTATGCTTATGACATTTAGCATTTAGATTTAAGCTCTGAAGGCAGAATTAAATCAAGAATTAAAAGAGGAATGTTGAGGGTAAAGAAAGAGTGGTTTGACCTGCTAACATGCATCCAAACCTCTGTTTGAGCACAGCTAAAAATGATCCTAAATGAGCCTGTTAAGCCATTGGATAGGTCACACAATGCGTCAAAATCCAGCCCCTATCATTTGGTATTAAAACGCATTAGAAATGAAAAACCTTGCGAATTTTATGAAAAATTGAATAATAGAATCAGTTGTGTTTGCTCTGATTCCCCGTCAAGCCAACTTAGGCAGAAATCATGGTTTCTTAATACCTTTAATGAGAAACGGTTTAATAAGCAAACGAAGCTGGAGTCATCGTAATTATAATGGTAAGCAACGGGTTTTATACTTCAATAACCTTCTGAAAAGTATACTGCTATAATTAGGGTTCTGTGTGTGAACGAATATACAAACTAAATGGAGGTATACCAAGTAATAAATTATTAATCAACTACTTATGTATATGTATATATTTAGCTACAACCAGTTGCGGAAGTTTTTGGGTGCCGGGTGCCGGTTGCCGGGTGCCCAATCATAACCCTATTTAAAGACAGGAATACAAGAACTGGGAACGGAAAATGGAGGAGTCTGTGCACTTTGTATCTTAATTCAGGAATGAGAGACTTAGCCCCTTCGAATTTAACCCTGAATTTCCGCATCTGGCTAAGCAAAATCTTGTGCAAGTGTTCTAAATAAACCATGGAGCCAAACTGTCTCACTAAGATGGAAAATAAACAGAACTCCTCGCGTTAACATATTAAACTCTAAACTCTAACATCAACTCACCTATTTTATGTTAAGCTCTTTATTGCTTATCTTTTAAATGAAGAAATAATCACAGCTTTAACTACATTCATTAGGTATACCATAAATTTACCTACTACATTCCCACCCTCCGTGCAAAGAATTAAGCAGCTTGAGGACAGGTCTTTATTATGCTCATTTACGACCAATCCATAAAATCCTTCAAATATCTGAATACTCACATAAAACTGAATCCTTCGTGCACTTTATGATAAATATTAATCCAGATGTTAATGTTACTTACCAATTGTAGTTGTACTTGCAAAAGCAAAGTGAAACCAATCGAAATATTGTTCAATTTCAGGTTTGCCAATCCACAACGTACCTTCACTGTCTTTTTCAATTGTTCTAAAAACTGCAGCCCCGACGCATAAAAATGCCAAAACAATCAAAAATCTTATAAAAAGGCAGGATAAATTGTAAAATAAAGTTGGGCAGGCCATTTTGAAGTTTGGTTTTTGTCCTAACTCTAACTAACAACCAGAAGTTTTGCTTATTTAAGAAACCTTCGATGAATAACGAAATCTGAACTCCAACGTTCAAATTCGAACAAAATATTCAAAATTATCGTTCAAATTCGAAGCGTTGACATAAATCTTCTTTCACCAGTGTTGCATTAACCGTTAATCTTTCCCCAGACCAGATAGATTCATCACGAAATAAGTTGCTGTGCACGAAAAACCTTGGTAAAGTCATGAACCATTTGTGAATGTATTATGAATAAAAAAGCTCCGAAGATTAATTCAGCTTTTGTACTGGAATAATAATAACCACAAGGTTTATCATTAAATCCGATGTCAAATTTACACTGCAGTTCTTCCAACTGATTATTGTTTCCTTTTCCTGCGCAGTTTAAAGTTTTTTATTTCGGTGTGTTCAGGATAGACACACTGCCGAACTAATCTTCTTAGCAAGAAATCTTTCATTCGCAGTCGGATAATCACTTGCCCCTTGTAACTACCTTGTTAAATGAGCTCTTTTTCTTGTTCTCATCAGTTCACGCCAAACCACAAATAGTAGGATAAAGTCTGTTCCAATATTTTCCTACTACAAATCTAAAATTAAACTTGTTCAGAATCTTCAGAAATGAATCACCGTTATTTTTATTTTTCTTTATTATTCTCGATGTCCACCAACAATGCGTTACAGAGTTTTGTTTTTAAAACAGTGGAGAGATATGTTAGTATGAGAAAGGAAATGATTGATATAAAAACATAAACCAATCATATCATTGGAGCAGGTTGTATGTAGACATTAAAATTTCATGCATGCAATGATATCAGAGAACACAATTCAATATTTGTGCTTGCCAATGCTCACTGTTTTTTGATGATTTCGACTGTTTGAAAACTTGAATCGAAAAAGGTTGAACAATGGATAAATGGATGTTTGTGAGATAGAATAACTTCTATCTTTGGTATAAACAATAAGATGGTGAATTATTTCGAATAATGATGATCTTATTTATGAACGAACGGCTTGAACTATTGTGAAATCGTTGAAAAGCAGCTGGTGGCAAAAACGAGTCATGATTGTTTCGAGATGATTTAAACACCTGACCAGGATAACATAGAATGCTCCTACGCAGGGATTGCGATGCTATAAACAACCTTCTATAGAACTCTAGAACTATAAGACAATGAAGATTGTTATCACATTAATGAATGATTCAATCAATCAATCAGTCAATCTACCAAGCAATCAATAAATCGTGCAATCAATCATTTAATCATTGAATGAATAAATGAATGAATGAATAAATGAATGAGTGAATCAATTAATCAATCAATCAATCAGTCAATCAATCGATCAATCAGTGGATCATTTAGCCCAGTTTTAATCAAGTAATCTTTTATAGATGCTTTGTAATAACACACCAAAATCATGCACCTTAGATATTTTTATTTCTCACTGTTATTAATTATTAATAACCTTCAGCCTTAAATTGGTTAATGAAGGCACACCCTTTAATCAACCATGGCTTGAGCCACTGAGCCAACTGTTTTTAATGAGCAAGCATTTTAAACAGTATCTGTCCATTTAATCGATGCTCAGCCTGAGATTGATAAATGATAAACAAGCCAACCACAGTGAATTTCGCTTTGCCAAAGGAAGAGCATAAAAGGATTATCGGTTTTGACGCTTTACGCAAGCAACAAGCTTTTTACGACTGGAGCGTGGTGTTTTTACAAAATAGTAACATATGAGAGACGGGAAAAATATCATATGATTAAGAAATAAACATCTGCAAATGTCATATGATTCAGAAATTGATGCAAAAGTCAGAAAAATATCAAAACGGCACTGGTAGAAAGTTAACACTGTTTTAGAAAGGACGGGACGGTTTTAAAATGTAGTAAACCATGGCTTGCTAAAACATGATGGGAAATTTTGATATCTGCTAGAATTTATCTGATCTAACATCAGTAAAATCTGGAAAATCTAAGCAAGCTAACTCTTTTAGCAGGCTGACAAATGAATTTCTATATGTGACAGGTCTAACCCTTGCGTAATGATGTCTTTTTTGAAAATGTAAGAAGAAGAGAAAATGCCCCACATCATGGGTGCTTCAAACTCCAATGCTCAATCATTTTTAAGCTAGACATTAAGGCGAACAACGTTCAGTAGTTATAGAAGACAGGTAAATTGACGTCATGAAAAATGTCTACAAATATAAGTACAGCTGAGCTAAGTAAAAAGTCTAAAGTTCAGTATGAGGCATCTTAGGCCCACTAAATTCAGAATGTGAAATATGTCCATCTTTGTCTTTATCTTCTCTCTCAAAGATTTGATCAACCATTTTCTCGTGTTCTTCTTCACTCGGCTTTTGGGCGTTGGGGTGGCGGTAAATTTTGCTTTGATATTTGACGTAAGCAGACACTTCATCGCGTGATAATTTTTTGTCGCCATCTTTGTCTAATGAAGTGAACAAATCCATGGGCGCATAATTTGGCGTGGCCCTACGTAAATCTAAAAGGTCGACTTCGAAAACCAAGGTGGCATTTGCTAAAACGGAAATCAAATGTTTATCAATTAATTGTGCTCAGCTTAAAAATTTCAATCGGTGCGACTGCAATAATTCTTGTTTCGGATATGGTTTAATAGTGGTTAGGCCCACAACAAAAACAATGAAAATGCAAAAATTAGGCCCTGTTAAACCCCTAGGAAAGACAGACAACAGCTAGGAAATGAAATAGATATTGGATATAGGTATGTTGTAGTAACATTTTGATTCAATGCTGAATTAAATGATCTAGGATGTTGAAGATTTCGGCAAAAAATAATTGAATTTTTTTTTATAAGATCCAATCCAACCAAGGCATATTTAAAAGAATTGTATTGACAGGCCAGTTGTATGATTGGCCCAGCCGATCCCCAACAGAATTACTTTTCCCAATTATAGCAATGCATATTAAAACTAGCATTGATGGGGAATGCTTGTGCATTAAAGAGTTATTTTCATGTGCTTTGAAATGCATCTCAACTCACGGGAAAACGAGACAAAAGGAAAAGGAGGCTAAACGCATCTTAACGTAAAAAGGTTTTGATGGTGAATAGTCAATGTGCTAAAATGCTAGAATGATAATAAAGAAGTAATGCTCAGGTACACTTTTCTCTACAGTATTAACGCAATATTTCACCCCAACAATGAAGTTTCTATTTCTGTCCTACTTCATATGATGATGATTGATAATGTTCATAATTAATTCAATTCCAGTACCATATTAAACCGTTATTTAGAGGTTTTACTTAGACTCTCTTATCATCTTTACATTTAGCTCGTTTGGAGACCCTTGACAATATTATAATGTATTTAACAATTTCATGAAAAATCGAGAGCAGAATTTAGAACACAAAACTTAGAGGAATAACGTAAGTGATTGGTATCTTTCGCGTACGTGACTTTTCCCCACACATGGATTGCGAAAGCCAACTGATTACCTACTTCATTTGCCTGTTGGTCGTTATCTTGTTTTCATACTATGACAAGTGCCAGATAGAAAAGTCTATCTCCGATCCTGTGTTTTTCCCGTTTTCTTGCAATTCTAAAACTTGCAATGCGAAATATTAATTGAATCATATTCTAAAAAGACCTACAAATAACTTACAAGGAATAATGCCACGGAGTCCTTTCCTTCCATATCCCAACACAGATGGTACAACTAATTTTCTTTTCTCCCCTCTGCACATGTCCAACAATCCCTTCTCCCAGCCACGTATGACGTAACCAGTACCAAGAACGAATTCAAATGGGGAATAGCGACGCCTTACATCAATCGTCGTATCGAATTTTCGCCCACTTTTCGCCAACCATCCAGTGTAATGAACAACAAGCAGATCTCCTTTTTGCGATTTTCGTTGGCAGTTGCGAGGAATGTATAGTGAATCTACCTTGGGTAAAATTTCTTTGGTTTGATCATCTCTTTTTACAGCAGCTTCGGGCCCCTTGTGTGCATCTTCAACGGCCTTGTTAAACTCACGCTCAGCTTCCATTTCCTTCATTACTTCGGGATCCATGACTGCTGGACTGCCAGGCCTTGGGTCTTGGTCAAACTTGTCTCCATCATCAAACTTTATTTCATTATCTCCATCTTGACCTAAACATTTTGTAAACAAAATTGCAAAAAAGAATAACTTCAAGCAAACAGGCGCCATTTTGAAAGCCGCTTCTTGCTTCCAATGATACGTTGTAATTTAACTGAGTGAGTTACTACCAATTATGAAAGTCGCAGTACCAGCTAGGCCCATTATTCGAATGCACGTGGCCATGAGGTTGACTAAACACAAGCAATCATGTACCCGTACGACCGTGATCGCATGCAAATCACAAACAATTCAGTACCCGATTTATTACCAAAAGCCTCATTTCGAAAACAGCATCGAACAAGATGCCTCTCATTCAAATTAGATATAGTTTACCTGAAATTTTAGGCCACAACGAAACTATTTTTATAAATAGAAAGCTAATCATAAAACGCATATTTACATATTTCTATCTTAAACATAAATCATGAATGTCAAAGTGGTTTAAGCTAAGTATCTGGGCAGGCCAAAGCTAAGCAACCAATGAGGAGCTGTCATAGAATGAGACAGTTGAGCCTGCGCGCGCAAGTGCAAAATCTGGAGCCTTCAAAGCTCTCTGCAAAAACGCCTTGGAAGAAGCCTTGTCAATAGAAATGAGTTCTTTTCTGAGACTATGGAAAAATTCAACAATTGACAGTCTCTTTTAGCATCTACAATTTTCGATTTTTTGCTTGATGAAGCTTGTATAACGATTTTTGGAGTTTTACCGTCTGTCACGCAGATTAAATACTTCAGAGCTTTGACATAACAACAAGGTGCGTTGACGTCACTTTGCGCAGATTGTGCGACCGATTGCGACAGGTTGCATACTGTCTCACAGGACAATTCATGTGATGATTATTCCCCGGCACGCCGCTTCCTTCCATCACAATAGTTTGGCCGTTTTATATAAGCACAGTGTGACAGTGTTAGAGAAGGATCAATCTCCTATAAGAGGTCGTATTCTTAGATAATGTAGTTTCATGATCGTTACGCGCATTTGAATTAGAGCAACTAAATAACATTAGGACCAAAACAAATAAATCACATGCAAAATTCATTGGTCATATTCTTTTAGGCTGGAAGAAGATTGAGCTAAATTCTGGCCTCTGTTTCTAAACAAACAAATTTTTTTAGCACGATCCTCAATTAACTGAGCAGGCTTAAGACTTTTAAAACACTCTTTCATGCACTATGTATTATAACATGAAGCAGTAGAAGATGTGGAGCTACTGTGAAATTAAATCATCAATAACAAATACGCTAAATTGATTAATGTTATTTAAACTGTCTTTCGTTTTACATTTAAAAAGTCTTTTTTATGAAGCAAAAGTGCAGGCCCTTTGCATGATCTTAAGGACAATCTTTTGATAAATGTTTCTGAAAAGGAAAGAAAAATGGAATAAGTTTTGAAGATAGTAGATAATGTTTATCAAAATTAAAAGCATCAGTTGTTTTACGATTTGAAATAACCAATCAATGAAATTATCGACCAATCAAATGATCAATCAACTTACCAATCAATCAAATCATCAACCAATCAAATTATCAATCGATCAACTATCAATAGACTGATCAAAAATGCAAACTATAAATTCAACTGACAACATGATTTGAACAATACCTGGAGGAACACCAATTGGTGTGTGCGACTTGATTTTATTAACTGTTGTTTTTACATTCTCTTCAATTTCTTCATCAGTGAAGCTTAGCTGGTAAAAACGAGAATAAACATGTTATGAGATATGAGTTGTAAACTTCGTTTATCCTTCAATTGAGATACAATACTCCGAAGAAATTACTTTAACTGGTATTCCATGCCAAAAGAACATTTTATCTAAATATTTTGTGCTCCTGCTGCTTTGCGCTTTTACTTTGTAACTAATGTGTTGTATTCATGATCAATTCTGTTACTCTAAATGTCTGTTCGTGTTTTGTTGTAGTTCTGTTTGATGTTCTAGCAAAGTCTTAACGTTTGGTCGCATTTTACTGTATCTTGTGTTAACGCAACACCTACGTAATAAGCTGATTGTTAAAATGACTTGACCAATGCTTATAATTAGCAGTTATCCTACTGCGCAAATGAATAGTTGGAGCTGTTATCATTTGTCTTCTCCACATTTTAATTCATTGATACTCCACCTTGCATTCTTCATATTCACACCTCAACTCATGGATTACACGAGAATCCGGGTGCACCATGCTAATTGGTTGATGATTTTCGTTTTCCTTTTAAAATTCTTTATTTTAAAATTCTTTATTTTAAAATTCTTTATTTTAAAATTCTTTACGGAGGGGGACCCTTCAGCAAGAGGCTGGTTTTCAAGGGACCCTCCAACTAAAAGTGACATGATAAGCATTAGGAACAATGCAAAGCGACAGGACTGTAAAGGTTTATTTACATCATTTTATACAAAAATTGTAACAGACCATAGTTATCATCCTGCCGTATTTTCTTCGTATTATTTTCACTTTGCGTTGTTAATCATGTTTATCATTTACATACATATAAAAAATCCCGTGAATGGCCATTGGCTAACCATTTTTTCTCAAATTTAGGCAAAGTAGACGAGACATCATTAAAGTACTATTAGTAACAAGAGTAAATGAACAGAAGCGGGTTAAAAAAATAATCTTAAAATGTAGGCTTGTTGGTGACTGGTAAAGCTGGATGGCTGCGCAGTGGCTAACAACACTGCATTAGTGGGTGATAACGGTGGTATGGAGGCTAAGCTGTGATGAGAAAAGGTGGATATAGTAAAAGAAAGTGGGATAGGTTGAATTAAAGTATGATGCTTTATGGGTTTCGTTATGTGGCAGTACTGATATAGATTGGTCTTATTAATCTTATGTGTTGACATTCACCAAACTTATTGATAATAACAATATGACAATTTACCTTTCCAATTGGTAAATTAATAGCTCCAGCTTTTGTACATTTGTACTTTTGTCCTCTTTTATATTCTTTAACAGCAAAAGCCAAATTACTAGTAGCTGTACCTATGCAGAAATGGATTAAAATTCAGGACAATGAGTCATGATAAAAGGAGATGACACTCAAATATGTTTAGTCATGAATTTCATGCTTAAATATCATTGGTGAATCATATATTGATCACATGAATATGATACTTAGGGAGCTAGATAAGCCCCTTTAGAAGCTTATTTACTAGTCTGATCACATGGTTAAAATTGGAACAGTCTGATAAGAGATGACTTCTTGGTAGAGGTGCCCAACTTCCCTTTTGCCTCAATGTTTGTCTCAATCTTGATTCCCTTCTTCATTTCCAAGCAACACAATTATTTAAAATTGCTACTTGGTTATCAAAACAGGAACCTTAAATTCTTCTACAAAACAATGAAGCAACAATGGCCCTAAGAATGACATAAACACCATTCTAAAACATGTCAGAACATTGCTTTCTGCCATTTTGTTGCTACAGGCATCAAAATCTTTGGATCTACATCAGATTGAAATTCACAGCCAAAAATACTGCTGCCAAACACTCTTGCTTAAAGGCCATTTTGCCATTTTATTAATAAGAAACTAAGTGCATTTTTCATTACCTAGATTTTGATCAGGCATTTGAGAACCCAAAACTCCTGCAAGTTGTTGAATCTTTGGAAGAATATCAATGCTACTTAGACAATAATCATATTCAAATTCTTCAGCCTCTACCTGAAAAAAAATGAATAGACTCTGTATAGTTTGCAACATGAATATGAAACCACAACTTCAAAAGTCAACACGTTATTTTAGGGCAGCTCTTTTAAAACTGTATATTAATTCATCCATTCACATATTCATTCATTCATTCATTTATTCATTCATTCATTCACTCATTCATTCATTCATTCATTCATTCATTCATTCATTCATTCATTCATTTATTAATTCATTCATTTATTCACTCATTCATTTATTCATTTTTTGTTAATTCATAAAATGATTCAGTCTATAATTCAATTATTTAATTTTTTATTCAAATCCCTACTTTACAAAAAATTAATAATATGATAGAAACTCACATCAGCAAAAATCTCGTGACCACCCACAAAATCTGCTCCTGCTTCACGTGCTTCTTCAGCCTGTTCACCCTTGAATGAAAATGATTTGCAAATTGAGACTAGGCTGTCATTATAATCATAGCCTTTCAACTCTAGGGGGGGGGGGAAGTGATCATCTGCACTAAGATTAAGCATACCAAAAATCATATAATAACTAGAAAAAGAGAGGATTGCAAGGTATATGACTTGTTAAAATTGCAAACCTCAGCCAGCACTAGAATTTTTCTTTCTGTCCATTGATTTGGCAAAATTATGTCCCCTTTGATACTTTCTGTAGTTACCTACAACAAATAAGAAACATATCATGAACTAAAAAGGTCTCGATAAGTGGAGCATTCCAGAAACTATGATGATGCAAGTATGTCTCACTTGTAGAAGAATTTCTTGCTCCCTCCTCAATTTGAAAAGTTATGTAATATTTGTGTAGTATTGTCTTTATCATGCAGTAATTAGTTTCAACATGTGGAAATGTTCTTTGCACTTTTGTAGAATTCCATGAGATGAGCATATACTACAGTCAATAGAACCCTGCTCATCAGCAAATGCTCTATGCTCCACAGCAAGCTGGTCAAAAACCTTCAGCTTTATTCCAGGGTGCAATGGATGCACGAAGACCCAAAGATCTGTGGCATGGACTTGGCTTTTTTCCAGCATTTAGCATGGGTACCAGTATAAGATAATTCGGTGTGCCTAAATTGTAGAGTTGTTATAGATCTACTCCTTTCACATCGCATCAGGCCCATTCCTGGTAGCATATTCTTCAGCATTAGATGCAGATTGCATGAAATGCACTCAGCGCCCAAGGTGCATTCCATCTGAAGTCTATGCCAAAGATTACACAAACGTATGCCAAGAAACAATAAAAAAACACATGACCACTTGTTTCTGTCATGTTCCACCCCGGAGATCTTCCGGCCTAAGTGCATGAAATGTACCCTGGCTCTGGGCAAAAGTGCAATACTCTGCAGTCTAGAATGGCTTATATGGGTAATGATGCATTTACATGTTAATTAAGATTATTTTTAACATTGAGCAAGTTGTTTAGCAATGGCTCAAGTGCTTATAATTATGCTAAGTAACACAAAAAGTTCCCAATTTTGATTAAATTTGAAAGCTCACATACAAGGACTGTTGCAATGCAATAATAAAGCCTTACATCTTTTCCGTTGAGATTCAATCTGAAAAACAATTGTACATTTTCCTGTCTAACAGCACAGAGTCTCAATATTTTCATAGCAAGATCAAGGTCATGATACGGGAATCCAGCTCTTGCCTTCCCATTATACAAGAAAATAAAATCATCTCTAATTGTTGGATTCACCCAATTTGTCTTCTTAGGCACTTCTTTTATTCTGTAATCTTTCTTTAATCTTTCTAGTATAGCCGTTGATCGAAAGTTTCTAGTTTGCGTTTGAATCATGCAAACATTCGAAGTTAAGTTCTGCAAACATCGCATACAGGCAACTCTTCTGACAGCCGCCATTTTTCTGACCATGATGAGCCTCAGTTTCAGCATGAGATTTACAGTCCCGAGCCCATTAGGGGAGGAGATGGGGCACAAACTTCTTCAGTGCTAAGGGGGCCGGAGTGTATAATGTATAACAAGTCACAAATGCCCAACAATTAGGAACAGTGTAACATTTATTTTATTACATGGCCAGTGGAAGTTGCAAGGGGGTCACTACATTTTCTTAACTTTAAAAAGAGGGCTGACCAAATTACTGTGCAAGAAAATGCAGAGCAAAAACTTTTTTATGAATTCAACATGAATTTCGAAACAAGTTTTCAGTTTTTGACAAAGCTTCAAATCATCCAAGCCGAGTGATTATTAGAGGTAGAGAAAATGTTTTAGAGAATGTAAATATGATGCAGTTTGTCCTTTTTCTTGAGATTAACCTAAATGTATGAAAGAAACCATCATTTGTTATATGGGGCAGGAATACAGGGCAGGTAAAGAAAGAGTGACAGGGCAGTAGCTTTTTTCAAAAGATTGAAACAGGGTCAGCAGGTTTTTTCTGGAAGACATTTCTGTTTCCCCTGGCCATGTTTAAAAGTAAATTGTGCACTTTCCCTGAATTATAAACTTATTTGAAAATTCTGGCCAAGCTATAGAAAAACTAAAGGAAGCAAATGAAGGCTTTTACAAGTTAAACCCTGGTTTTAATCATGGCATAACTCTCATAGCCATTCAATGATGAAAGGGACACAATAAAGTAAAATACAACGACATCAAATAAACCTAATCTTCATTTCATTTCTTGATGATTAGAAATCTCGAGACGTAATATAACCATCCTACACACACAAGCGAAGTTCAAAACTGTTGTAATAATGATACTACAAATAAGCCCATCAAAATGGGAGAAAGGCAGGCAGGAAACTGCCTCTATCTATGATCGGTTTGAAAATGATCACAGCATGTTGATCAAATATTAATCAGTTTGCGTACTGATATTACAGATATTACAGATTTTAAATATGTTATTCATATTTATATCTGTAGTATCAGTTTCAAAATTAACGTTAAGTTATGTCATTGTTTAATTCAACTATTTTTCTTCAAATATTAATCAGAATCCACAGGTATATTCGGTAACATCGAATAAAGTTATTGGCATTAAACTAGAAATTATCGGATATTATCGGAAAAATATCGCCAAAATTCTTTAAGAAGACGATAAGTGTCCGGGAATATTCGTAAACAATATCGGCAGCACTTGTTAAAAAATTGAGCATTATACGAAACAGAGATGAAAGTATTTGGGAAAACGATGGTAATATTTGAAAAACTATCGGGAAATATTTTGGAGAACACATAAGATTTGAACTCGATGTCATCAAAGTTGAAGGCCACATCCAGTCTGAAGGAATAATCAGATGGATCCAAGGATTGCACATAATCTTGTAAGTAGAGTCAGTATTATCAGCCCTTAAAATAATTTGCAGAACACGAATAACATGCAGGACATCTTCCAAAATAGCATCTAATTTTGTTAGCAACTCATAAAAAGATTTCTTCGTAGTTCAAAATCAATCCAGGACCATTACGCGATGATAAAACCAACTTTTTGAAGTAACTCTCTAAAAACATAAAATTGAACTTCTTTACAACTATTTCATAATTTATTCATAAGAATCAAATTTCATCAAAAAATTACTACCTTGATCAAACTTTTAACAATAAACGGATAGGAAGGAATCACAACTGCAATTCAAATTGTACAAATGCTGTTTAGTTGTAATTACCTTTCTTAACACTTTCAGGTTTATGCGACTCAATTGCTGCAAATAACGCCCGCATATTCTCTCGTATTTGGCTGCTTGTAAAACTCAACTGTAAAAGACGATGTAATAACGCGTAAATCACAGACAAAAACTCTTGTTTCTTCTCATAATGATAACAAAATTATGTACATCAATGTAATTTAATGGAATTATAAAATGCAAACACAAAAAGCTTGGGATGAAACTTTGCCAATTGCGAACATTAATTTGATAAGTTCTGAAATTATAGCATCTATTTCAAACTGACCAAAAAGGAAGGAACATTTTCATCGAGTTGCTTAGATTTTGATAAATGTCAGTCTGGTAATTTATTTTTTGATGTAATTGTAAAACCAGCTTGTGCTACTTTATGTCTTTCCTTTCCTGCGCATCTTGAAATTATTGGGATGGATTTGTACTGCAAACAAGAGCTTACGAATAGTACAGGAGAGAAAAACAAAGGCAACATACTAGGGCGATTTCCGAATTGATGTGTCCATTTTTTGCTGTTGCATAAGTATGACCTCTTCTGTATTGTGCTACAGCAGAGCCAATATCATTTGTTGCTGTGCCTAAAATAACAATAGTTTGAGCAATGATCAATGCGAAGCGGAAGGAAAACGAAGCAGGTACGAACTTACATCTGTCATCTATATACATCGCCGCAAAATCTCTTTAGAATTCTGTAGGCAGTCGACTGTTTTGTTCTCTACTATACTTGTTACTTTTAGCTTAAATTATTTTACTTAAAGAATCTTTGATCAACAAAATAAAACATCATCAACTAATCAGTGGAAAACACGGAGAGGCAGCCCGTATAATAGAAGAGTCACGGTCTATGTCTTGTACCTGATACTTCTGTCCCATAAGTCATAAGTTAATCCTAATCTTAACTGATTCTTAATCAACTGCATCACTGTTTTATTCAGCAAAACTTCCAAATTGTGCCAAAAAGTAAGAATATAACCTAGCATACTTGAATTACTTTTTCTTCAGACACTGTTCAGAGTCCTTGATAATGACCAAACAGAATTAAATAACGATTTATGATCTGAAATTGGTGTTCTACTTTGACAATTAAATGCTTACCTCTCCTCGTATTTGGCATTCTGTCTTTTAGAATCTTTGGCATGTGTGATAAATTTGGCAAAAAGTCTAAACTGCTGAGACAGTAATCAAATTCCAATTCTCCTGCTTCAACCTGTTTTAGCAAAAACAAATAAAACAAAAGGTATAAATAGCAAGTAAGTGATTCAAATTCAGGATAAATAAAGCAATCAATAAACCAATAAATGGACAAAAAAATGAAACATTTAGTAATTAATCAATCAATCAATCAATCAATCAATCAATCGGTCAATCGATCAATCAATCAATCAAACAATTAATCATGTATGCAAATTGCCAAACCAATCTACTAGCTAAACAGTGAAGGAGTAAAAGCACTGATCAATCAATCAGTCAATCAGTCAATCGATCAAGCATTCCAGAATAAAGCAGAAATGTTGAATTCTGACAAGGAAGCTTCCCTTTAACAGTGATTGACGATTAAACAAAGTTGAGATGTACCTGCGATATTAATTCTTTGCCTCCAACTAAATCTGCCTCTGCTTCTTTCGCTTGGGCTGCAAGTTCACCCTGGAAATGCAAAAAAAAAACCTGGAATCACTATTTCCTTAGCTATACAACTTTAACTGGAAATATGACACAAGATTCATCGAAACAAGCAAAATGAAGCAGTGTTTCGTATTTCAATAAAATCTAGCATGCTAATTACAATTGTCATGTTTACATCCCACAATAAAAGTAGCAGTGCTGCTGCAGAGTCTGAATTTAATTAAATTTGTCTAAATTGTATGCATTATTTGCCACAATAAAAAAATCATCCCACAATGAAAGACATCTCACCTCAGCAAAGACAAGGATTCTCTTTGGCTCAAAAGGTTTGGGTAATAAAAATGTTCCTCTTATAGCCTCTGTTCTTATCTGAAAAAACAAATGATCATTTTTGCAACAGACAAATTATAAAAAAATTTAAGGAAAATAAGATTTGCCTTATTTTTATTAGCATGCTTGTCACATATTTTGAGAATGCAAAAGACCTATCAAAGGTTTGGACCTTGCATAAGTGATATGACTGAGGATTTAGCTATTTAGTTTTAGTTACGATTTAGTTATTCAAATATAATAACTGGTCATTTACTGATGCTTCATAGTCTGATTATTCTCAGACCAAATACAATCAGCTCAACTACACTAGTCATCCTGCGGTGGGTAAAGTTGTGAAAAAGCCTCACACATCAGGAATTACAGGGCTTACTTGGGTACAGTAAAGAGGGGGATGACAAGGATTCAAAGATTTAAAGATTCGAAGATAGCCAGTGCTGTAGCCTTGGGCTGGATTGGGAACTTTGAATAATGCAAGAGGAAGCTTTTTCATGTCCTAAAACCACTTATTGTTTCTATAGAGTTCCATGCCAGAAACACGGAAAGCAACCTGAAGGGTTGAGGACATTTATAAGGGGTGTGTGTTGAAATAATTAAATTAATAATGTAGATTTAGATTCTGAACATAGTGACAGAACGTGACGGTTTAAGTTGTAACTTTGTAACTATAATCAGGCCCATTACACTAGTTTCATGCCACTCTACAGACATTTGTCAGCAACTGAAGTTGCCTGAAGATCACATCAAGCGTGAAACTTAAAGTTACAACTCATTCCATCTTGTTCTCTCATTAAGTTTAGAATAGCTCTGCCTCTACGGCATGGAACACTATTTTTAGCAGACCCGTTAACAGGATCTCCATTAGATTTAAATTCTGCATGATTTTTCAACCTTTTTTTCTTTCATGTCAAGTCTTAGATTAACTCTGACTGTTTCTTCATGAAATGCATACGCTCTTAAAACTTCGAGTGCTTCTTTGAATGTATGCGAAGGAGGATCTTGTTCTTTTAAAAAATACACATCATCCCTTGCTTTAACTTCTGCCTTCTTTTCTTGATATGGAACGTATTTTTCTGGTCTTCTGTCAGGCTTTGGTCTCCATCTAAAAGTTTTTATTAATCTCCCACAAACAGGTGTACAAGTGAATGATCTTATGATTATTTTTTGTGGATTTGTGAGGGAACTTTTCAACAATTCGAATCCAACCTTTGCAGCAGCCATCTTCGAGTGAATGTGGAACCTCGTCTTGGAAGTGAGGTAAATCCAAGATGCAATTCGATTTGCACATGTGTTGTCCTGAGACACAAAACAAGGTCACAAGCAATATCAAAGCCAAAGGGAGAAGTCAAGTAACTCTTTTGAAAAAAGCAAAAATAAAAAAGCGAAAATGCCAAAATCAAAGAGAAATAAGTTTGGTAAGCATTGATAATTAATGTAATGAGAAAGTCTACGTTCAAATGAAATTGAGATTGCAAAATTTTTTAGATTTAAGTATAAGAAAATTGCTAAAGGTGAACTCATCTTATAGCCCTACTTTTAGATAAAAGTTCAAGTGAAATATTCGTAATGACAAAGATGAAAAAGGATTTAATTTACGCACAGAAAAGCATTCAAAAAGAAGACCTTCAATAAAATTTGTTTATTTGCCATTTGGAATGTCCAATTTTTGCAACAACATTGATGCCGTCGTGTGTTTTCTATTTTAGTTTCCCTTTCAAAGACAACCAGCAAAGGAATGGAGTTGAAGAAGGAGCTAGTTGACAAGGTTTAAAAGATTTAATTTATTAATTACTTATGAAGCAAAAGTCGAAACGTTTAAAAGTTGAAGTTTTTTCCTGAATATCTATCATATTTTTTTTTTTTATTTTTTTTTATTCAAATATAATAAGTTACAACGTTCCTTACATTTAACAATACCTATCGGTTACTACACAACACTACATGTTTGATACCGTGGGGAGCGAAAGACAATGACTACCCCATAGCCAATACAAAAAGACGCCTATCATCTATCATATTATATTAAGTATATTGTATGATAACTTCACCCTCTTTGAATTAGCTGGTTCATCTAAAATTCTTTCCAATTCCTTCTCATCTTGCAATTTTATGAAATATCAAACTTAAAATCCAGATGTCAGCAATGGAAGTGATTGCCCCTTGTGTCCTGAGGAAGACCCTTAATTCTTTTAATTTTCTGTTATTTTCCCCTGCTTTTTATGGTTCATCCAACCCTTGCCAAGAAGTGCAATAGCAAATAAAAAAGCCTTATTTTACAATACACATTGACTGTTTGAATGTTTCAATTTTTAAATGAAGTTGTGACACTATTGTCTCCATCTCTATGTTTTTCTAGATCAAAAACTCTGTTGATGAGTTTGCCTATATTTATATTTTTTCTGTTGAAAATATGAGAAACAGCAAAATAAAAGATATCCGCAATGAATGGAAAACTAGCAGGTTTGTGTATTATACTATCATGATCCTTGATTTTTATTGAGAAATAATTATTGAGAAAGTGAAAAGTATCATAGCATTTATTTCCTTTTATTTGTTGATTAAATCCTTTAATTTCATGCAATTTATTGTTTTCAGGTTTTATTTTGGGAAAAATAAGGTGATGTCAATAGCACTGGGGAAGACACAAGAAGATGAATATAAAGACAATTTACATGAAATTAGCAAGGTAAATTCAATGGTATTTATTTATGTTGTACAGCAGCTAGGATAATATAGTTAAATGTGAGGTTTTTGTAAAATTTATGTTGATATAAGATAAAGAAGATTTGTCCACAATTCCTTCAGGCAAATCCTGAATAACATCATGAATCATGAACAAGGCTAATTTTTAAACGATATATATTTCCTCTTAGCGGCTCAGAGGAAATGTTGGTCTTTTATTTACAAATAAAGCAAAAGAGGAAGTTGTAAGGTAATTGGAGCTTTGCTTTTGTGTTTCTTCAATTTCTCCTATAATTTATAATATCATGATAATTTATCGATTTTCATATCATGCAGATTATCTTGCAGCTTAAGAGAGAAGATCACGATACCTGATCAACCCCATTAATTCTTTTGATTCACATTTACATATTTTTTTAAACATGTACAAATGGTTTTAGGTGGTTTGAAGAATACAGAGATTTTGATTATGCAAGAACAGGAAACACTGCAACAAAAGATGTTACCATCCCAGCTGGTAATTTTATGCTTCCTTTTATTTGATTTCTATATTATGGTATCATTCACAAAAAATGTCACATAGTGTGATTGGTTATTTGTGTCTCACTTTTGCATCTTTTTTGGACTGATAGCAGCTTTTAAAAATCCCAAAGAATTTTTCATTTAACAAAACAGAGCAAATGTACAATGTCTGTGGTCGTTGCATTTTTCAGCTGGTCATCTAGTCTATTTTTCTTATCAACTTATCCCAAAAATAAACAGTTGAACTCTTCAGTTTTCAATATTCTTTAGTTGACAAACCACATCATGCAAGTGTTTTGTTTCAAGATTTCGTCACCCTGTCCAAACTTAACTGGATCAGGCAATTCACCACACATGCATATTTTTGAATGGGAAAGGCCTGCATACAGAATGTTTGGCATATTATTGACATCTTTGCGGATTGTCAAGGATGAATCTAAGCTGAAAGGTACTTTGTAATCAAAGGATAACATAGAAACAAACTGAACATAGATAAAAGTGTTCTTTTCTTGTGCTCTCCAGAATCAGAGTATAAAACATTAACTAATAGGGTCTTGGAAATGAATAAACATACTTCAATCAGCATGACCTGATTCTCGAGATTTAAAGAGATTTAACACATTCAAAGAGTGTTAAACCTGATTTATCTGAGACAGAACAAAGATGAACTTGAACTCTCCAGCCACATGAAGGATTATTTTGCAAAGATTGGCCAGAACAATTAGCCAATCACAAACTCCTATCTAACTCATGTTACCATGAGAAGGTGATGATAACAATAAAATGATAAATGAAAAGTTTTGTTCCGTTAATCAGCATGCTTCTTTATTGCAGGACCACTTGACACAGAATCCTTTAGCTTTTCAATGGAACCACAGTTGAGGCAACTGGGACTACCAACTGAGCTCAAAAAAGGTACTTTACTGTCTAATAATCACATTTAAGGTGATCAAATGGGAGTGTGAATTAGCAACCCCAGTGGTTTGTTTCTACAATTGAAGATGGTGGAACATGCTCACAAATGACAGATGTTAAACAAACAAGCTGTGGCATTAACTTCAGAATTTTATGATTGATGAGAATGTTATTAAAAAAAAGTATCTTAATCTGAGGCAGAAAGATCATTCATTGCCTTTGCCACCTTGTTTGAAAATTTAATGTAAAAGAAAAGTTAAATAGGATTTTAAGGCATTTAAGTAACTTACTCCTACTTTCAAGCAACCAAACTGAATTTTTTTCATTTTTGTTCTAGTTGATTGGAATATATTTCTGCCTCTGAAATGACATTGTAAGGCAAGATAGGGGAGCCAAATGTAAATAAAATGCTTAACCATGAAACAAGGGTTATCAAAATTGACTAATTTTTAGTGGGTGGCGTCCAGTGATGTTTTGTGTGAACCAAATATGATATAAAGATGCCAAAGCCAGAATGTTTCTAAAACCTCATCAAATTCAAATATAGTGCATTCATATCAGATACAAATTAACATCATCAAGTGATTACTTGAACTGCCTTATTTCAGGAGTAATTCAATTAACTAAAGAGTTCAATGTTTGCAAAAAAGGAGATACATTAACACCAGAACAGTGCAGAATTTTGGTGAGTCATTGTTTACTTTTCTTCTGAATCATCCAAAAATGTCATTCTGTTTTGATGTTTTTATAATAAGACGAATTTCCAAAAACATTTTGAAGTGAACTAAAGTACAGTAAACCTTAAATAGAGCAAAGAAAAGAGAAGGAAAGAAAATAAAAAGTAAAGTAAAGTAAAATTAAAGTAAAGTAGAGAAAACCAAAATAAAGTATACCAAAGTAAAGTAAAGTGTTGTGTTTGACTATATTTTCTACACCTGACACATATTCATCATCATTTTTGATAGGAGACATTCCTCAATTAGATAAATATCGCTGAAGATTGTTATCCCGTATTCTATACTTCCTGCTATGATCTAAGTATAACTTCGTTAAAAACCATATGTAAATTAAAATTTCTTTCATGTTTTAGAAAATGTTTGCAGAGCCCATGGCGGAATTTCAGGTAAAATTGACACACATGTGGTCTTCTGATGGAAAATTTGAAGAATTTGAAGCGCAAAATGAACAAATAATGAGAGAAGAAAACAGCGACAGCGAATGAATGTATCAAAATTTGTATTTTATTATCTTTTACTATCATTAATAAAAAGTGAATAACTGAAATATTTTTTTCAACTCTGAAAGTTTGTCATCTACACCTTGTGCATATAAATTAAACAACATATCAGAAAATGAATCATTATTGAAAGTAAAGTTTGGATAAAATGGGATTAACTTCACTGAACGGGACAGTAAAATCAGACTCTCATTGAAGCGTACTTTGAGATGCACAAGATCAAATACTCATCAGAGATTGGTCAATTATAATTTGGGTTCCAGTCTCTTGATTGTAGTGCAGAGACTGCATAATGTTATCAAATATCCCTGCAACCATTAAGTCTATTTAGAGACAAGTTTTTTGCGATGAGCCGCGTTTTCACCATTTGCCTCGTCTTTTTGAGTTATTGGACAAGGTCAATAATAAAACTGAGGCTTATGGCTTGAGACAAGCTGTCTAGATTGAGTGCCCAGCAGTGCACAACAATAGCAAAATCTTTGGCTCATCGCATAAGACTTAAAATGTGCAAACATTGAACAGCTCTTAAATTAAAGAATAGGATATGAAGATAAAATATTTACAACCAAATTACAATGAATGCAATTCACTTAGACCATTCTTCTCGCATTTAGATAGAGTTAAAATCCGACCTAGATGGCCTGTTATGTTGAAGACCTTTCTATTTCACTGTCGCTGTTCCGTATTTTCCTACAGCATTTCTTAGCCAATCAAGTTCGTGCTTTTGAATCATAGCTTCTTGCTTAGCCAATCGTAGCTCTTCTGCGAGTCTGTTGTTTTCCTGACTGCTTTTCAATCTTCTATTATCAAGTGCTGACAATTCAACTGTCAGTTCTCTAAATCTGTTTTGCATGAACGATCTATCTCTATTCGCTTCTGCTAATTCCATTTTTAGACTTGCGATCTCTTCATTCTTAGCATTATCTAGTCTCGTTTTAGTTGCCTCGTTATCAGCCATTGCTTTGTGTTTATATTTCGCAAACTGCTCTTTTAAATCTTCGATGTTTGATTGCAGATTTGTAGCTCTTTTTCTCCATTTATCTGAATCAATGCTTTCTTTATTACTTATTTCTTTCTCAACAGCTTCAAGAGGCTTTAACAACTGTCCCAATATCTCTTCCCTTCGCTTTTTCTCCTCCTCAGCCTGCACAACAGCGTCTTCTATGCGTCTTTCAAGAACTCGAACCGTTCCTGACATTTCTTTTAATCTCAGTTTGTATTCGCCTTCTTTTGCCACGGCATCTTTTTCTCTTTCTCTACTCTCACCCAACATTCGTTTTAATTGAGCAACATATTTCTCATGTTCGCTGCTTTTTTCATGTTTTCTTTTCTTTAGATTCTCGATTTCTTCCTTCAAATTCTTCATTTGTACCTTCATGTTGTCTTTTGCTAACTTTTCTGCCGTCTTCTGCAGCAGCGCATCGTCTCTCTCTTTTGTTAACTTCACAACTGCAAACTGTTTCTCTCTGCCGAGTTTAAACAGTTCAGTTTTCAGTTCCTCGATCATTTTACGATCTTCTTTCTCTTTTGTTTTATCTTCGATTTGCCTTTCCAAATCATTCCTCTTGGCTTTTTCCAACATTACATCTTCGTCTCTCTGTTGTATATCTTGTTTCATTTCATTTATTAGCACTTCTAACTCTTGTATTTTCATGACGTCATCTTGCATCATATCTTTCATATTAGCCTTCTCATCTTCAACTGATTTGAGTTGCTCTTTTACATTTCGTAATGTTGCTTCGAGTTGATCAATCAATTCTTCTACTTCTTTCCCATCATTTGCTAATTTGCTTCGCAATTCATTCACCTCGTGTTCTTTTCGTCCCAACCTCTGCCCACCTTCCACCAATGCTCTTTTAATTCTCAAAATACTTTGTTCCAATTTATCATTGTCTTTTTGCATGTGCACTATCACCTCTTCCTCGTTTCTTAATCTCTCAAGGAGGTTTTCAACTTCATTTTGTAGTTTGTCAACTTCATTTTCTTTCATCATTAGTTTCTTTGCTAAATCTCGACTCTCCTTTGCTGCCATTTCAAGTTCATCTTGCATCGTATGCATCTGTTTCTGCAGACCCGCTTGCCTCGTGGCATACGCATTTTCAAGCAGCATTACTGCATCGTTTATCTTATTAAGATCATTATCCTTATCCATCAAAGTAGCCTGAAAATCTTTTAATATTACTTTTGCTTTTACTAGTTCATCTGTTAATTTATTCACTTCTTCTTTCATTAAACTTCCGTTTGCTTGAAGCTTCTGTTCTCTTTTCTTATGCCCGTCGAGTTGTTTTTTTAATGATTTGTTGTACTCTTCAAACAACTGCCATTTTTGATCTTTTTCTTTCATCTCTGCCAAATGTTTTGATTCTAAGTGGTCAATATTCAATTTTAATTTTCCCATTTCAGAATCTTTCACGAAATTTTCATCTTTGATTTCTTTGACTTGTTGTCGTAGTTGGTCAATTTCTTCATTTTTCTTTGCGATGTTCTCAAGTAAACTATCATTCTTTTCATAAAACTTTGCAAGTTTATCATCCCTTTCGAAAATTTTTCTGTCCATTTCCAGCACCTTCTCTTCTTTTCTTCTTAGTTTTTCTCTTGTATCTTCCAAATCATTTTTAAGCAAATCTACAGTTTTATCCAATTCAGAAATAGTTTCTTGATTTTCTGAATTTTCTTCTTCCAAGTCATCAATTTTTTCATCTTTCATTTGTGCAGCATTTTCAAGTTTAATTAGTTCATCATGTAAAATCTTATTTTCTTCAATATGTTTTCCGAGTATTTGTTGAATATTGCCCTTGTCTTTCCATGATTTTTCCAATGATTTTTGTAGCCCGTTAAACTCGTTTTTGCTCAGTATTAATTGGTCTTCTAATTTTTCTCGTTCTTCTTCTAATCTTTTCTTCTCTAAATTTTCTGCCTTTATCTTTGCTGCCAGTTTTTCATTTTCATTTTCTACTTTTTTCATATCGTTTGCTAACTCGTTCAATATGTTATTTTTGTCATTTATCAATTTATCTGCCTCTAAAAGTTGTTTTTCTTTATTCAAAATTTTTTCTTTTTCACAATTCAAAGCCATTTCCAAGTCTTTGTTTTTCCTCGTTAGCATTTCTTTTGCATTTTGCAATTCTGCATTTTCTTCCTCTTCCGCCTTTAACTTTTCCAGGAAATCATTTTTTTCAGCTTCTAATGTTTCTGTGAGCATTCTTAATGATCTTAATTCCATTTCCAGAATCCTCAACGCCTCGCTTCCTTCTTCAGCTTTTCCTTTGTGGAATTCATTTTCATCGTATAATCTTCTTATTTCATCTTTTAATTCATTATTTTGATGTTTGATGTCATCCTTATCCTTTCGAACTTTCTTTATCGTGTCATTTTTCTCCTTCAATTCTTCTTTACTTTTATTTACTTTTGCTCTTTCTTTTCCAAGCTCTTTTTGATTTTGAATTAGTTCTTCATTTCTCTCATTTACTTTCATCTGCATTTTCTTTATCTCATTTTCATATTCAGTAATTTGTGATTTACCAGCATTTAATTCTTTTTCCATGCTACATATTTTGTTCATAAACTTTTTATTATCTTCTTTCATGCCATCCAAATCTCCATTTAATTCCTCTAATTCTATATCCTTTGCTTTCACTTCCTTCATTCGACCGTCATTTTCGCTCAATACTTCGTCTAATTTTCTTCTAACATCTTTCATTTCCTTCTCTAGCCTGTCCTCTTTTTGCCTTAGAATCACGTTCTTTTTCTTGGCATCATCAAGCATTGGCTTATATTTTAAAGCTTCAAGAAGATCTTGTTGTGTTCTTCTCAAACTATGTCGCAAATCCTCCATTTCTTTCAACGTAAGGTCAATTTCTGATTGTAATCCTAATGCTTCTTGTTCCAACTGCTTCTCTTTGCTCTTCAAATCTTCCTTCATTGTTTTCTCCGTTTTCAAATTATCCTGTAAATCAAGACACGTAGCATTTAAGTCTTCATATTTTGAGTTTATCATTTTAAGCTCATTTTGTAAACGCTCTTTTGCTTTTTCCTTTTCTTGTATCATGTTTTTAAACAAGGCTGAATTTTCTTTTTCACTTTTGAGATCATCTTCACAAGCAGCTAAGTTTGATTCCAGCATTCCAACTTTGTCCTGCTCAATATTGATGCATTTTTCAAGTTCTTCTATGCCTTTATTCATTTGACCCACTTCGTTTTGCAATTCTTCAATTTTCCTGCAATTTTTCTCATCTTTTTTGTTCAGATCTTCAACAGTCTTTTCTAACTCTTCCCTCGCATCTTTCTCCTGGCCTAATTCTTTCAATATCTTCCAATATTTTTGTTCAAATTCATCTACATTTATTTTCAAATTTAGATTCTCCTCTGCTAAATTCTTGATACAATTTTCAAGATCTTTCACTAACCCCATCACATCATCTCTACCCTTTTCTACCTGCCTCGGAAATATTTCACCTTTTGAGCCAACAGGCTTACAAAGTTCGACCAGCTCTTTTGTTTTTTGCATAAAATTGTCTCTTTCTTTCTCTAAATCATAATTTTCATTCTCAGTTAAATTCAGTTTGTTTTGAAGTTCCATAATTTTATCATTTTTCTTTTTATCTTCATTTTCCAATTCTTTTATTCGATTTGAAAGTACTTTCGTCACGTGATTTCCATCACCTGCCTCGGTTTCATTTATAACCCCAGGCTTTTCAGCTACTAATGAGCTGCGACGTGGAATATTATAATACCCCATATTTTCTTTCACGCCTTCGTTGAATCCATTTGGCACGCCCTCGTATTGAGTTATTGGCTGCTGCCTCCAGCCTCCTTCTCTTACTCTTTCGGGCTGTCTTTCATCTCTTCCCCTATATCTTCCATCTGCATTTTCAAGGTTTTGTCTCATTCCTTGCTCATTTGGGTTCCTGCCATGTTCATTTCTACCTTGCTGCCTAAACATTTCACTATTCATTGGCTCCACTACTGGCTCTTGCCCATCGATTAAATAACTCTGTTTTTCGAGTTTATCAATTCTTGCCTTTAATGCATTAAAATCAACTGGATATTCCCTTTTCTCATTTTCTTTCTGTTTCTTCCTCGCTTTTTGTTTCTTTATATCCTCTAAACATTTTCTCAATTCATCAACATGATACAAAAGTTCTTTTTTCTCTTTTTCATCCTTAATTTTATCCTGAAGTGTCAAAGTCGCTTCAATTTCAAATCGATTAGGATTCTCCCCATTCCTTTTTAACTTTAAATCCTCGTGAGAGATTTGTTCTATTACTGGTTCATACTGTTTTAAAATATCATAAAGATTATCTCTTTCTTCTCTTAATTGCTCTAAACGCTTATTCAGTATCTTATCATTAATCGGCTGTTCTTTTGCTATTTGTCTAAATGCCCTCTCTGATGCAAATATCTGTCCCTCAGCCTCTTTGACCTTCCCCCCTAAATTATGCTTCCTAGTGTCACTATCATTCCCAGGAGTTCTTCCCTTGTCAGAAAACGCCTTATCTTTAGAATTTGTATTCTCATATCGTTGAGGTTTATTGAGCTCTAGTTCTCCCTTTAGAGAGAATCGGCCCCCCATTCCAAACCCCCTTTTGTAACCACTCAATTCGCTGTCTATATCTTCCATCCTTTTTATTTTACGATAAACATCGTCGATAACATCTTCGATCTCCTGAGTACTTACGATGTCGCTACTTGCTGTCGATCGTGGCGAAACAACTAACGATCCGATTTTACGAACAGCAGAATCTTGATTTTTTACGCAATTTTCAAGACCAACGTTTCTTGATTTCACTTCTTTTAACTGCCGTTTAAGATCGGCTATTTTTTTGTCTTTTTCTGATATGATGTCCATTGCCTCTCGGCTGTCATCTAAAGACAAATCGCTCATTTTCTTCTTTTTGTAAGAATTTTGCCAACATTTGTAGCTCAACTAAATCACCTAAAAAAAAATTAATTCACATTTTTATTATCATTTTACTGCCAACATCTCTTGGTTTCCGGACGCTTCCAATCCTAAAAGTAGAGAACTCTTTTTTTTGAACGGGAAGAAAAGGTGAAGATGTGGCCTACTGGGGTGGGGGAGAATTACCTGCTAGGAAAGGGGGCTTCTGCAACCAACTGTCATAAGAGGGGTACTTCTTCGAGTGAAAAATATGAGAACGTTTTTGGTAACCACACAGCATGGTGCAAATACCATTTTCCTTTGCCCTTTAAACTATATTCAATGGATTAATCAGCAAAAACTAAAGATAGCACGCTTTCTATGAAACCTATCTTACAATACAAGTGACCGCCATTTTCATTAGCCTTAGTCGGTATTGTATGAATTTATCCATGACTGAATTGAATTGCGTAAGCTGTTATTCTGGTAAGTGGAGTGTGGGAAATTCAATTGATGAATGAATAAGTAAACAGGTGGTGCTCAATTCATCGATCCACAAATATGTTTACTGAGGCAGGTCTTAGAACATTAAAAACCACGTGGAGAATATAGACAGTAAATCCAGCCCTTATTTTGACGGGATCTCATCTCCTCAAATGCGGGCTTTATCTTCTTAGAGTCGAGCGACATTGATAAAAAACTCTGAACATAATGTTCTTCAAGGTGCTTTTTTCTTTCAAATTTCAGCTGCAAACTCCCTTGCGCACACGAGTGATTTGGCGCCCTTCATCATGTCTTAAATTTCCTTTCAGCAACATGGCTGTAAAAGGGCTCTTTTATGAGAGAACAAAAACAGAAACCTAAGGGACAGAAGGGAATACCAGTTTTCCTCTCGCAAAAAAACGCAGTCTGCAGAGATTTGCTGTACAATGAAACCCTTCCCGTTATCTGCAAACCAATTCAAACCAATTGTCAGGGGAAATCTTTTCTTAATCTATCGATTCCTTTATTTCTTTCGCGTGGTAAATAGGTTAGTTTCTTCTTGGCAGCTTTTCTGCATTAATTTATGATGGCAAGACCGTTTCTAGTGCAGTTCTTCATGCAATTGGTAAGTTTTTCTACGTTTGTTGTGGTGAAATCCAGCAATTATTTTTAATAACCCCCCCCCCCCCCCCACCCTTCCTCATGACATTCTACCCATCTTCTATTCGATCAGTAAAGGAAACAACTCAGTTGCAGGCCGCCGCATTCTTTCGAATGTTTCTTGCAACGATGCGAGCGTACAAATATGGCCGTTGTTTTAATGTGCCTTGACTTTGTCCTTACCCACCGCTCCTTATTTCATTCAACTAATTTTCCTTTATTTTGCTCTTTTTGGTAACATCTCTAAACACTTCTTACTAATGGCTGTATACAGCCACCCATGATCAAACATAGGGTTCATTTCTTCCATCAGATCTGACAATTTTCTGACATGCTGAAGAAACTTTATGAGCTACAAATAGTTGCTTGTGTATAACAATTTCAGAACCAAATGAAAATAGAAATTAAGCATATATGTTGCCTTTTTTCTTGATTAAATAACGAAGAACAGTTAATTTTTTTATTATCGATTTTATATTCTCGTACAACTGATTTGGATAATGACTCATAACCATGATACTCAATGCTTAGAGTTTCAAGCAGTCGTAATAAGAGGCTATTTCATGATGTTTTTTCCTTTTCCTCAACCAATAACATAAGTACCACTTTTATCAACTCACCTTCTGAAGGCGTTGCAGGAATTCTTGATTTCTAGCAACATTCAACAATGTTTTCATCACGTTTCCAAGTTTGCAATGCCTTCGTTTTTCTGTCCTGCAGTACCTGCACACTATGCGATGAAGTTAAAGCCATGGGCTGAGTCTATGATGAATCTGGGTTAGAATGAATGATAGTTTTAATTAAATGTTAAATCGATCGGATGAATAGATGCTGAATGATGCTATAAAGTGACGCGATGTCATCGTCCTCCCTATTCTATCTGCTAATATTTACACCAGTCCATTGATGAATGTACATAAGAAAGCAGGTGACTCCAATTCGAACGACTAAAGCACTTTCACGCACATTCAAATATCACACTTATAGATTTTGGGGGGGGGGTACACTTTTTGCCTAGATTCAAACCTCATTTAACAATTTATTTCGCAGTTATTTTTATGGATTTGCTCCTTCCATGTCAACCCTCCCTTGTCTCAAATTTTAACCACTAGAATAAATTATATTTCTAAACTTAATCTCAAAATACTTGCAATAACCCATGACGTCCTTTACTATTTATGAAAATATTGTTCAAAATCCAGAAAAGTGTCAGCCAAGGAATTCAGATGTTTTGGAATTAACCAGCGAGAAAATAAGCCACAGGAGAAGAAAAAGAAAGTAAAAGGTGTATAAGCAACTGTATAAGGATAGCCATTTAAACATTGAAAGATTTAAGGTCTCATTGGAGGGTTCTTCTAGCATTGAAACAACTGTATTTTTAAATGTGCATAACGTTAACCTTCAGATAAGGATTGCGTCATTAAAATATTTAAAAAAACTTGGAGCTCATTGAGGAATGGAGCTGCTGAAACAGTAATAACTTAAGCAGACGGTTCAGTACATATATATATATATGTTTTCCGATCTCATTAGCTTAGTTGCTTCATGAGGACTTACTTATAAAAATGAACTTCACAAACAAAGCGACATGTAAACGTACCTTTCTCTCATTTCGGCCTTGATAATTTTACTGATAAAAACGTGTTAAGATTAGATAACAATATCTACCTAATCAAGTCATTTTTATTTCATTATTCTAGCTTCAATTTTCCACTTTCAATTGGATCTTTTCATCAACTTTATAATTCCTCAGCACTATCTTTTGTAACCAGGGAAACACTAGTTGCCATAGTAAATCTTGTTACTGTTCTCACCCCACGTGGTACCTTTCTCACGCCTGTCCTCCTTGTGATTTTGATCTTTCACACTTCTTTCAGATTACGTGTGAGAATAGCAGATTGCATCCCACATCTGATTTTTATGCTTAATGTGCGCATGTTATACATTTAGGGGTGAATTGCAATACAGAATACATTAACCCTTTCGCCCCCGTTGAAAGTGTAGTTTTACAGTAGCACCAATGCGTTTGGTCACATTGCAAGGGGGCACTAAATCGATGTTGTAGAAGCAAAGAAACCTTATAAATGCTAGTCTACTAATGTATCAAGCTATTGAAGCATTAGTACCTTTTGCCTTTAGGAGCAGCCAATTCTCGCAAATGATTTTACACCCCTCCATGGATGGCAGGTTCAAGACCAAAGCTCTGAGTCCTCTTATAGACGTCAGCAATACCCACATCTACCTCCTCCAAATGTAGGGTAATAAGTGAGGTTATTCATCCCATATTCTAAGCCTTTTGGTCATTCTACGACCTTCAGCACTTGAGGAGTCCTTCACAAACGAAGTTCTTTCAACATGCAACATGGCCTCTCTGATGTTAAGTTCAGGTTTCGGACTAGCGATCTAAACGTCGCTGGTTCAATTCCTCGCATTTACCATTTATAAGGATAGCACCCTTAGACAAGGTGTCAACATAAAATTGTGCATCTCTCTACGCTGGAGTATAAATGGGTACTTGGTTCGTGGTTATGAGCGCCGGCTGTGGTCGCACCTTGCTTTATGCCAGTACGCATAGCGACCGGGGGAAAATAAAAAGTCGGTAGAGTATCCTCTGGCTAGTAACAAGACTATAAACAGCCAACTTTCAAACTTCCTCATTACATTGTGTTTCCATGTTAAAAAAATCAGTGAAAAGAGATTTTTTAAGCAAAAAAAAACAGGAAAGCATCCGATTTATAATGATAATACTTTAAATAATTAATTAAGTGTAGTTAACACAGTTATTTTCATCAAAGTTTTGATATATTCCCATCAAATCTTTTTAATTAAATACATCAACTGCACGAAAATAGGATTATTATTCAATGCAGACTGCTCCCTAGACTTTATTCCCCCCACATTTGTTCATGTGGAAATGACCCCATCGCTGTTTGATAGTGGTGGAGATGCAAGATTTATCAAGATCACACTGGTTGTTGCTCCATTATCAAGAGTTGACAGAAATCGCAATTTTAAATAGTATAACTGCCTGGTGGCAAAAGTCGGTGAATTAGGTGGTGCTGAGACAATGATATGGTGCAGCTGGCAAAACTAGTGCTACTTTATGGTGTATAATCTTCAGTTGGTACAATTGCCATTTTTAGTTGGTGCAGATACGGCCGATACCAAATGACACGGATAGATAAAGTCATTATGAGAGCGGAGAAAACTGGCACAGCTGTGCAGCTAAGGGGAGTGCGGTTAATCAATGTGCAGAGAGACGGGGAAATCGGATGAAAATTCTACGAGAAGACAGGAGGAATTCCCTATACATTCTTTCTCGGAATACACAACGTATTGCTTGGATAAAGATCAAGTTATCTTTAGGACATCTATGCTTTGATTTGCTGCTCTTTAATCGCGTTAATAAGTTCTTCAAGTCTCATTGCAGCCCTTCTATCCCCATCAATCTTCATTCTTCCATTCATGTACGCATCAGTCGCAGATAGTTTTCCATAATACATTTTTTGAAAGTCGCTTGAGCTAATACTGATGCAAACATCGGGGCTACTTGGCGCTTTCCCTTTGCCAACGTAGCCATCTCCATTACGTAAATCCAAGCACCACGTTCCACCGTTTTCACCTGATATGTCAAACTGGAAGATAGCATCGATTTTACGGACAAGACTTTCATTCAATGCTCCTTTTGTCATGGCGAATAATTCTGATGGTGTTAGTAAATCTTGGTCTGTTTCCTGTGAAGATGGGAGAGCACTTCCAAACATTGATGTCATTGGGCTGGGTGAAGAACCAATTCCTTTAAAGAGACAAATAATTGCTCAAACGAATGTACAAGGATCTGACACGCAGTCTTAAAATGATGTTCATTTTGAGCCAGAAAAAGAATCAAAGATGTGACAAAAATAAGCGATATTTCATTTGACTTTTGCAAACTTGAGTTCGACAACACGATACTTGCTAGCATTGGATATAGTGTATAGCTTATGGAGGGCCTCTGACGACACTTGGAATATGGAGGGGGCAAACTTTGATGCAAGAAATGTACCACGTAACGGCATGTTGAGTTGCCTTTAATAACAAATGCAAAGATTTCTTCTTAATGAAAATGTTTACGATTTTAAGTCCCACGCAATTAAAACGATCATTTTAGCATCTGCAGTTTGTGTTTCAATTAATCCCAACGAAAAAGTGAAGGGGTCAT
This sequence comes from Catostylus mosaicus, assembly GCA_964019065.1. NCBI lineage: Eukaryota > Metazoa > Cnidaria > Scyphozoa > Rhizostomeae > Catostylidae > Catostylus > Catostylus mosaicus. Next base: position 14,914,779 of record OZ025189.1, read on the forward strand.
GCCCCTCCCCCTGCCTCCAAAACTTCAAAGGCCCTATCATGCACGTACTAAGAAATATACAAAGGAAGGACCAAGACTTTCTAACACTATTGATTCTATGTGTGATGTTGATGTTGTATCTTTAAACCTTTACATGCTTCTTTGCTCTTTATTTAAAAGGGTCTAACATTGTTTGCACATACTTTAAGTTTTTGTTGGTTAATCCTGTTTGAAATTCAACTTGATAGTAATGTGTTATTAATGGTAGCTCACGTATATTTAACAATTACATATACCGAAGCTATTTCACGATTCCTTAATGTTTCACATCAATTTTTACCTCTACACTAACCATAATTCTTGCTCTAAACAACCTTTAATGCTCAACCAATTTTAACAACCTGATTAACAAACCTGACATTCCATAATAAGTCTGACAGCTCACGTGGTGGGTTAGTTGCTTGCTTATTGATTGAATGGATTATTGATTGATTGATTGATCAAAAAACAGTAACAAAACGTCGTGTTCTGTCATTCGCTTTATTAATCATATAAATAACTAACATTTATTGTGGTTGATCTATTCTGCTCACTTTTGATCATAATCCTTACATTTATACTTTGATTAGAGTCAGAATATGACGCTGTTCACCGCAAATTAATCTCGTACTTGTCAATTTACGGAACACATGTTATCAATGAATGGAATGAGAATTATGATTACATGAAACGTACCTTTGAAAAGTGAAAGGACGGATTGTAAAGGGTCTTGTTCTGGGACATAATCATCATTGCCTCCTTTTGATTTCTTCAAAATTTTTGATTTCGTCCTAGAAGAACATTTGTATAAGTTTACTAAACGCAAACCAAATCTTGAAAATTCAAGAAAATGATAGAGCAGCATTAGGCCATAACTATGGTTTGAAAAGCAAATTTTCTGAACGTTGGCTAAAAAAGGTACATTACAAAGTGCCTAATTATCACACTTAACAAAATATCACATAAAAATGCCAGGGGTGTCAATTTATGTACTTTTGCTGAGGGGGGGGGGTGAGGACGTATAAATTTCTGATTAATTAGATGATGATTCAACACAGTTGTAAATCCATATTTGTTGCACCAAAACAATTGCTTCAGCATATGTCTTTGCAACTTTTTCTATTTTGGCTAATTAGATTTTTTTACATGACTAGTAAAATATTTAATAGTTTAAATTTGTAAACATAATTAAATGAAATTTTCCTTTGAATAGTAAGCCCAAGGGAAAACAGTTTGGTACCAAAATAAGAAAGTGCAGTCACAGGAAGATTTTAGACAAAGCACTTTCAAATCACTGTTTATTTCTTCCTTAATGTCTTTGTCTACTTTTATGTTTTGCATGAGCCCTGACATCCCTTGCATCCATGACAATTAGGTGTCTGAATAAAGTGAATAAGACTTACAACTCAAATCTTGCTATCTCTATTCCCCAACCAGAAACTGATTTGTTGAGACTATTCTACAGAAAGTTATTAAAATTAATAGGTCTTTGAAGTATGAAACAATTATTTGAATGCAATATAAATCATAAATAAAAAATATATAAATCAAAGTTGATTCAAAACCATCTTGGATAAAAAAAAAATGAAACAGCCCCAGGGGCAACTGTTAATGATTAAGCCATGATTAGGTAATGGTTGAGCAATGCCTGAGCAAGAATTAGGCAATAATTGAGCAATGATTAAGCAAAGGTTAGGAATTAACTTAGCAATATTTAAGGATGGTTTAACATAGAATAAGCAATGATTGGGCAATGATCGAGCAATGATAAAGAACTGATGTGCAATGATTGACCAATAATTAACAATACAATTAGGCAATCACTAAGCAATGATTAAGCAATGATTTTGCAATCACTTAGCAATAATTAAGCAATGACTTAACACTGACTAGGTATAATTGAGCAATGATGGAGTACTGATTAAGCACTGACTACTCAATGATTGATCAATGATTGAGTAATGATTTGGCAATATATAAGCATAATTAAGCAATGATTAATGCATGATTTATCAATGTTGGTTGCAAACTTACCTGAAGTACAGCATTTAAATAATTCTTTTCATTTTCAATTTCCGACAATTTCTTCCCTGCCATTCCATTATTCAGGACAGTTACAGCAGTCACTCTGAGGGTGTGATTCAAATCTTGGAGTTCATTAAATGATGCCATTGGGTCTGTTATTCTGTACTGGACATCTGAACCTATTTTCAGCAAACCTCCATCTATTGTAAACACCTTCAAATCACAAAGGATACCAAATAACTTGATTGTTTCTGATTGATCGAGTAATCAAGATCAAATCAGCAGTTTTTAAATGAAATTCAAAAATGCAAAATTTGTAAGAATATCTTTGAATATCCCGCAAACTGCTAAGTTTGGTGAACTAAAGCTAAATATTCAATTCTTGAAAAACAATGTTCTTGTCTTGTTTTATTTTAGAATGGTTCACATTATCTAATTTAGAATAACCCCAGGCAGCCAAAGGGGGGGGGTAGTAGTTTCTTGTTGGATATTTTCATTTTGTAGTACATGGTGATTTGTATAGATTCAATGATTTTTTTACCTATAACCCTATGTTTTAAGCAAATAATTTCTACAACTGTAACACACATATTTTGCAGAGATGATGTTACAAGAAAATGTTTAAGATACCAAAGTTTCGATGATTTATCAGCCAAGTGGTAAGCTTTTATTTTCTTAAATTTGGTGAGATTTGGGGGACGCCGCCGTCCTGAAATATCCCATAATATTTGCCCATGTATCTGGTGGTGAAATGTGAAAAATAGAAAGCAAACACACCTCCTGTGGTGGAACATTGAATGCCCTCATCCTCATATCAACTTTCTTCCATCGGTCAATGCATGGGATTATATATATTAAACCTGGAAAAGGAAATGATGATAAAATTGGTATTCTAATACAATTATACAAGACATTTGTTTTTCTATGCTTGCCCAGTAATAGCCAAATAACAGCTTGTTTTCATATTAAAAAGATGTTGTGATGACATTTTCATCAATAATCATGATAAACCAGCTCAAAAAAATCACAGATCATACCTGGCCCTTTTGATTTTTGCAATCTTCCAAGCCGATAAATAATTGCTCTTTCATATTGTGGAATGACCTGAAGGGGGAAATAAGCATTGGATAAAGCAATGAAGCAATTTTATGTGTGCAATGTTTTCATGATAATAATTTTTGAAACAAAGCTTTTCAATGAATTGGTTTATATATTGAGGACAAGGACCAAAAGAGACATATCATAAATTTGTAAATTGATATAAAAGACTTAACAGTAATTACAAAAGTTGACTTTAAACTGTGATAATTATTGGTGACTTAACGGTGGTGATGGTGACTTAAAAACAGTGACATAAACAACACAGATTCCAATCTATAAAGTGAGATCTTTATTCAGTTCCTCTCTTCTTTGCTTAAAACTATGATATAAATATGTATGTTGTCCTTACCTTGAAACTACACCACCATGTGACAGGCAAACTTACAATCCACAAGACATGAATGAAAAAGAGTATGACCCATTCAAAGGGATTGTACCTTGGTCTGCCAAGAACATCTGCAATAAATATGGTGATGTGATTACTAAAATATATTTGTGTATTAATTCTTATTTTGTTTTGTTCATACATAGATTGATTCATTCATTGCTTATTTCATGCAATCATTTAGCCAGTAGTTTTATCAAAGTCCCAGTCTGCAGAGCATGGCAGAACTCGATGAGATCTCACGCGTGCAAGGTAGAAAGTGGGTGGTGCACATCTGATTCTCTCAGGTACACAAAGCCACTTAAGGTATTGTGAAACTCCAGGTGAACTTATATTGAGCCTAAACACATACAATGCTTGCATGCAAGGCCTTGTTTTTGGGGTAAACTTCGATATACTCGAATTTTCTTGTGCATGCAGTTGCCTCACTTTGCAGTCAAAGTCTTTGTACTTGTTCTTTCTTTCCTTCCTCATAAAAAACCATGCTTTTTGTCAAAGAAATTAATCAAAAACATTAAGTCTAGCTTACCACTCAGTTGTGGGCATATGCTAATAGTAAAAGTTTGATGCCTGAAATAAGCACAAATCTGCAAGATCCTTAAAATGGACACCACAGGATCCACCCCCCCCCCCCAACCCCCTCCCAAACAATGAGGAACTTTTTCACTAGATTACTTTAGAAATAATCCATTTTGATTGATTAAAAAACTGATGGTGTTTGTTGTTTTCATATATTCATTTAGTTTATTCAATTACATCCATAGCATTACTTTACACCTTTACTTCGTAAATAATGCATTATTTGCAGGCCTATCTACAACTTTATCTTATCATTTTAACTTAAAGGATGTGAGCAAGAAAAATAAAACTTTATACCTTTCCTTTCGTTGTCATCCACATAAATGCTTACTTGCCCATAATCTGGCAGAGCTGAATATTTTGACATGTTTTGCACCACAACCCTTTCTCACCAGAGAAAAACTCACTTCTACAAATGCAGCTGTTTTGCAAATTGAACTGAATTATCAATGACTTGAATTGCAATTTCCTGCGTTAATCTGCGTTTCTCTGCACCAAAAAAGATTTCCTGCGGGTTTATGCGTTAAACCGCGTTTTTGTGAGACTCAGAAGCCTGGGACGAATTGTTTCACCATGAATGTGTAAGGTGAATGGGGAGATCTGATTGGTTAATTGTGATGACTTCGTAGAGCACGGGCCTTGCGCTCGTGTTAAGGCCTTTTCCATTCTCGCAGCCATGAGGTGAGGAAATCCTTACATTTCTATTATATTTCATATTATTTCTCCATATAACTATATTTATTTTATCCTGCATTTAACCGAACTAAATTAAGCGAACTATCGTCTCCAAGATTTTGCAAATCAAAGCAGTTAAAAAGCGTTAAACATCGTGATATTTCGTGTGTAATATGGAGCTGTGTATGGCCTGCTTAGGCCTAGAGACATGTTTGAATTTTAACCTCGTAGACAAGATCAAAATTAAGACACTAACTGTTACGATTTTGGCAATTTAAATGTTGGAATAGGCATTTACAAAAATTAAAGGATAATATTTACAATGAAGCCTTGATGTTTGCATGAAAACTTTTTCATCTGAGCCTAAAATCTGAAATTTCGCTTCATTCCAAAGTTAAATATTTAGGCGATCTTTTATCTCTTGTTTCAACATATGACAAATAAGGCATGCAAGCAAACTTCTGAGTTGCACCACTTTTAGCACGAATGAGGTATATGCAAAGGAAATTGTTATTATGTAATAGTTTCTTGAAATTGGGAGCTTGGGCAGGAATCCATTTCAGAGTATTTGCACTCTGGCCCCCATATTTGCTTGTAAACCCCAAGATCTTGTTGAAAATTGTCTAAAAATATCAAGACCAAGATACCGGATGAAATGACTATGTTATTTCATTTGACTGGATTTTACTGCACAGAATCAAATGATGAGTTCTAATGTTAGATAAAGAAAGAAATTGAGAACATTGTGGTTTAAAGTCTGTTATTAGCCTGAAGCTAATCTACCAACCTAAAAGTTTCCCCTGGTTTTTGTAAATAATCCCATATAGCTTAGGGTGCAGCCAGAGGCCAGAATGCAGAGTATGGTAATGGCGCACCCAAGATAATTCTAAGCAAGCACAACCTGGGGCTTCTCAGATTTTGAAGTTTTTATGTTTGTGCAGTGGTACTGATAGTGGAATGGCCCACGTTGCAATCTTTGTACCAAACTATCAACCCGCATCTGAGGTGCGGGACTGTAGGCGCACCCAATATTTTGTCAAGACCAGCCATACTCTGCAAACTGTGCCAGAGACAGCACTCATTACTATGGACCAGGTACCCAAATGTTTTTTAGAAGTTTTTAAGTTGATTGCTTTTAAGAATTTTCATGATGTTTGTTTGTAGTACGCTACGACTGCAGAAACGTCTTGCTGCCAGCGTTCTGAAATGCGGCAAGAAAAAGATCTGGCTTGATCCTAATGAAACCAATGAAATTGGAAATGCCAATTCAAGTTAGTTTCAATCTTCTTATCTCGTTTAGTCAATGTTACTGCATTGCATTAAAAGTTCTAGTAATGTTTGGAGAGCATCTATGCTCTTAATCAAGTGGTCTGCATCAAAGATATGATTTACATATTGTCTGAATGGTAGTGTTTGCCCCTCTCCCAAACAAACAACCTGTCAATATTAAGCATGACAACTTTGGACAAGGAAATATATAGCATTGGTAAAGTCTAATAGAACTTGAGGGTTGGTTTTTCATATACAGCCAAAAACTATGATTCATTTGTTGTTAAACGGAACTGTCACTGCATAAAAATGTTATTAATTTCACAGGGCAAAACATCAGAAAGCTTGTAAAAGATGGTCTGATCATTAAAAAACCACAGGTCGTCCACAGCAGGGCAAGAACCAGAAAGCTTTTGGAAGCAAAAAGAAAAGGGCGACACAGTGGTTATGGTAAAAGACATGGTACAAAAAATGCCAGATATCCAGAGAAGGTCATCTGGATGCACAGAATGAGAGTTTTGAGAAGACTGTTGAGGAAATACAGAGAATCAAAGAAAATTGATAAGCATCTGTAAGTACCCTGATCATCATGATCATCATTGTAATCATCTTCATCATCATTAACATAATCTTTGCTATTATCATTGTCATCTTTAACAAAATCCCCTCATCATCAGAAGCATTTATAAAGAGAATCAGAATTTAGTTGTTTCTCTGATTTATGGGAGCATGAGATGTATAACCTTGCTTACATTTCATACATTATCATTTTTCTATACAGTTTTTCCCCATAGAAACTGTTGACTCTTTCCCTCTATTCAGCCTTCCTTCAGAACTGAAAGTATTAATAAAGCTGCCATTATAATACATTACTGACAGCTGTGCTTTTTTTGCATCTTTAAGAATGGTACAGTCTTTAAGAGATCCCAACTTGGATCCTTTTTAAAGCTATTCCATAGGAATATGTTTATCTATAATGTTATGTTCTTATCAGTTGACCTTGGAGATTCTTATATAGCTTACAAAGATTGTAAGATATGTACATTTGCTACACTAAAATCAGTTCTCTCAAATGTGTATTGCTTTATTGCAGTTACCATGAGCTGTACCTGAAAGTCAAGGGTAATGTTTTCAAGAACAAGAGAGTCCTTATGGAATACATTCATAAGAAGAAGGCTGAGAAGGCCAGAGCTAAGCTCCTCAGGTTTGTATCACTTCAAAATAGAATTAATTACATTTTGTATTCAAAATTTTTCCCTAAATGAAGCGTATGCATTCCTTATTATCTTCCATGCATGAGACAATATTCCCAACATCAATATATAACCATTTTGTAGGAAGAAAATTTTCCAATAGCCAAAGGATTCACTAGCTTTCTAGCAGCTCTCAAAAATTGTTTGAAAGCTATTTTATAAGAATTTATAACTTTCAATTGATCAAGATGCAAAACTGAACATCTTAAAAGTATGTTTTGCAAAGGTTTTCATAAGGCTAAGCTTTATCAATTCTATAAGGTCTTAAAAAGGTATAACACCTCTTTAATTTAATATATCAAGAACTTTCTTCCTTAAGAACAGGGTTAATGTTTCTTCAGATTTAAGAAACAGAGAATATCACTGTAGATAAACCCTAGGAATCCAATTACTTGGTTAAGCATAAAAACAGGCCTCATACTTGCGAGATGTGAACCAAGGTTACAAACCATAGCATTCCTTACTCTTTTTGATGGATTTAGAGACCTTGAGCTCCTGCATTTTATGATCAACCTTGGGTGTCTCACTTCAGATTGTGTTTTATTTCTAATTTCAAATATTTTAAGCCACCCCAGTATCTAAATCTTAAAATGCAAAGTCACAAGATAATAAAGATTGTTATCCGTTGGGTATTTTCTTTTTAAAAAAAACGGCACAAAATAAGCCGACCATGCTGTGTTTTTGTCATTGTGTGGCGTGCAATTTGTGCCAAAATTGATGCAACAGAATTTTCTGACTGTTCTGTCTCTTTGTTTAATGAACTTTACAGTCCTGGTGTTCTGTTACAATACCATTAAAGTAAAGTATAATATAATAATACCATTAAAATAGGGTAAACAAAAAAATTATTAAAATAGGGGAAAAGTTTGGCAATGTGGGTAATTGCATTAGGTCACAATATATTTATATATGTACTTCGTCATGGTTTAAAAACTGTGTTGTTTATTCTAACGCCACGTGTTTTTCTGATTTCAGTGATCAAGCCGAAGCCCGTCGCGCCAAGGTCAAGGCAGCCAGACTTCGTCGCGAAGAACGCCAAGCGCAAAAGAGGAGAGATTTATTATCAGCTTATGATGCAGAGGAAGAGCAGCAACAGCAACAGCAACAGCAATCCAAATAAACATTGTTTGTTACGTCATCTCTGTAGTCAGAAATTTAATCAATCATCGTTAAAACGGCGTGTTTTCTTTCTTGTCTCGCTATCAAATAGGTTTTGACTCGCATAGCTTGAGGACCTCTCATAGCACTATAGGACCAGTGTTGTATTGGTTGATCTTACATGTACTGCTATGGTTAGAAATTGTGAAAGTTGCGCAAGAATTTGAGTTTGGCATCTTTCACAAGATGTATTTGTTGAAGCACACCGTTTCTAGGGACGTAGCCAGGGGGGACCATCGCTCTCCCTTTTTTTAAAAAAAAAGAAATTATTGTTGCATTGCCAACACTTTTGAGCACAAACAACCTGGAAACAACAGCAATAATTAAGACACGTGCTCCAACGCCACTGCGCTGTCCCCAATACCATATCCTATTATTTATTGTCTTCACCACTTTTCATTTGGTCGGTAGAAACATAACTATTTTAACTTGAGATGGCCAAAATTGCCCCCCCCCCCTTTAAACCTTCTGGCTACGTCCTTGTTTGTAATAATATGAAACGCAAATTTCTTCTCGGCAAATCGTCCCCTAACATTATCAAACATTAGGACTAGTTTGTCTAAAATGGAGCCTGCTAAACGTGGAGTGAAAGGAAAGACGAGAGACTCACTCGCATTTCTAGGTAAAAGATTCAGCAATTTCGCTAAGACAGTATTTATATAAATTAAGGCCATTTGCAAGTAAACCAAGGGAAAAATCAGACACTTTCTATCATTTGAACCATGCCAATAATTCACAAAGTTCGAATCACGGTCCGGAAAAGCAACGTTAACAAACTAGGCGCGAAGGACGTGTTTAGGAGGAATTCTTTGTTAGATTGGGTGTGCCAACCTTACCTTATTTAAAAGCTGGGAAATTTGCCATGGAAATGTCCCCGTGTGACCAAATACGTGTCGTTTCTAACTACCTCCAAATGAACCTTTTTTCTAGCATCTCGTCACACCCTTTTCAACTTCAGCCCTATCATATCGGCTTGTTAAGAAGTAACAAAAATTAAATATAGACGATAAAGAAAATTGAACTTATTAACAAATGAATATTATCAAAATCAGCATAAAACTTGGATTACATCTGATTAAACATCAAATAATGAAAATAAAAATTTAATATTCTTTAAAAGCTTAAATATTCTATAAATACTAATTTACTATATAGTTGTTCATTAACAGTCTTTCTTTAACATAACATTAGATATTTCTTTGTACTCTACATTAATTCCATCAAGCTTATTCCTGCTGATTAACTCTCAGTCAGTTAAAAGATTTTAAAAGAAGCATAGATATAAACATGATGGTTTTCAATGCACTCATCGCTCAATCCGAAACTAAACATAGCTTTCAAGAATTAATTTTTGTAGAAAACCCGCTTTGGGTATCATGGTGCAGAGGAAATGCCAGCAAAATGGCATTAAGCTTGTTTTTGAAAGCAAATAGGTATGATTTTCAACTAAACAAAACCTGCATTCAGAAAAATCCAAACTTGTCGAATAAAATTTGCTTATTTGGAAACAAAAGTCTGAACTAGTCTTATTTATTGTGAACTTCGACAAAATTCGCCATCTAAGCTGCACACCCTGAAAGTTTAAACCAATCATAAACGTTTTTTTCTGTTCTAAATTAAATTTCTCCTTCTCAAAGTCTTTTATTAAGAAAATATTGTCTTTATTTTACGAGTATATATCGACTTTTGGTCTCGTTTCTCTGGCTGACTTTTTCTTTGGTGATTTTTTCACCTCTTCAAAATTCGCTCGTAGTTTGTTAACAAACTCTTTACTTGGTGTCCCACGTTCCTTCATTTTCATTTCTTCATTGTCATCTCCTTTCAGCCCAACTTTGTCCAGATCGTCCATTGATGCCCTTAAATCGTCGCTTAGCAACGAGAACCCAATGGGTTCAGGTGGGGCTTGTTGCTCGGGGGCTTTAGGTGTTGGTTCTTTCCCGGTTTGTTGTTTGGCTTTGATTGCGGGTACAAAAGGGTTTCTTCTCTGTTTTACATCATCAATTTCATCAAATGATTTACTGCGTTCTTTATCAAGAGCTAAAAATGGATTTTTTGATATACTCTGGAGTGAAAAATCATCAACCCTCCTCTCATTTTCAGAATATCTACTTTCGGTAGGAATTGATTCCGTCGTTTTGGCTGATTTTTTACTTGGTTTTACGGTGAAAACCACAGGTTCTTGTTCCTGTTGGATAAAAATTGACGAAACATCTCTTTTTGGCACTTCATCCGTTCTTGCTGTTTGCTCCTTCAGTGCGTCGAGTTCCTGCGTCTTGTTCTGCAATTCTCGTCGCATTTGTTCTATATCACGTGATAGTTTGGAATTCTCTGTTTTTAACTTGTCAATTCTTTCTAAATCCCGCTGATGCTTCATGTAAACCTCTGATAATTCGTTTTTCAACGCGGATTTTTCATCATGCAAGGACGCACTAACAACATGTGCCGAGCTCTTGCTTCTTGATTTTTCAGCAGCTTTTTTCAAGGTCTCGTTTTCATTTTCTAGTCTCTGTCTAGCTTCTTCCTTCTCAGCTAGCAATCTGTCTAGTTGACGACGCTCCCTCGCGACGGCTTCTAGCTGCGATGTAAGCAAATCTTTTTCAAATTTGTGTCGCTTTGTTTCATCAGTTTCTGATGAAAATTTTCGTGTCAAGTCTTCGTGTTTGTTTATCATTGATTCCAATCTGTCTTTTTCTTTCGTCAAGTTTTCAAATTCAGTTTTCAAATGTGAGTTCTCTTCTTTCAGTCTTTTTATTTCGTTCGCTTGTTTTCTCGTTTCTTCTAATGCCTCAGATAGTTTCTCGAACTCACCTTGCCTAAAGTTTTCGTTATTTCTAATTATAGACGTTTGCATTCTGCCAAGTTCTTGCTTCAGCTGTTCTCTTTCAACTTGGTTCTCCATCAACTCTCCGCGTCTTCCCTCAAGCTCACTAACGCATTTGTTCAAATCTTCTTGAAGTGCTAATTTGGACTGTTCGCTTTCTCGCCTGTCCTCTTCTACCCAATCTAATTGCGTTTTCAATCGAAATATCTCAGCATCTGATTTCTCAGCACGTGTCTTTGTATCATTCAATCTATTTTTTAAATCATTTATTTCTTTCTCATATTCTTTCACTTTCTCCTGTCCATCTTGTTCCATCTTCCAATTGTAATTTGCAGCATATTGATTTTTCATCTCTTCTGCTGCTTTGATCTTTTCTCTCATCTCATTTAATTGTTGTTTACCCGACTCTTCTATTAAATTCATTTTCTCTTCCATTCTCTGTGCCTCTTCATTTAACTTTGTTCTGTCATCTTCTTTCTCCTTATTCAATTCTTCGATAATTTTTACATATTTATCAATTTCTTCATTCATTTCTTTTACTTTTTCTTCATTTTCATAAATCTCAAAACTCATCTTCTCGATTTCGTTTTCTTGATTTGCAATTTTCCGTTTTAATTCATGAATTTCACTCCCCAACTGCTCTCGTTCACCAGATCTCAGATTTTTTTCATTTTCCCATAACATGTCAACGTCGTCTTTCATTAACTTAATCGTGTTTGTATTTTCTTTTAACTTCATATTTTCTTTTTCTCTTTCTTCTAGTTCTTTATGAAGCTCTTCATATTCAACTTCGGCAATCTCAATTTGTTTTTCTAACCTATCTTTCTCATCTCCTACACTTCTGTATTCTCTTTCTAATACATTAAACCTGTTCTTTAAATCATTCAGTTCCGCATTCTGCTTTTCATAACAATTTTTCATATTTTTCAACTCTTCATTGGCTTCCTCTAGTTCGTCATTTTTCTTCTTCAGCTCTGTTTCTAGCTTCACATTTTTGTTTTCATATTTCCTGCTCTCATGACCCAACTCATCTAATTGCCCATCCAAAAAACCTTTATCTGCTTCCAGCTTTAATTTTTCTTCTTTCAATGATCCATATTCCTTCTTCAAATCTTCCGTTTCGCTGATTTTATATTCAACATCAGCCACTAGCATTTCTGTCTTTTTATTTAGCTCTCCGATCCTTTCTCTTTGAGATTCGATTACATTTTGAGCTTCTGATAATTTCCCTTCGAGCATGGCTCGTGTTTTTGAAACTTCATGCATTTTTATTTCTAAAATATGACATCTTTCTTCTTTAACAGCCAGTCGCATTTCCATTTGATGTAATTCTATTTTCAAATCATTAAACTGTGCCCCTTCTTTGTTCTCTTTTTTTCTCATCACCTCTAACTCTTCCGTCATCTCTCTCTTCTCCTTATTCAATTCATGTTTTGTTTGATCAGCCACTTCTTGCAAGGACTGGAATTCTGTTTCCATAGCTTTTACTTTTTCTGTTTCCTTCATAAACTCGTGTTCTCTCATTCTTAGGTTTTCTTCCAAGTTCATTACCTTCTCTTTTAACTGATCGATCTCTTCTTCTGCTTTCGCAAGCTTTTCTTGCACAGCAACAAACTCTTTTTCAACCTCTCTTTTCTCTTCCTTAACTTGGTTTCTGTCGTTTTCTATTTTCATGCCCTCTGCTTCAATTGCTTTTAGTTTCCTTTCAGCTTTCATTAATTCTATTGCCAACTGTCCACTCTCTTTCATTTTTCCTGAACTCAATGCTTCCAGTTCATTATTATCTATTGTCATTTTTTCCATTTCATTTTCAAGATGTCTTTTTTCACGATTCAAGTCTTCGATTTCAGTTTCCAGTTTTGTTGTGTTCTCTTTTTCTTTTCGCAACAAATCCCGTAATTTCTCCATATTTTCGTTATTCTCTCTACTTTTCTTCACTAATTCTTTAATTTCTTCCCTTGCTTTTACTAACTCATAATCTATTCTTTTTCTGTCCTCTTCGATATTTTCTTTTACTTGATCTGTTTTATTCAATGTTGCTGAATAATTCTCAATTTCTTGCTTCATTTCTTGCTTTTCTGATAGCATCCGTTCTTCTCTTTCCTGTAGGCCCATTATTTGTTTGTCCAAGTCTTTCTGCACTTCCTTCAGTTTTACAAATTCTCGCACACTTTCATTCTTTTCTTCAACAGCCATTCTCTTTGACTTCTCCAATTGCCAATACTTATCTTGTATCTCGCGCAATTTTTCTTGCCAAGCGCAAAAGAGGAGAGATTTATTATCAGCTTATGATGCAGAGGAAGAGCAGCAACAGCAACAGCAACAGCAATCCAAATAAACATTGTTTGTTACGTCATCTCTGTAGTCAGAAATTTAATCAATCATCGTTAAAACGGCGTGTTTTCTTTCTTGTCTCGCTATCAAATAGGTTTTGACTCGCATAGCTTGAGGACCTCTCATAGCACTATAGGACCAGTGTTGTATTGGTTGATCTTACATGTACTGCTATGGTTAGAAATTGTGAAAGTTGCGCAAGAATTTGAGTTTGGCATCTTTCACAAGATGTATTTGTTGAAGCACACCGTTTCTAGGGACGTAGCCAGGGGGGACCATCGCTCTCCCTTTTTTTAAAAAAAAAGAAATTATTGTTGCATTGCCAACACTTTTGAGCACAAACAACCTGGAAACAACAGCAATAATTAAGACACGTGCTCCAACGCCACTGCGCTGTCCCCAATACCATATCCTATTATTTATTGTCTTCACCACTTTTCATTTGGTCGGTAGAAACATAACTATTTTAACTTGAGATGGCCAAAATTGCCCCCCCCCCCTTTAAACCTTCTGGCTACGTCCTTGTTTGTAATAATATGAAACGCAAATTTCTTCTCGGCAAATCGTCCCCTAACATTATCAAACATTAGGACTAGTTTGTCTAAAATGGAGCCTGCTAAACGTGGAGTGAAAGGAAAGACGAGAGACTCACTCGCATTTCTAGGTAAAAGATTCAGCAATTTCGCTAAGACAGTATTTATATAAATTAAGGCCATTTGCAAGTAAACCAAGGGAAAAATCAGACACTTTCTATCATTTGAACCATGCCAATAATTCACAAAGTTCGAATCACGGTCCGGAAAAGCAACGTTAACAAACTAGGCGCGAAGGACGTGTTTAGGAGGAATTCTTTGTTAGATTGGGTGTGCCAACCTTACCTTATTTAAAAGCTGGGAAATTTGCCATGGAAATGTCCCCGTGTGACCAAATACGTGTCGTTTCTAACTACCTCCAAATGAACCTTTTTTCTAGCATCTCGTCACACCCTTTTCAACTTCAGCCCTATCATATCGGCTTGTTAAGAAGTAACAAAAATTAAATATAGACGATAAAGAAAATTGAACTTATTAACAAATGAATATTATCAAAATCAGCATAAAACTTGGATTACATCTGATTAAACATCAAATAATGAAAATAAAAATTTAATATTCTTTAAAAGCTTAAATATTCTATAAATACTAATTTACTATATAGTTGTTCATTAACAGTCTTTCTTTAACATAACATTAGATATTTCTTTGTACTCTACATTAATTCCATCAAGCTTATTCCTGCTGATTAACTCTCAGTCAGTTAAAAGATTTTAAAAGAAGCATAGATATAAACATGATGGTTTTCAATGCACTCATCGCTCAATCCGAAACTAAACATAGCTTTCAAGAATTAATTTTTGTAGAAAACCCGCTTTGGGTATCATGGTGCAGAGGAAATGCCAGCAAAATGGCATTAAGCTTGTTTTTGAAAGCAAATAGGTATGATTTTCAACTAAACAAAACCTGCATTCAGAAAAATCCAAACTTGTCGAATAAAATTTGCTTATTTGGAAACAAAAGTCTGAACTAGTCTTATTTATTGTGAACTTCGACAAAATTCGCCATCTAAGCTGCACACCCTGAAAGTTTAAACCAATCATAAACGTTTTTTTCTGTTCTAAATTAAATTTCTCCTTCTCAAAGTCTTTTATTAAGAAAATATTGTCTTTATTTTACGAGTATATATCGACTTTTGGTCTCGTTTCTCTGGCTGACTTTTTCTTTGGTGATTTTTTCACCTCTTCAAAATTCGCTCGTAGTTTGTTAACAAACTCTTTACTTGGTGTCCCACGTTCCTTCATTTTCATTTCTTCATTGTCATCTCCTTTCAGCCCAACTTTGTCCAGATCGTCCATTGATGCCCTTAAATCGTCGCTTAGCAACGAGAACCCAATGGGTTCAGGTGGGGCTTGTTGCTCGGGGGCTTTAGGTGTTGGTTCTTTCCCGGTTTGTTGTTTGGCTTTGATTGCGGGTACAAAAGGGTTTCTTCTCTGTTTTACATCATCAATTTCATCAAATGATTTACTGCGTTCTTTATCAAGAGCTAAAAATGGATTTTTTGATATACTCTGGAGTGAAAAATCATCAACCCTCCTCTCATTTTCAGAATATCTACTTTCGGTAGGAATTGATTCCGTCGTTTTGGCTGATTTTTTACTTGGTTTTACGGTGAAAACCACAGGTTCTTGTTCCTGTTGGATAAAAATTGACGAAACATCTCTTTTTGGCACTTCATCCGTTCTTGCTGTTTGCTCCTTCAGTGCGTCGAGTTCCTGCGTCTTGTTCTGCAATTCTCGTCGCATTTGTTCTATATCACGTGATAGTTTGGAATTCTCTGTTTTTAACTTGTCAATTCTTTCTAAATCCCGCTGATGCTTCATGTAAACCTCTGATAATTCGTTTTTCAACGCGGATTTTTCATCATGCAAGGACGCACTAACAACATGTGCCGAGCTCTTGCTTCTTGATTTTTCAGCAGCTTTTTTCAAGGTCTCGTTTTCATTTTCTAGTCTCTGTCTAGCTTCTTCCTTCTCAGCTAGCAATCTGTCTAGTTGACGACGCTCCCTCGCGACGGCTTCTAGCTGCGATGTAAGCAAATCTTTTTCAAATTTGTGTCGCTTTGTTTCATCAGTTTCTGATGAAAATTTTCGTGTCAAGTCTTCGTGTTTGTTTATCATTGATTCCAATCTGTCTTTTTCTTTCGTCAAGTTTTCAAATTCAGTTTTCAAATGTGAGTTCTCTTCTTTCAGTCTTTTTATTTCGTTCGCTTGTTTTCTCGTTTCTTCTAATGCCTCAGATAGTTTCTCGAACTCACCTTGCCTAAAGTTTTCGTTATTTCTAATTATAGACGTTTGCATTCTGCCAAGTTCTTGCTTCAGCTGTTCTCTTTCAACTTGGTTCTCCATCAACTCTCCGCGTCTTCCCTCAAGCTCACTAACGCATTTGTTCAAATCTTCTTGAAGTGCTAATTTGGACTGTTCGCTTTCTCGCCTGTCCTCTTCTACCCAATCTAATTGCGTTTTCAATCGAAATATCTCAGCATCTGATTTCTCAGCACGTGTCTTTGTATCATTCAATCTATTTTTTAAATCATTTATTTCTTTCTCATATTCTTTCACTTTCTCCTGTCCATCTTGTTCCATCTTCCAATTGTAATTTGCAGCATATTGATTTTTCATCTCTTCTGCTGCTTTGATCTTTTCTCTCATCTCATTTAATTGTTGTTTACCCGACTCTTCTATTAAATTCATTTTCTCTTCCATTCTCTGTGCCTCTTCATTTAACTTTGTTCTGTCATCTTCTTTCTCCTTATTCAATTCTTCGATAATTTTTACATATTTATCAATTTCTTCATTCATTTCTTTTACTTTTTCTTCATTTTCATAAATCTCAAAACTCATCTTCTCGATTTCGTTTTCTTGATTTGCAATTTTCCGTTTTAATTCATGAATTTCACTCCCCAACTGCTCTCGTTCACCAGATCTCAGATTTTTTTCATTTTCCCATAACATGTCAACGTCGTCTTTCATTAACTTAATCGTGTTTGTATTTTCTTTTAACTTCATATTTTCTTTTTCTCTTTCTTCTAGTTCTTTATGAAGCTCTTCATATTCAACTTCGGCAATCTCAATTTGTTTTTCTAACCTATCTTTCTCATCTCCTACACTTCTGTATTCTCTTTCTAATACATTAAACCTGTTCTTTAAATCATTCAGTTCCGCATTCTGCTTTTCATAACAATTTTTCATATTTTTCAACTCTTCATTGGCTTCCTCTAGTTCGTCATTTTTCTTCTTCAGCTCTGTTTCTAGCTTCACATTTTTGTTTTCATATTTCCTGCTCTCATGACCCAACTCATCTAATTGCCCATCCAAAAAACCTTTATCTGCTTCCAGCTTTAATTTTTCTTCTTTCAATGATCCATATTCCTTCTTCAAATCTTCCGTTTCGCTGATTTTATATTCAACATCAGCCACTAGCATTTCTGTCTTTTTATTTAGCTCTCCGATCCTTTCTCTTTGAGATTCGATTACATTTTGAGCTTCTGATAATTTCCCTTCGAGCATGGCTCGTGTTTTTGAAACTTCATGCATTTTTATTTCTAAAATATGACATCTTTCTTCTTTAACAGCCAGTCGCATTTCCATTTGATGTAATTCTATTTTCAAATCATTAAACTGTGCCCCTTCTTTGTTCTCTTTTTTTCTCATCACCTCTAACTCTTCCGTCATCTCTCTCTTCTCCTTATTCAATTCATGTTTTGTTTGATCAGCCACTTCTTGCAAGGACTGGAATTCTGTTTCCATAGCTTTTACTTTTTCTGTTTCCTTCATAAACTCGTGTTCTCTCATTCTTAGGTTTTCTTCCAAGTTCATTACCTTCTCTTTTAACTGATCGATCTCTTCTTCTGCTTTCGCAAGCTTTTCTTGCACAGCAACAAACTCTTTTTCAACCTCTCTTTTCTCTTCCTTAACTTGGTTTCTGTCGTTTTCTATTTTCATGCCCTCTGCTTCAATTGCTTTTAGTTTCCTTTCAGCTTTCATTAATTCTATTGCCAACTGTCCACTCTCTTTCATTTTTCCTGAACTCAATGCTTCCAGTTCATTATTATCTATTGTCATTTTTTCCATTTCATTTTCAAGATGTCTTTTTTCACGATTCAAGTCTTCGATTTCAGTTTCCAGTTTTGTTGTGTTCTCTTTTTCTTTTCGCAACAAATCCCGTAATTTCTCCATATTTTCGTTATTCTCTCTACTTTTCTTCACTAATTCTTTAATTTCTTCCCTTGCTTTTACTAACTCATAATCTATTCTTTTTCTGTCCTCTTCGATATTTTCTTTTACTTGATCTGTTTTATTCAATGTTGCTGAATAATTCTCAATTTCTTGCTTCATTTCTTGCTTTTCTGATAGCATCCGTTCTTCTCTTTCCTGTAGGCCCATTATTTGTTTGTCCAAGTCTTTCTGCACTTCCTTCAGTTTTACAAATTCTCGCACACTTTCATTCTTTTCTTCAACAGCCATTCTCTTTGACTTCTCCAATTGCCAATACTTATCTTGTATCTCGCGCAATTTTTCTTGCAATGTTATAATTTCTGCTTCTGAATGTTCATATTTTCGTCGCCATCTTCCTGTCTCTTCATCAGCCCGCGTTTTTACTTCCTCTTGGCCACGTGTCTGCCTTTTCAAATTCCAAATTTCGTCTTCACTCGCTTTCAACTGTGTTTTAAGATCATCAATCTCGTTTTCAGCATCCTTTAGCCTCATACTCAATTGCTCCTCCAGTTTTAATGCATCCTCTCTATCTTTACTTTGCCTTGATTGTTCCCTATACAAACTGCTCAACTGTTCTTCCATTGCAAGCTTGCCTTGTATCAAGTCAGAGCACTTCTCCTCCAGAACCACGACATTATTCCTAGCTACATCCAGCTCTCCTTTCCATTTAGCCTCTCTTTCATCTATTTCATTGCTACGAAATCTCACATCCAGCATCTGCTTTCGCACATCTTCAGCCTCATTTACAAAAGCCTCGTTTTGTTCTGACAGTGCCTTATTTGTTGCTTCGAGCTTCAAATGCTGTCTTTGTAATTTCGTGCATTCCTCTTGCAAATTTATCACTTCTGAAGTATTCTTTTCCAATTCATTTCTGAGTTCATCAATTTTTCCTTTGCATTCTTTATTTTCTAATCGAATCATTTCTTGGCGTTGTTGCTCGTGGCTGCTTTCTCTCTTCAGGCAAAGTACTTCATGTTGAGCATCACGTAAATCATCTTCTGCTTTGTTTAGCAACTGTTTCAATCTATTGTTATCTTTCTCTTTGTATTCAAATTCATTTTGCGCATGCTCATAATCAGATGTTTTGTTTCGTAAATTTCTCTCCAACTGTTCATTTTGAATTTCAAGTTCTTTGATATCTCGCTGTAGCTTCTTTGATTTGTCTTCAATAGATTCACACATTCGTTTTATTTCGTTCACATTTTCCTTCAGTCTTGCATTTTCATGGCAATATTGGTCGTACGTAGCTTCTAAATGATGATATTTTTCGTACATATCCTCTCTTTCTTTCTTGATATTCGCCACCTCTCGGCACGCATCCGATGATTCTCGTTCAGCTTTGGCATATCTTTTCTGTGCTGCTACAATTTGTTGTTGAGTTCTCGTTTCTTCGTCTCTGCCTGCTTCGACAACAATTTCCAATGCTGAAACCTTTTCTCGCAGTTCAACTACTTCTCTTTGAAATCTGCTTCGATCCAGATCGCAGTTTTCGAGTTCTTCTCTCACTTTTGCAATTTTATCATTTGCCAGCACTAAGTCCTGCTCATATTTGCTGCATTTTTTCACATAAGCCAATATTTCTCGTTGTAAATCATTATCTCTCACTTCTTTTGAATCGCATTCTGTCTGCAGCTGCACATTTTTATCTTGTAAACAATAAATTTCTTCTTCTAATTTGCTAATTTTTGTTCCTAAACTTGCAGTTTCATTTTCATAATGATTCAGTTTTGTCTTTGTAACAAGTAAGTCTTCTTTCATCTTCCGTTCTTCGTTCGTCCATTCTCTCTCTGCCTTTTCCAATTCTTTTAATTTCGATTCGTAGCATTGCAGGTCGTTTTGTAATATATCTTCTCCATATTTTAATGTGTCCATTTTCATTTTATTAATTGCCAAATCCTTATCCAATGCACCAACTTCTCTTCTAAGATTTGCATTTTCTTCTCTCAACCCTCTTATCTCTTCATCTAACTTTCTGTTCACATCGTTTTCTTTTGCATATTTTCTTTCAACTTTCCCTTCTTTCATCTTCATCATTTGTATCTCTTCATTCAAATTTTGTATCTTACTTTTTCCAGACTGTGCCATTTCTTTCGCAATATCTCTCTCTTTTACAGCATCCTTGCTTTTTCTTTCAAGTTTATCAATCCATGATTTTGCCGACTCCAACTCTTTTTCTAAATTTCTTTTTTCTGTCTCGTGCACTGCATTATGTCGATTGTTTTGCATATCAGACTCACGTTCCAACTCAATGCATCGTTTTTTCAATTTGCTTATTCTGTCATCTTTTTCTGCTAATTCTAGGCTATATTCTTTACACATTTTTTGTTGAAAAAGAATCTGATTTTCTAGATTTACAATTTCATTTTCTCTTTCTTTCAGCTTTTCCACATCCTCTGAAATTAGCTTATAATATGATCTTTCATCTCTTATTGCTTTTATTTCATGCTCAAGCTCTTTAACTTCTTTTTGTTTAAAGGCAATTTCTCTATTCATTTTTTTGTTATCATTTATCAAATCGTTCTCTTTTTCTTTAAATCTGGTGACATCTTGCTTTAGCCTCTCAATTTCTTGAACTAATACCTTACCATTTGATGTTAGCCTCTTTATCAGCTTGCCTCTTTCTCCCTCATTCTTTTGCTTCGATGCTTGGCCTCGTTCCAGTTGATTCAGATCCTCGTGTAGAATCTTAACCTCTTCAATCAAAGAATATCTTTCTCTATCAACTTCATCAAAATATTGAATTAAAACCGATTTAAAATCTTCTTCCATGCTGCTTACTTTTCGTGATAGGAATTTTTCTAGTGACTCCCTGTTTTCAGATTTTGCAATGATACTATCATCTCCAAATCCGTTTTGAACTGTTGATTCTGTTCCATTTCGTGTGTGCCCATTCATATCTCCTTTGTCTCTTGAGTTTATCATTTCTCCTGTTTTTCGTTGGTGGTACATTCCTTCTTCTTCGTTATGTCTTCCTCTTCTTCAAATTTCTTCTTCTTCTTTGTCTTCTTCAAAATTTACTCAACCTTCAGTTAAATGCCTCCCAAAGATTTGCATCTCGTATTCTCGTGAATACAGTAAACACTGCGCTTATTGTTAGCAAGACCAATAACTTGAACTCCTGAAAGCAATGAGTTTCAAAAGGAATGAAGATGATAGTAGGCCACTTACTGATGGTAAAAGTTATACAAAGGATCGCAATTTTCCTGCAAGAAACTGCAGCAAATAATAGGATTTGAAGTAAGCAAGAAATATTCGATAGAAAAGCAACAAAATAATTTTGATACCGCAAATTTTAAGATGGTACAATCAGCGGAAACACAAGTTAACATAATAAAAGTAATTATTTGTTCGTCGTTCCACGTGCTATAAACTATCGTATGATGACCAAAAAGGGTGAACAGAAATAACCAGAATGTTTCTGTTTGCACCACAAAAGGAGAAATCCTGATCGCCTGCAAATTGTGGAGTATATATATATATATATATGAACCTAGGTATGGATTGGAAAAACGTTATTTCTATTCAATTATTGCTCATTATCGAACGTTGCATCCTTTGAGAATTGTTTCATTCTCTTAGTATGCTTAATCATTTCTCCAGTTTGTTTCTAAAACTTCAAAGAAAGAGACTAACATTTCGTCAACCCAACATTTAGGGAATTTTTTAAAAGGAACATCATAAAAGCATTTCTCATTTGCATAATTGCATTAGTCAATTTTTAAGTATTTCAGCTTTTTGAAATTTTATCAGGTTTTTGGCAGCCTTTCAGGTATTAATCCAGGGAACATAGATATGATTCTACAAGAAGTAGCATAAAAGCGATTTAATATAATTGTAAAGATGTAAGATAAAATGGTTAATATTAATGAGTTAAACCACATAACACAATGAGATCTTGCAGAAAAAACGAACTGAGTTTTGTAAAGTACTTGCTGGCATTGCTTATGTTCATAAGAATTAGAATCATTTATAAATACCCAACTAAAACTTTTAAATTCGGTTTTAATAACAATCGATATCTATAATCGCATAAATATGTACCGGTATTTTTCTGTTAGTGTAGTGTGGTTGTGTGCTGGAGTTAGATACGTGAAAATTGATTCTTGATTTGAAACTCTTAAATTAAACGGCCTTACCTGTCTACATTTTGTTGTTTCTTTTCCACCAAGTTTTGACTAAACTCCATAAAACAAAGATGGATGCTGCCTAACAGCATACAGAATCTTGGTTTAGCTTCGCAGCGCAGGTGGCACTATTTATCAGCTTCTTTGGCGGGAAACTCGAGTGTGTATGCGACTCAGTCAACAACAGGTTGCCGGATTCAGGCCTCAATGTGAAAATATGCGAAACGAAAGCGTTCCCATGGTTATAACGAGCCTTATCATTGATCTTTCACAACCATTTTGGGCCTAATCAGAAGGCAACGCGCTACTCCAGGCTCACTCCAGCTAATTAAACTTGAAGCGTTTCAAAAATGCATGCTTGTTTTGTGATACGAAGCAGTTCTTTCATTAAGCATTGTTTAATTTTTGTGTAGTGTGTATTTGGTGAACAAACCAGCTTGTTTGGTTTAGTTTCTCTCAATTTGCATGATTACTATTGTTGGCTTGTGTTTGAAAACATAAACAAAAATTGTCAGCTGTTTTCATAGACCATCGCTTCAATTCACATGATTTTATTGCAATGGCAATTTACAAAAGTATGTCTTTTATCGGCTTGCCAAGTCAATCCAGCCTATTATGTTCTGGGCTTCACACTTATAGTCCATCTTTCAGGAGTTGTCCTTAATTATGGAACCACGGGTTAGGGCATGGTATGGGTGTGGCAGTGTAGCTCTTATCGCTTTTAGCGTGTGAGATTGTAATGCAATCTTTCCGCGAGACTCTCATGCTTCCCATACCAATTGCCTTCGTGCAGTAGATCATCATTATTATCAGAGGAAAGGGAAACAGTCGGGGCTCCTGCATGCAAATCACTTCTAGGTTAAACGCTCGATAAGATTTGAATTTGTGTAACAGATCTGTAGTTGAAAATTGCAGAAATATGTAAACGCAACTTCATGCAAAAATGCGAAGAAAATTTCAACATTTTGAATTGTTATTCTTTTGCAGAGTTTAGCAAAAACATCCTCCTTGCTTCCAAATTTTAATTTTGATTATCTTCTCCAGTAGACTAATAGGGCAATCAATCAATCAATCAATCAATTAATCAATCAATCAATCAATCAATCAATCAATCAATCAATCAATCAATCAATCAACCAATCATCCGAACAATCAATCAATCAATCGATCGATGGAACTTAGGCTATCAAACGGTACTGGCCCAAAACATTTGGATCAAATATTACTGCCCAAAAACTCCCTAGATCATGACACGGTGTACTCATCTTTCCAAATGACTTTCAATTCGAATTTTGATTTGTGTTTACATTCCTATTTGGCCGATCAACCGGAACTACTGACAGAAACTTAGATATAAATCTATTTGCATATAAATGCAATCTGTGATTAAGACGTAAAGCTGGGATTGAAGCATAAATTACATAAAAACATACTTTATTCGAGAAAAAGCTACATTTAGAAGAGCTGCAATACTTAAATTATAAAGAGTTCAAGTTATCTTTTAACATGCAGAAAATGATATTGATAATTTTCATAATTGTTTTGGAACAGTTAGATAATAAGATTGTTTTATTCATATTATCGAAAATTGATGATATAAACAATTATTTCATATTGCTAGAGGTGTGTTGATAAGATGAGACGAAATAGTTGTAATAAATTATGTATAACGCCAAACAATCTTTTATTACTGTTGATTGTACCAAAAATCAAGCAATTGTGAGATAAGAGAGGAGAGTAATGACAAGTCCCGTGTTCCTGTTTAATTACGCACAAGTTGTATGGATACGTCAAAATGATAAGAAATGCTTATCACCTTTAGATAACCAAATGTAATTACTGAAAAACAAAATAAAGTAAAATACAATTTTATATGTAACCTACTAAATGTAACCAGTTTTGTTTAAAAATTCGCATGTTTTAACAGGTTCTTGATTCTTTCGTTTTCAAATATTGATCAGCGTCCTTTGTTAAAATGTCGTCTATCTTGATAATATTTATCGCTTCTTTTTTTCTGAACTTACATAGACTCCCTCCTGCAAAACAAAATCAGAAATGAAATAGGATCATATTTTCATAATTTTCATTTTTTGATGCAAAATTATAAAATTCTTAAAAGCCCAAGTCTCTGCACAATTGACCATACTGAATAAAAACAACATGAAAAAGTAATGCAGCAATGGTGACCGTTGCAATAAATTATTATTGATCACTATTCCTGCGGGGGCATGGTGACGATGGTGACGTTGGTGGCGACGTAAAGCCTATTAATGGGTCACTGTCTATACTACGTCCTATGCAACAGATATACACTTCCAACTTGCCGAGCCATTCATTTCAGTTAAGTTCATTTCATTTCATTTCATGTAAACATTTAAAAGCAATCTGTCTTGAAGTTATAATATCAATGAGGCTTTTAATTGTTCCCAGTGCTCCTTTAATTCATCGCATCGTAAAATATATGGCGGAGCGCCAAAGGGTATACTACGTCCTATGCAACAGATATACACTTCCAACTTGCCGAGCCATTCATTTCAGTTAAGTTCATTTCATTTCATTTCATGTAAACATTTAAAAGCAATCTGTCTTGAAGTTATAATATCAATGAGGCTTTTAATTGTTCCCAGTGCTCCTTTAATTCATCGCATCGTAAAATATATGGCGGAGCGCCAAAGGGTATACTACGTCCTATGCAACAGATATACACTTCCAACTTGCCGAGCCATTCATTTCAGTTAAGTTCATTTCATTTCATTTCATGTAAACATTTAAAAGCAATCTGTCTTGAAGTTATAATATCAATGAGGCTTTTAATTGTTCCCAGTGCTCCTTTAATTCATCGCATTGTAAAATATATGGCGGAGCGCCAAAGGGGGAGTGGGAACGATAAAAAACCTAGCGTTCTCAAAATCAATCAAGGTTGGGACAGATTTCCTTTTAGGAGGGTTGCCCTTCAGCTTAGGTGATTTTCAAGGGACCCTTCTGAAATCCACAAACAAACAACTGCCAATCAATACCTTCAATATGCCACGAATATCATCGCAACATATACCTTATAATAGTACCATATAATGTTATTGATATTTCATCGTTAAATCATTTTCCTTCCGTCCTTCAAATGATCTTGGCTTTTTTATTGCATTAAAAAGGTAGAAACATCAAGTAGTAATTTTAAAGATCTTTTATTGTCTATTATTCATCAGAAACTCAGCGCATGCAGTGTCCAAGTATTGCATTTTTGCAACGATCGTTCCAAAAATTTTGAGCAAAACTTTTAATAATCGTCATAATCTTTTTCGTTAAACGAACTTTGCTTCTTCAGTTTCTGTAGATCAGCATTGCCAATCAATTAGACTTAGTAGTTTACCCACTGCAGATTGATGCTCCAATGGTATTCTTAGAAAGTCCTAAAGACCCATTCTTACTTACCATATAAGCACGCAATAAGAACATAAATAAGCTATACCCAATGTCTGTTGTGAATGATAATCAATAAATCGGAAATGATGAAAAAGAAAATGCTTCGTACAGAATAGCATGGTATGAATAAATGAACAAATACTGTGACAAAAACTATCATTCTCAGTTATTCTTGCAAAATTTATAACCTGAAAAGTTCATAGGAGCAACATGTTAAGAGCTGTTGGAGTTATAAAATTCTTATAAAGTGTTGAGCCTTTTAAAACGAAGAAATAAAAGATGCAATACCGAAGCAATCCATTGGCTTCCAGGATCGTCAGCACTATGATGTCCAACTATTTCACGCTGTCCAGAAATAGGTCTTCCATATTGCTCACTAGTTGCATGAAGATAACTACAAATAGAAAAGTTAACAAATGAAAGGAAGAAAGCAGGACATAATAATCAAATAAATGAATTCTCCATTTAATTTGATAATGGGATTAAATATAAAGCAAAAAGGCAAACAGTCACTATAACATCTACAAATCATATAATTTTTATATTTTCATGCTATTCAATGATTTTATTTGTGTTTTTTCAATTTTCATAACATCATCAAGTCAGGCAACTTTGAGTTGGTCAAGATACCAATATGACTTTTCCAATCCATGATCTGTCCCTCTAACATGCCATATTTGTTTTCAAAGCAATGTTCTGCAATCCATAAACTTCAAATTCCATCGAATCAAAATACTCACTTCCCCGTATCAGCATGTTTAAATCTGATCTTTTCATCTCTTTTCCATTTTTTGCCTTTACAAACAACTTCCCAATTGTCACCTTCAGTTGAGGATGCATTAAATTAACCTTTCATCAAACTTGATTCAAAATTGGTTTTTCACAACATAAATGCAAGGGTTCATATGAAATTAAACAAAATAATAAAAAGTAAACAAAATAATGAAAAGTCTTAGACTGCTTATGAACAACACTCAATTGCAATTAGCACTAAACATGATTATCAGGTAGCATGGCAGTGAACATTCTGAAAATACTGTTTCATCAAGACACAATTCAAAGCATGAAGGACCATGTAATGGCAAAATCATGGGACTTTCATTTGTTCGGGCTAGGAGAGGGAATTGCTGCAATGGTCATGAAAAGCTAACTGTTAAGGGAGCAAGCAAGAAACTTAATTTGCTATTTTGGGCTGGGTTCTAGCAGCTATCAAGCTGATGAAAGCCTGGGGCCCCAAGGCTTCTGCCTTCATGGTTTCTCCTGAGTATTGATTTACCAACCTCAAAAGAACAGACAGCTGGGTTGGCGAACCAACTTGTGGGGAAAGGTCTGACTGTGTTTCTGAAATGCAAACCTTTCACTTTGTAGACCTGTTCATTAACAATTTTTCCATGCCATCGTTTAGAATTCCTATGCATTGACCTTTTTAAAGGGGGAACTGTTTCAAAAGGATATAAATGTGATTAAAGACAATACCAGTGTCACCATCTCCATTTTCTCCAAAAGCGCTAACTTCCTGGTTCCTTGAAATTGGTGACTGGAAAAGATGACTATGCAGATTTCTTTTTGTTGATAAATGTTGCAATCGGATGACTTCTCCACATTTTACTGGCTCACTAAAAGAAGAGGTGAATCAGTATAGTGTAAAACCTCTGTGTAGCCTCTGTACAACCTCTTATACCAATTCTCTCCATCAAAGCAATGCTAGCGGTAATTTAGTTTTGAATGATTGCCTCTGTGTAACAATATCTTCTGGCACATATCCTTGCAAAAAGGTGGATTTTGAATAATTTCAAAAACTGCAAATACCTCCAACAAATAGTACTTTGTAATACAAATAAAAATTAAGGATGTAATTGGAAAAAATTTGTAAGCATTCAAATTTTTAAAGAAGGAGCTGCCTCAAAAGAAAAACTAATTAAGTATTATGCAACCTTGTATACATTACATTTGATTTATCAAATATGGCCCTCATCTTACTCTTCACCATTGATCAAATGATTGCTCCTTTAATGACCTGTCGTTATTCTTTGAAAAGTAGCAAAAATTTGAATAACAGATTAAAATGAGAGATATCATTACCCTCGATTACATCGTTCTTGATGTTTTCCACGAACTGTCCAATAACTGTTGTGATCATCAACTTGCTCTGTGCCAGTGACTGACTGCAATATAAAAATGGCAGAAAATAATTCCATTGGCAATTTTACATATTATGATACAGACTTTCACGAATTTTTTTAGCTTTTTTTACAATCTCTGGGACCCTCAACCCACTATATGAAAACCAATAACTTGTTTTTGGCAGTTTTGTTACTTTGGTGCTGCTTTCATTCTTTCACATCAATATCTGGTTTGTTTGTCCTAAGATTTCAAATATTCTTTTCTCCTTTTAAGTTAAACCACGAAGCTCAAGTTACAATGATTATGTTCAGTTCAGTTCATGTCATTTACTTACAAATGTTGCATCTGATAAAAATGCTATATACCACCTATCTAATTAACAATGATTGAGGGAAAATAAAAAGACCATGGTTATGGATGGAATGCATTTCAGTAGTTGTGTAAATTCAAATGCAAAAATGATTTAAAGTGGATGTGGATGTTCATGTTAATAAATATGTGGTCTGTCTGTATATCCACAAGTTTCTAAATTGGACTTTCAACAATAAATCTATGCAGTGGTGCCTTTTTTTGCTATTGAAGTCACACAAAATTAGACAAAATCACGGTGAGGAAACACAGTTTGGGAAAATTTGGACAACTTGTCTGAGTCAACCATTAATATTCCAATGTGGTACAGTTGCTTAAATTCTAATAATTAAAATTAATGAATAAAAGCCATTTACCTGTTGTCCACTTCCAGATCCATATTTCACATCATGGGAATGAAGCCTTATATTTTGCCTAGGATTTTTCAGTTTCAGTGCAGATCCACATGTGACATATTTAAAATCTACAATAAAAACAAAAGGATTAACTGCAAAACATAATCCAAAACAATCTTAGATTATCTTTGTTTATGAATGGCTTTAGGCCTTTGTTTGGATAATCTCAAAATATCTGGTTATCACACAGAATTAAATGAAATGATTCCATAGTTCCGGTCTATTTTGAAAATTTATTCCCATTCTTGGCAATCGATAAGTTTCTATCCAATTTTTTTTTTTCATTTTTGGGTAATATTTCTGCTATTATTAGTCATTTCATGGCATTTTCTTTATAACAATAATCATCAGTGCCTTAGCAACATGACATTATCTCACATCTCCATGATCTCAAAATACCCAATGACTGGCACAGTACCTACGCCTTCACAGATTCACATGACAAGAACTTGCTTGTTTTCCCCCATTTTCATGACAAAATTTGAAACTGCGTCCCCATTTTTTGGTTCTACTTGGCCTGGAAATGGGTCCAGTTCCTTTCTTCAGTCTGTTCGCAGAGACAGGTTCAGCGGAGAGAAGACGTAGACTTACTTACTCTAACGGTTAACTTACTTTTAGAGACATCCATAGCTAATGGATTTTGCAATAAAACATCAATGAGAATATATCCAATAAAAACGTTTAACATCTTCAAATTCTTTGATAATTTCAACATCATTCTTGCCGCTTCCATTTCGCTACAAAATGGTGACGCTCAAACCTCTCTTTGGGTATGAGGTTTAATGCTGCGCAGCGTTCAATGTAATCCATCCAGGAAGTAATTTGCTGTGCAACCAACGTGGAGGAAAGTGAAAGATTTCGATCACTGATTTGCCTGGAAAAAATTAAAGTTTAAACTGTTTGCACCGCAATTAATCATGATTACTGTTACCTTGTTGACGATAGCCGTTATGGCGTTTGTGCTCTTTGCTATCCTTTACTATCTGGGCGTTTTCGTGAAGGTGAAAGTTGAAGTAAAAAAGCCCCCATTTGGGGAAAGCACATTCATTTACAAATTTCATCGAGGTCCATACAACACGGCTGGCAAAGCTTTTGATGAAATTTCAAAGCTTACAAATAAGTTTCACTGTGCTGGAATTTATTTTGATGATCCCGAAGAGGTATGTGAATTATGGGCGCTAATGCAGTAGGCACCTGACATGCGCAGATAGCAACACCAATTTTCAAAACAGCGTTTAATAATGTTAATTAGAGGGTAAATTTTGATTTTGATTTTGACTTGGTATTTCAACCAGAGGACATCGCGCATGGCCTCATGTTTCTCACTTGCATGTTTTTCAGGAGCATCCCCTCACCCAACATCTTACAACACGTTTAGAATCGTGGTGATCTGTAACAGGCTCCTAGCCTATATTACAGTATTTTTGTTATGTAATGTTATGCAAAGTAGGAAAAGATTTGATTTGAACCCTGTCCTGAACATGACTTTGATGTGGACAATTTCAAAACAAATTGACAAAACATACACATTCTTCAATACTGAGTTGTGTTAGCAAGCATTATGACTATTTTTTTTTAGGTTGCATCCAATGAAACATGTTATGCAGTTGGAATTTTGATTGAGAAAGAAAAAACAACCAAAGATGATTCAGATGAGATTCGTTACACAATGAAAAGTGCTGGATTTAAATCAATTGAACTTCCATTTGTTGAAAAGGCAATGTGTGCTACTTTCCCTTTCAAACCAAATTTCCTTTGCATCCTTGTTGCAGTGGCTAAAGTATACCCAGCTCTTAGAGCTTATGTCACAGTAAGTGGAACCTTAACTAAATGATAAAACTGCCTTTAAAATACCATTGGTGCTGCAGATCGTTTTGCTCCCTTTAGACTTGGTCATACTCAAGGTATCAGGAAAAGACATGGAAGTATTGATTTGAACTAACAAGATCTAGAATTATTTGTAATATGACAAAAATTTAATTTGGAATGCAAAATGCATTGACATCAGTCTTGCAAACTTGCTCATTTGCATTTACACAGGATTCCATGGAAAAATGACTTATACTTAAACAAAATTTTACAATGGCTCCTAGCAGGGACACAGCCAGGAGTTTTAAAGGGGGAGCCAATAGATGAATATGTGTTGAAAACTGTAAATGATAGAGTGTGGTGGTTTTTGGAATGGTGCAGTAGCATTGGAGCATGTGCTAACTATTTTGATGTTGATAGTGTGCAAAACTGTGGGTAGAGTACAAATGGTATTTTCTTCCCTTTCAAAAGTGAGGCAAGCGATGGCTCCTATAGCTTCACCCTGGCTACATCCCTGGCTCCTAGCCTGTAGCAAAATCCCACTGTGACCACATGAGTAAAATAGAAAACAGTTGGGGAATTTTATAGAGACAATAAAAACTTATTCTTGGAAATCATGAAAAATAAAAAAAAACATTTGTTTTACTTAGAAAAAATCATTCTTTTAAGAGAATGCCTTTCTCCTTAAAAAATATTTAAAATGCATGATATTAAATGTGCAGGTCTAACCAATATCCAGTTAGTGATGGTATGCTAATGATATTTTAAACTTTGAATCATTTATTGTCTATTTTTTGGATTTTGGTTCATTTATGTTATGCAATTTGTGCATTCAAGTTTAATCTTCTTTGTTTCTGCAGGAACACAACATTGCACCTCATCCTTACTTGGAGTTTTACAAAGGTGACAAAATATTTTTTGTTGCCCCATTGGATAAACATGCAGATTTTTATGTGCCAGAGTATAAAATTGCAAAGAAAGAGGAAGCAGATCAATCAGAGAAAAGCAATTGAATTCACAAAATGGCATTTAAAGTTAAAGATCAATGATGAAAAGATCAACTGAATTATTCATCATTGACATTCAAGGTATACTCATCTTTAACTCAAAAAAAATTTTATGTTCCTCGCTTTTTTTGCTTTGAATGTATAACCAAGCTGTTTTGCTACCTTTGCTGTTAGTAAAAAGAATCAAAGTGCTGATGTGAAACTTGGTGAGTTAAAAAAGGGATGGTTCTTTTATGATCTAGAAGAACTAGACTTCATAGAACTGTTCATGGTTTATATTTTTTTCAGTTTTTTCTTCTTTATATACACTTTTGTTATGTTAAAACATTTAATATGCATCTTTAAAAGAATTTTTTGTATTTATATGCTTAAAATTTTCAATATTTGTAGCAAACATCATACGGAAAATTTTGCCTTATTCTTGGAGCCATTCTTAAAAAAGAAGCGTGTTTTTTAAAGAAATGGGTTCACATGTAGAAGAAATGCTATTATTTTATTTTTTATTTTAAGTTCTTTATACGCACAGATTGTAAGGGTGTTAGCCCCCTCCCACTCCCAAAGATTGGTAGAGTGATGCTTAACAAATCAGGATCAACATTTTATACTTTGTGCTGGATGGCAATTTTGTCCAGTGAAAATCATATTTTGCATTGCCAGAACTTGAAAGTAAGATAGATCTGGCAGCAAACTCTCTTTTATAGCAGCCAGTTTAGCCTAGCAAAATGCTTCATTTTCACTTCTGAGAGCTCCCCTGCCTTCCGCTAAGCGATGCACGTGCCTCGGACCGTTTTTGCACAATTTAGCATTGATTTGGTTTAAGATTATCAAAGCAGCATATGAACATCAGATAACATTATTCCAGAATTAGTAAAAGTGCGAGAAAGCACCACATTTTGGGGTCAAACAATTTTTTAAAAGCCATGCTAGATGATGGTTGGTGGTCAAGTACGCACTTGACATTGACCCAGTTAACATAAACCAAAGGAATAAGAATGCAGAGTCGAGTTTCATCCTTCTGTCGCTATAAAGTGAAACACAACTATCTTATCAAAGAACTTTAGGTTATTCCTCACTTCTTATTAAGAATCATACTACATACAGTCAAGAAATAATTCTCTGTTGATCTCATATTTTCTCGATTTGGTCTGTTTCATCTTACCAAGCCTTGTTAGTACATACAGGGTAGATACATTTTTTATGGCAAGGGTTAATAGCCTGTGTCACAGAGACAGACGTTGCAATCCAAAATTTTGCTGTCTGTGACGCAGGCTAGAGGCAAGAGTGCATGTTTTTGCAGTGAATATTTCAGGGAAAATTTATGGGGAAAATTTACGGAGCACACGTGTATTGTGCGGTATTGCTATTCAACCGGCCTGTGGTAAACTAGAATTTGTGCTGTCAATGAGGCCTAAATTGCCGCAGGCAAAATGCAGAGGCCACGTCCCTGGTTAAATGCAGACACCACAGCTATGCACGTTATGAATGTTACCATGGCATTATTTAGCTATGTAGCGAGGATTATTACCCTCGCGCACGTGTCGTCTCAATGTAGGGGTGGATTTATGGTGGTAATATCTATTGTCATCACAGTTATTTTCCTGCAAGACTTAACCAGTGGGCAACCACAGGGCAAGCGTTTTGCTTTGTTAATTAACTGAGTTCATGAGGGGACACGTTATAGTGTGTTACCAAGGTAGCATTATCCAAGCTCGCAACTATCTCGATTTTGTTATTCGATCACTTGAAGGGTTTCTGCCTCGCTTGGAGGATTAAGGAATGGGTTAGAGGTTTATTAAGGCAATTATAAGAATAATACATAGGCAGGTCTAAAGAAAGGCTTTGGTTAGGGTTAGTATTTCGATTGTACACTGTAGGTTAGTATCACCGTTTGAAATATATTACGACTGCCTCTGATACGAATAAAAATATGACTTAAATGGTTTTCTGGGCTAATATATATCAGCGTAAAATATACAAGACAGTTATTTGAAATTGCCCCCGCTACCCCCTTGCTGTAAGATTCACTGCTGTCTGGTTACCTCATTCACTCTGAAGCTCAAAATTTCTTTTCCAGCCTCTAATTATTAGAAAATTTCTATAGCGCCATTTATCTACAATAAAAATATGTTCAAAGGTGATACTGTTCTATACAACAGAAATTCTGCCAGTTTTAGATTTACTTGCCAAAACTCTGAAATGGGGTTTTTTCTCGCATTTCCAACAGTAGAACATAGAAAAGGGAGGAGTTTGGAATCTTCAATGAATAATTTAGTTAAGATGCTATAAACAAAACAATTCATCGTCAATTTTTCCGTCGGCAACTTTGTTTAATTTTTGTCGGTTTTTTATGCCGAACATAAATTTCGGTTCCTCTTATCTTTTGCCCCCGAGTACCGACCCCGATGACAATACAAACAAAATTAAAGTTTAATTTAAGCGGTGCGTTTGGTCGCTGT
Source organism: Catostylus mosaicus (assembly GCA_964019065.1). Classification (NCBI taxonomy): domain Eukaryota; kingdom Metazoa; phylum Cnidaria; class Scyphozoa; order Rhizostomeae; family Catostylidae; genus Catostylus; species Catostylus mosaicus. The sequence goes on from OZ025189.1 coordinate 14,948,911, forward strand.
CCGGTTCTTGCTCAACTCTCAAGGGGCCCCCATTTCTTCCTTTTAAGTACTGTCCCCCTTTGCCGGCTCTTTTTATCTAACGGTAATTAATGACCAAATATGAAACACCTCCAATTCCCAAGTGGACGGAGGCCGCCTCTTTTAGCAAAATCAACTTTCTTAATTGCATACATTTATTGTTGTTTTGAAGTTAATGCGACTGTTTGCAAAAAACCTTTTTTGGAAGAATCCATCTAGTTATATCATGTTTTTTGTGGAATCGACCTTTGGATATTTCTTTTGGTACACCAACCTTATTAATGAAAAATAAAACGGCATTTATAATGAAAAATAAAACGGGGCGAAAAGTTTTATACAGAAAAACCGGCAGAGAGAGAACTAGCATCGCAATTGACAGTCGCCAATTGGAACTGAATCATCTCGCTGCTTTTAGATTTTATATTGAAAAGTTTCTTGTCATTTAAAATAAACCAGGCTTAGTGGCTTGTTATATATTGAAAATCAATTTTAAGTTGCTAAATGCTGCATTATTGATTTCCCAAGTATTTGACAGCCTTGGTTGATAATTAACTTACTGTCTGGTACCTTCCAGCTTTATCTTTGAGCTTAAAGTTGTTTCGAGTTTAAAAGGCTCCAATCTCGTCCCAGATTTTTTATTGAATTGTTGCTTATTAATTATAGCGGGTTGCGAAACATTCCCATTGTAAAAACTATCGACTAGGAAGGCACAATTGCAAGCATTTGTGTTAGAAGGATGATTGAACATTTTCACTTTTTCCCTCCCATCACATGAAAATGACCCATTTCGAAAGCCCGTCCCACATTAGTCATGTTGCCTTCAAGTTACAAAATTGACATTGTTACCCAACCTTGTTTCTTCAAATGATACTCGTTCGTCATTGCCATCAACCAAATACGTTGAGTTGTAACATGGGTAAGACGTAACTTGATAAGCGCAAAAGCCCTCATGATCAATCTAAATAGAGACGGCGAACTGCATCGGCCTGTGTTAATGCTGAATTTAATGGAAAAATGAGTTTTGTTCTCTTCGTTACTTTGGTAACTTTTGGCTCTTCTTTACTCCATTCTTTTAAGAAGGAACATCCCTGGAACAAGCGGAACAACCCAAGAGCAACCCAAAACAATTGGGTTGTAACAGTAGGGGGCGTTTGTTAAAATTATCTTGAGCAAACGTTTGAAAAAAGACCAGGGAATGAAATAAGGAGCAATTGAAAGGGGGGCAATCCCTTCCCAAAAAACATCCCAAGTTTCCTATTTCTTATTACAAAACATTGATGTTAACATTGAGGGGAAACTGTAAGATTTGTGTGAAGGATCAGTTTGAAATGGAATATTTCTCGATTGTGGAAAATCTTAGAGAGACGTTACCACGGTGATCCCTCAAACGTGGTTACGAATTTTTGTCTCTATACAGAAAAGAATTTGCGGATTAACTAATTTGTTTTGGAGTTTATTGACCACGTTAAAAGGTTTCTTAATGCGTGTAAGATTGCAGAAAAACCTAGGCGTTAAATTGGCATTGTTCTGAATCTGATATACGGTTGTCAAAAGTAGAGTTTCGCATTCAAGTTCCTTTTTTACACGATAATTTTGACACATCGCCCTCACTTAGGACAATCCTCTTTGTTCGCCAAAGAAAACAAAGTTTAGAGCGAGCACGCGCTTTCGATTACAAAGACTTAACTACTTGAAAATTAAGATTGTTAGCTAGACAATAGGTAATATGTATTGTTCTTAGAAGGTCTTTTGTTCTCTCCGTTGAAAGGGGCAACGAAATTCGGCCGAGCGAAAACAAAAGAGCCGACGGGTTGAGCAAAGCGCTGTCGGCATGCATATAACGAGGCTCCTGATTGGCTGATTATGCTGTTGTACTTGTATAAATAGAGCCATGCCGAAATGGGTAACCATAACCTGTTTTGTGGAAGTCTGATAAAGAGAAGAGTTTTATAGCAGAAGCAAGAATTGAAAATGCCTTCATACGAAGAAAGCAGCCCTGAAAGTGATTCACGTTGTGGTAGTCCCGATAGTTGCGATGGTTCATCTTTGCGTACAGTATTAAAGAAAAGCCATTCAATTGACAAATCGAAAAGGCTGAAAGCAAGTGCGAGGGAACGTAAAAGAAGACATGTTTTAAACGATGCCTTGGAATCATTGCGGTCAAAAGTTTCCTGTTTCAATGAAAATTCACATAAATTGTCAAAGATAGAAATTCTACGGTTGGCAATCGATTACATTGCAATGCTGACTTGTTACCTCAATACCACAGATGGTAATGTGCAACAGTATGGCATCAATTTCTATCATCAACAACAACAACACTTTTTATCAGAGCAGCAAGGATTGGCCAGTCTCGCATACATTCAAAAACAAGTAAGTTTTTTTATCGCTTTTTTCGTGTCGAACTTTTGCGTTGGGGTCTAACATGTTTGCATTTTGTAGTATATCTCCCTTTGCTTTGTTACAAAATGAAGACCAGTGATCGTTCAAACTACATCTAAACTGACATATCAATTGCAACCTGTCAATCGCCGTGCAAAACTGCGGGCGTTTTGAATAATAATAATTACCACTATTCTAAAGAAGGTTAAAACAAGGATCCGTCTTTGCGACTTTTGCACTTGTCAGCCATTTCCATTTTACCATAAGGCTTTGATGTTTATTAGCAATCATCATCTTGTCTCAAACAACTAACGTTATTCATCGTTTTTGCAGCAAAGTTTGTATCCTGAATTAGCAAACAGATCAGAATTCGATGTGTACATGCAACATTCATAAACACCCATGGATCAATCGAACCACTCCTGTAAGAGCGCATACGGAATCAATTGAAACACTCTAATCACAATCTATCGCTGTGATTCTATTCCCACACATGACGTTGGAGGTCCTGAAGATTGGGAGACGTTGCGAAAGCCAAGAAATGTTGGAATGTTTTGTTCGCTTTTGAAAACTGCAAGACTAGAGAGTTGTGAACTTAATGAGAAGAAAGAAATAGAAGGAAAGCAAAACGCTTATTTATATTGAAACAGAAAAAACTTTTATAACCTGTAAAATGACGATTCTTATCTCAAAGTAATCAAGAAATAATGTAGTCATTAAGTAAGTAAACTTTTGTAAATGTGTATATATATATAAAATGCTTTTATTTTGTACATAAGACTGTAAATAGAATTATCAATCCACTTAATCTTCTATCAAACTGTTCTATTTTTGCAATGAGTCCCTGCTTTGAAGTTTAACTGTAAGGTAGTATCACAGGTAGAAGTTAAAGTAACAGGCTGTGAAGTTCTCGCAATTCCATATCACCTATACTTCTCAGTTTTTGTCAAATAATTTTATAAAATGTGAGAGTAAAATAAAGTCATCTAGCTTCGCTTCTTTCCTTCATTTCATGTTGAATATGCATATAATATGCCTTAGAGTGGCCTCCCCCCCAAGTCATTTCTATTCCTGAAAACATTCTAAACATTACAACTTGCGCAATTGCTTCTTTAATGTATATTTGATAAAATACAATCAGCTCCGTATAATTACAAGTCTATTTGCGACCATGGAAGTGTTCGAATAACTGAAAGTTCGAATTATCGGAAATCGAATAAGTTTGTTGGGTGTGTTAATTTCAAAGAGCAAAAGAGTTCCAGTGAAAGTTGAAATTACATGAGTTCGAACTAACTATATTCACTTTTGACTTGGATTAACTCAGAGTTGATTTCACTTTTATACAGACGCTGTTTTTCGAAATAAACCCAGTACACTGTCTTTCTTAGGAATCCTAGGATTTTATTACTGAAACTTTTTTCTAATTCCCCCTAGCGATAATTCAACGATTCCTAACTCTTTGGCATAAAGTTTTTCATTTATTGTGGCAGAAAGTCGTTTTGACAAATTTGAGCTTCAAGTTTCAGCATTTAAAAAATTTTATGCAGTTGTTGGTATACGCGATTGAATTTTATTTCTTAAAACAAACCTAACTGGATACCTTCTTGGGTTGGAAAACTCACCAGTGAACTTTCTTAAGTTTTTCAGGAGCCGAGAACTACAGTTCTATAATATGGCAATTTTCTTATGAAATCAAAATCATATGCAAGGCCATATTCTTGTCTGGCATAACAGTTCCAAACGTATCATGGTAATGAGAGGCAGTCTTGTGACCATTGCATCTAAAACGAAGGCAAATAAAATGTGTAAATCATTTAGTAGATAACAAAACTATGTAAAAAATAAGAAATAGATCAAAAGTAAGTAGGTAACAAAACCATGTTAGAAACGACCATTTAGATAAAAGAGGAAGAATATTGCAAGAAGAGGAATTTTACAATAGCATAGTAGATCTGGTCGAAACACATTTATTGATGTTTTTAAAAGATTTGTTGCATTCAAAAAATTAAAAACGCCTTGTTGAATATGTAAATAATTGATGTGAGAGTGATGAATTTTTAATGAAGCAAGTTATATATAAATGGCCTTATCAGTGTTGTGTCGTAACCTTTTCAGTACAAACAAAATACTTTCCACCGCTGTGATACTTCTTAGCAACACGACAATGCGGTGATGCTAAGCAAATTTGGCCTGTTTTTTGTACGTTTTGTTTGTAACAAGCTTTGAACACACGATAATTAAATGTCGAAGATAATTTGCAAGGCTACGCTTAATTGTTCCATTTACGCCATGAGCTATTCGCAATCCATGACTTTTGCCACGTTGATAGTCGATAGTATTGGTCACAAATTCGAGCGCTACTTGATTGAAGCCAGCGGGTATATGCTGGCCCCTTTGAGTCTACCCTGGGGATCAGAATCTCAAAGAAATTGGTTTAGTTGTCACGGTATCCCCAATGCTTTTAAATTTGTTCCTCTTTATTTCAGCTCCTGTGATTCATCAGCCTTGTGTGTACTGCATGTATTGTTAACTATGTAATTTCCAAGCAATGTAACTCAACATTAACTCATCATTTTCGGTTGGCTCAGTTTGGTAAACTTTGCATGATTGCCAGCGCCAGAGCTTTGAGCCAGGAATTAGTTGCCTAATTTGCTGGCAGTTGCATCAATCTTGCTGCCCATTTGAGGTGTACATTTGAACAGCAGATTAATGTGCATGTTTTCCAATTTGTAACATTTTAATGTTATTTCCAAAAATGAACCCATTTGCATTCGTACTATTGTGAGCACGTTCTTATCCTGATGTTTACTTGTAAAAACTTTCAAACTCATTCTTAATTTATGAATTGCTCAAAATGTTCAGAATCATACGCCTTAATATTGTCATGGACACATGTCTCCCGAGGGCCGTAGCTAGATGTTCTGTTTCAGTAGGGTGGCTACGATGAATTTACCGATAAAATGGGTGTACAATCATTTATTTTTCAACAAGTTAGCAACATCTGACGGTGAAGTACTCCTGCATCGCTAAGAACGCCTTGTTTTTTAAACAAAATTGTCCGACTCTATGGTAGCTACGGCTCTCTGTCTCCTCCACACACTCCTCAATCATTGTTTCATGATCATTATGCCCATCATTGGTATATCAGTCAATCCCTTATCATTTCTAATCAATGAATCAAGCTCATTGTCGGCACCATTATCAATTGAAAAGCAAGACTTTGGCTGCCATTGTTAGAAGCAATAAAGTCAATACTATATAGTACTTCATGTTTGTTTGCACAATTCTCGTGTATTTGCACACAATCGTTTCTCACATTCTGAATGCGTGCCAAGAATCTTGATCGCTTCATTTCAATATCCACTAATTTTAATGCTCAAAATATCCATTGCAGATAATTCTATCTATGCAGCAATTTATTGGTAACAATTGTGGAGTAAAATTGTAAGATTGAGAGAACTCTGTTTAAAATATTTTGCTTTCTTCGATAGATGTCAATTCTTTAAATGGCTTTAAGTTGATTTCCAAACAATGTCAGTAGCTCATGCATTTCTGTACGGGGGTCGTTCGATGCTTTGAAGAGTGTTAAATGAAACCCGCTCTAGAAACTCTGCCCTGCAGATAAGACCCGTAAGGTCTTAGTGCATAATTGCGTAATTAAGCTTGAATGAAAAGACCAAATGTTTGCATTTGTCCCATGTACTTTCAGGACAGAGCCCGTTCAATGGCTTGGCATGGACGTGCCCGGGGCGAGGTTGTTTAACTCTCGTGTCTCGCTTCCATTCAATTTTTAAATCCATGCTTTATGGGTTGGTGTTAATCCGATCTCTTTAATTTTCTACACGTGTTTGGCCTAGTTCAATCATTCCAGCTATTGTGGCTTGCGTTAAAAAGATTTGTGGCGTGCGACCACATTTTGTTTCATTGGAGGCGGTGACCTTTAATTCTGCCGGTTTGGTTTCGCAATATTTCGAAACTGCTTCGTATTGTATAATCCTTAATTCTATTTTGGGTCACCCTCTTATGCACAACGTCGTTTGCCAAATGAACATTCGATTGCTAAACGGTAGAATTTAGATAATACAATAATTCATAGAGCTTCTCAACACTTCATTCATTCATTCATTCATTAATTGATTCAATTAATTAATTCATTAATTCACTCATTCATTCACTCATTCATTCATTAATTCATTAATTCATTCATTCATTCATTCATTCATTCATTCATTCATTCTTACATTCATTAACTCATTCGTTCGCTCGCTCGTTCGTTCGTTCGTTCGTTCGTTCATTCATTCATTCATTCATTTACTTCTTTAGCTTTACACAAGTATCCCAAATATAACAACATTAATAAAACTTGCCGTTATCCATTGGATTTAAAATGGTGAAATTGGTTTTGTCGATGAGGTATTTGAATTCTAGTTTTTGCTAAACAGCGAGTAAATAAAGCAATCCAACAAGTTCCAGAAAAGAATGATCAATCAGACAAAATGTATCAATGAATGAGATTTAGAATGTGCAGCTTTATCAACAACCTCCATTGCATGAGAACCATGGAAACTCAAGGCAGCAAGGAAATCCAAGGCCATTGCTAGCTGTTTGTGCAATTTGGGGTGTCAAGGACACATTTTACGAATGCATGGCAACTTTTAAATGCTGGCAAGTTGAAAATTTTGGCAACACAATATACTGTCATTCCCAAAGCCTGCTGTAAGTTTTAAAGTAGCATATATCAATAGGGTTTCACTCTGCCGCCCCTCCCCCCACCTATTGCTACAGGCGCCAAACAATCTCAAGACCCTAGCCCTCACCCCCTAATTAAAACTCATTTCAAATCATTAGCTTGCGTGATATAAAGGAGAAAGCTCAGCGATGCCGAAAGAGGGGGGCAAGGGGGGCAGCTGCTCCCCTTGCCCTTTCCCAAGGGGGGCAGAGGAGGCCCTGCTCAATTCTATAAATTCTTTTTGAAAATCAATCAGAACAAAGCACCAATCGTTTTGGAATGGACAATCGAATGGACAGAGAGGTACCATCACATTACTTCAATAAGACACAAGTTTTTTTGATTTTCTACTATTTTGCAGATAAATTTTGTGGTCAAGTGCCCTTCAAAGAATGTCTGCCCCCCTGCGCCCTTCAATGCTTCCGGCATCCCTGAGCAGGCTCGATGCCCCCATCAATGCTCCAGGTAGCATCATTTTTGGATTGCAAAATACCGTGAATCTAATGTTTTACAATCAGCTCGATTGCCTTCTTTTGGACAATTTAGAGCTTTTTGTAACCTCATCCCCCTTTTTTCGAAGTTCTCCAGATTTGGCCCTGTGGCAAATACCTCTCTGCTAATGGAATCTTTTTAAAGAATCCATTTACTTCGCAGAAAGTTGTAGTTGGAACAATTTCTAAACATGTCGAGTAATGAACGATAGTTTTGGGTGACACTTTTTTGCATGAATAAATTTGCCTTGAACTTTACCCCCATCATGCATACAAATAATGAGAAAAAGCCCGGCCTAAATCGTCCACGAGATCTGAGAATCTCTAAGCGCAAAGACGGAATTAATAGGAGCAATTCCTTCATTACCGTGTCAATTGGTCTGTAAAGCTCGAAAAGAGTAGATAGCCGCAAAAATTATTTTTCCCCGGCATTGTTCATGAACACAAAATAATGTGTACCCCATGAACCTACCTCCGTATACCCCATGAAAAACATTCCTTTTGTATATTTTTGTGATATTTGGGATTTGGCTGCCACTATAATCAAAAAGGAAAGCAATGTTTCCATAGATTATACCTTCGCCTTTAAGAGGTAGTTATTGTGGATGTTTTTGCTTAACTCATTGCCCCCTGGTGCCATTTGGAACTCACATATAGTTAACTGTGGGAACAAATGATGCACGGGGAACATAGATACAGGAAATATCCTTGCTTTAATAAACTTGCAGTGCAAGTTGTCTGATGAACTTTGCAAACCTTGACAACGTTACCCCCAGGTATTTCTTTGATTTACAGTTACTTATACTGCGCCATATGGCGTCTACAGGGGGCCATGAGTTAAAGGGTTGGACCCCTTAAGTCAGATTGGATATCGAAAACTGTGTGATGTGTTTCAAGAAATGAGTTTCATAAGCATCAACAAAAGGCCGTGATGTAACCTAATGCTTTGCATCTGAAAAGTGATGGCGTTTTTCCCACCCAAGTTACCTTCTGCCCAAACCACAAAAATTGTCTAGGAAGAAAATTACCCCGTAGCGGTCAATTTGCTCTTAAAGGAGGACATCTTTTCTGTAGACTGGGGGGGGGGGGGCTGAGCGACTCTCAGACCCTGCCAACACCCTACCAAGAAGCATTCTAATCTTGAATTGCACGTCTGAAAATGTTGAAGAGTTAGAATTTTCCTATTGGCCTTGATATCAAATAAACGCTCAGAGTCAAAGTTGTGCAATTGGCAATGGTTGAAACCTGGCTATAATGAGGAAGAGATTTATAGGATTTTTGTGAGTTAGGGTCGTAGGGATTAAAAAGTGATTTCGAAAAATGCTTCCGATTGTTTCATTGAATTGTTTGCCCTGCTGCAAAACATGGCGCGTGCCTGACTCATTAGGCCACGTGTTTTTGTCACTCTCGGCAATCCATCCGAGACTCGTTTGCAAATACACGGCCTACGAGGACAATAAAACAGGACGAACAGAAAAGAAACCACAAAAACCCATATTGTTTTATCAATTCTTGGCTTATGGGTTTAATCCAGAACTCTAGCAAGCTCTCCAAACGGTCGAGCAATCAGATTGTTGCCTTAATGGTGTGTGACAAACTAAATTGCATGAGAGAAAAAGTGAAAATTGAAACTAGCATTTGTGAGAAAATTACAAGATAACTTAGAAACTGGACAGAGGGGAGAGTTAATCACTCACATTTGACTGAAAGAGAAGTCTCATTGGTTGTTATCAAAGCAAAACAGTTTTTTTATGAAGAACTAGAGAAAGTAACCATTGAAGATGGTGGGTACAATTTTAATTGCATTAACGATATAAAATGCGATTATTAATAATGAATATCATTTGCTTCGCGATTTTTCATTATTAATGATTATTGGATATCGTTATAATAATCAAAGACATTACAGTGACATGGAAATTGTAACACTGCTTGAATATTCTAAAGCAGAAAGCAAATGTATTTTTACGAGTTTATTTTCACCAGAATTCCTCTCTAGAAACAAATTTTGTCTTATTTTAGGAAACATTGATTGACTTTCATAAACCGTCTTCTTCTATACAGTTGCAAAATTGTTCCGCTGCTCATCGAATTTGCGTCTAGTGAAGCAATGGCGAAACTTTGTTTTCGTTCTGTCTTCGAAAGATGATATTTTAAAGGCAAATTCTGTCACTGGTCACATTGGTGCTGACTTGTGACGCACTTAGAGCGCTGATTTGCTGCTGAAGAGAGTTATTGGGATTAAACGCATTCTGATAAATTACGCCTTATTCAAAGACACAGTTTCGATTTACGCGCCTCGCAACCACCGAACTTTTTCGATAAGAAGGAAATGGAAAACAAGCGAAAGAGGTTTCGCTGGGCAGAAGCTGAGATGCAAGGAAATACCGTCATTAAACGAATTAAGTGCAGTCAATTGCAAGACGGTGGAAGCAAAGAGAAATTGAAAAGAAAGAAGGTGATGACGTTAGAAGAGAAACGAAGGATTGCAAACGAACGAGAACGGACAAGGGTACATGCATTAAGTGCAGCATTTGATCATCTTCGCAAAGTCATTCCTTGCTACTCCGATGACCAAAGACTTTCTAAACTTTCCATTCTAAGAGTTGCCATAAATTACATAGCAGCTCTTGGCGTCCTTAATAGAAACGCGGAACGGTATGCTGATGTGGTTAGGTTTAAGCAGCACGTTAACGAATGTACAGGCACCTTGCAGTCAGAATATGGCAGGGCTAAAAAACGGAATGCTGACAAAAATGGAATACGGTTTGTTGGAAAAAGGACTAAAGAGATCTGGCCTAAATCTCCAACTCATGGTAGGAATGAAGATACGAACTAAACTCGGAAAAATTGTTGCAATTGACTTGCTCATATTTCATAGATGCTGCAGGTTTGAAGAAAGGGAAGCGAAAGACTTGACCTGTAAAGTACTCAAAAAATTAAATCAGTTGATGCTGAGCATAGCCTTCAAAATGCCAATTTTAGTTTATGTTTAGTGAATTGGTGACGCATGCCCCGGGGGGGTTTCCTCTCCCTGCCCGTTTTTGATGGTACTGTAATTTTATCCGCATATTACATTTATAATACACCCTTTGCCGTTGTAACACAGCGAATCATAGAACAACCCCGGGCAACGATCTTTCAAATATATTCACTTTTGCATATGTTTCCTTGCAACCTGTATTAATGTAGTGTAATTTTTTCAACTTGATTTTTCAAACAATGATCAGCAACCATTAATGGCCCAGCTATTTACATACGGTACTCGCTTTCACGGCCGTAGGTAGGTGTTCTATTTCGGGGGGGGGGTGGTCTCTACGACAAATTTGCCGACAAAATGGATGTACAATCCTTTATTTGTTGACAAGGTAGCAAATTTTGCGGACGAAATACTCCTTGGGTCAAAAAACGCCTTGTTTTTGAATGTAACATTTTCCCTAGGGGATGTCATAAATAGGCGCCGACTATGTGGGGGCCTGGGAGCTCGAGCCACCCCTGAAAATTGCTATGGGGGGGCTGAGACCCCCTGATAAATTTTCAAAAAGCCTGCCTTTTATTGCTCTTCAACTTAATTTCCCAAATAGGCATAGTATCTTAATCTGCTTTTAGTGAATAGAATACAATGTATCGTTAATCAAAGAACTAAACTACGCCTTTAGAACAACGCCTTTTGGTTTTCACTCGTTGTGTCCCAATCTGTTTAGTTACTTTGCTGGTCTTATTTTCTGTTCTATTACGCATGGTTTAGAGAATTTTGAATTGAGCCCCCCCCCCCCCCTGCGAAAATCGAAAGTCGGCACCTATGGTCATATCCCTAACCCCGCTGTAGCTGCGACCCTGCTCTCTTTTATTCGAGAAGCAGTAAATTTGAGGGCCAGGCTGGCTGTTCTTAATCATTCCAAGTGTATGAGGCTGAACTGTTTTCAACTTGTGCTAAAATTATTGGGGTGCAGTTAAATTAATATTTTTCATGACAGAAGTTTATGAATCATTATAAATATGATAAAAATGTTTCACTAGTTTTATAACTTTATCAATGAAATCAAAGAGTAGAAATGACAAAGGTGTCAATTGTCTTCAGGCTAACAATAAAATATCCATTCGTTGTTATTTGTTTGAAAAAGGGTTTTGTACCTAATGATGAGCTTTTTATACATCTGTACCTTACAATACTTAGTTTAAAATACAATATTTTTGTTTAGCTAGGATTAATTTGCCGTGAGCAAAGACAACTTTTTGCATGTTGTAGACTAGGAACTGTTAGATTTATTGGTACAACATTGTGACAGATTCTGCCTATTGAAATTAAAAAATTCCAGTCAATAGACATCATCAAACAAATATACTTCAATCAAAATTGTTTAGTACAATTATATATTGTTAAAAAAATTTGATTGAAACTAGGTTATTTCTAGAATCAATTAGCTTAATATAATCTTGTGTATTATAAAAAATTTGTATTAATTAGCTTATCGCTATGGTTGTTAGACCACTAATTAATTAATTGGATATAAAATATATTTAATGTTTATTGTAATTATTACAGCTCATTCGATGTGGGGAAATCGAGGATCAAGAGAGAGGGCCCAAAACTGGATACTAATTGGGGGATGGTCTTTTGAAAGGGTTAGTGGGTGCTTTGTGAGGGAGGGGATTGTGGTAAAATGATGGGGGCGTTACATTTTGCCATCCTTGCTTTTCTCTGCCAAACCTCGAAATGAATTTAACCTCGTTTACTGATCATTTGAAATGAGCCATGAAGAATCTTTTAACTCTAATTCAATTTGGTCGAAGCAGTTTGGCGTGGAAATTTTGATGCAATTTGGCTTAAAATGTAATAGATAAGAAAAGAAATGTTATTTTCTATCCCAGAAACAACGCAAGTATCGGAAGATAATGGATCAAAATATTGGGTATGTATAACCGAACATGATGGATAGGCTGTAAGCCCTTAGTTGTCTTCTTTTTTATTTTTGTTTGATAAACAAATCCAATCACCTTCCGCCAACCTCGAACGGCCAAAAGTCTAGTCAAAGCAAAACACGCCTTTGCAGAGGATACGAAGTTTATGATTGAATAAAAAATTAACCTATTCCATTCTAATTGTGGTGTTGATTAATATTGCAATTGCGGTGGCACTTTCCAAAGTAAAAGTGATTTTTCAGGCTGCAGATTTTTTGCACCGGCTTGTGTGGTCGAGTTGCTGAGTGAATTAATTGCACTTGAAAGCACTTCAGGGCCATCGGCATCTACATTTTCAGAATTTAGCCTAAGAGTTGCAAATATCTGAAACAAAATAATATCTGCAGCATAATAAAATTATAATGCAAGTTTGAGCATGCATGGAGCACATTAATGCAGAGGTGGGTAACTTGAGGGGTAGGGGTGGATCCCCCAAGCTATGGAAATATTGTTTGCTGTCTTCCCTGGAGGCCAGTTTGCAGAGTATGGTTGATCTTGACAAAATCTTGGGTGCCCCATCAGTCTTGCACCTCATTTGCGGGTGCGCTAAAACCGTACAAAAATTGCAAAGTGCGCCACTACACTATGGGTACCACTGGACAAACATAAAAACTTGAAAATTTGCGGGGCATCCAGGTGGGATATCTTAGGCATTTAAGAATCATTTTTGGTGCACCATTGCCTACTCTGCATTCTGGCCAGGACGTTTTCCGCTAATTCCTTAAAATTTTGTCAAGTGGATTCCTCAAAAAAGGAGGCATACTTTTCCAAAAATGCTGACTGAAAACATTTGGGACACTTGTAATGAAGCATCTGCTAGTGCGTTCCCTTTTTATTGGACATGCAAACTTAAATGTCTCATAAGTTCATAATTGGTTACATCAGTGTAAATTTGACATCTTTTAATACCACTGTTGTGTAGTTTGCCTCGTCCCTTGCAAATTTATTTATTTCTTTCATTTTCCAGTTTCCAGCCCTTCCTTTCAATTCCAACAACACACTTCTGATATCCTTAAATCTGGCCAAGTGTACGCCAAAATGTTTTTAGATTCATTTGATAATGTCCAGTGTTTATCAATCAATAAAATATTCGTCTTTTTCACCATCAGAAATATCATGTTCATGTCAATGGTGTCCTTCATTGCAAAGTCAGGTACAGGCAGTTCGCAGAATTTCATGATAAGGTATCAGTCAAAAGCTATTTTACATACATTTTAAGTTATTTGAAGATTGCATCATAAGGATGAAACTTAAAGTTGCAACTGAAACCGTCTTGTTCTGTCCTTCAGTATAATTTGATATACATTAAACTTTATTTAAGGAGCATTTTGGGGACTTTATTTGTGATTATAAACCGTACAATTGTTTAAGGCAGAACAGTAAATGTGAACTTCTCATCAAAATCTGTTATGTAAAAGCAGCAGTATGTTTCTCTGAGGATTCCAAAGAAGCACCTGTTCTAAAAATTCAAATGCACCGGCCTTTGTGGCCTAGGCCATCTATAAAGCCTGTCATAATTGTTTGCAAATGCTTTGGAAAAAGTCAATATTTTACATTGTTTTCAACCCTGCTGTCCTAAAACCTTTATCAAACTATGGTGGTGTTGATGAGTGGTTGAGATAAAGAAATACAAACCTAGAGGTTTGTGGTCTGAGACCACAGTCAGAACCTCTCTCCATTTAACCCGTTGAGCCATAAATTCTGTCCATCCTTTTGAGGAGTGTAAAGAGTTACTCAAGATAAATTTTATAGAAACAGCTCTTGGAGCAGGCCTCAGAGCCCATGGCCCACATGAGCAGCACTAAAATGTGGAATCATCCAGAGCCACCTAGAGCCATGTCCCATGCTTGCTGTTGCATTTGAAATCACCATGCATGCTAGGTGATTTTGGGTGGCACATGGCCGCTCTGGTTGGCCTAGACATGTTTTGGTTGACTCTGGATGACTCCACCCTCAAGTAATGAGAACACATCAGCTACATAGCTACCAAAACATCAGAAAATAGAAGTACATAGTTGCTTGCTATCTGCACAATCTTTTTGTTCCTTCTGAGCATCATAATTAAGGTACTAAGGGATTTGAAATCTAGTATCTGAAGCAATCCTGAAGCCCAAAATGCAACACCCAAGCCCAATACCAGCTAGAGCTGCAAAAAATCCAGCCAGTTAACTCAAAAATACCTGGCTATACAAATCGTATAAACATGGAATAATCATTTTCATCATAATAATCATAATAATTTTTCAGCTGAAACGGGAATTTGGTGATTGCGTTCCCTCCAAATTATTTCCTGGAAAGAAGCTTTTTGGTTTGACACCAGATCAGCTAGAAGAAAGACGGCACCTTTTAGAGACCTTCATTCAGATTATAAGTCAAGATGGCGTCATTTTCTCAAGCGATATTTTCAAAGATTTCTTTCTTGCAACACAGCAAGTAAGTATTATTATGTTTCTTACTCAATATAACTTTGGCTTTTCCCCTTTAATCACACTCCATAAAAGAGGCCTTATAAACTAGTTATGGTTTGAGCAACTAGATATTCTTTTCAGCAAAATTTACTAATTTATTTGAATTAATGTAAACCCAGCTAATTGCTGAAAGTAAAAATAGATATACCAAAATACATTTTGCCTATATATTCAAAGGGAAAAGGCAAGTCCTTTGTATTATTTCACAAATAGAATGTATATTTCAGAGAAAGAGTCATGTCTTACATCAAACATCTCATTCAAAATAATCCCAGATCCAACCAGCCTTAAATCTTTCGCTGAGGTAGACCACTTTTCTAAGAATTCTCCTTTGAACAACTTTTCAAATAGCATCTGTTTTAAGGCATTGTACCCTCTTATTTTGCCCCTCCCCAACAATAAATGGTTCAGACCTCCCCGAAAAAGATGTCAGTTTGACTTTTGTCTTAGTTGCTATGACTGAGTGGGTGTTTATATTTTTATAATCAGGCAACAATAAAAGAAAAATCAGAAGATGTTGAATTGGATATATATTTAATGAATGGAAATAATTTTACAATAAATGTCTTGTCAACTGATGAAACAGATGATGTCTTAGAGGTAATATATATTGGGTTATCTTTTTGCATTAATTCAGTTTAATATCATCAAGGACTGAGATGCATTTTTGTAATGTGGTGGGGGCAGTCATGAGAGGTGGAAAGGGAAGGTCTTGGTGGGCCCCCCCCCATGGCCACCCCCCAGCCCAGGCTGTATCTTAGTCCTTGGATATCGCAAAATGTAATATTTCACAATTATTTTTCATGACATGCGTTTCTTCTATCAAAATTGGATATCAATTTTGTTATATTGCTATCTTGTGAAGGATTAAACTCAAAATAATTCCTGGTCTTTTATTAGAAAATCGACATAAAATTTTACATTTAATTGCATATGATTATGATCTTCACAGTTTTTAATTTTCTGCAGATTGCAATGCATAAAATTGGTCTTTCCCACCAATTTGTTCATTATTTTGCACTTTATCTGATGAAACAGAAAGAAGGTGAAAAAGGATTGGGGAATGGTTTGTTTTTCGTTTTGTTCTTTCAAATTTTGTTGTTTCTGTTGTCTTGCTAACTTTCTCTATCTACCTTCTCATTTGTAAAACGGACATGTTTTAACGTCATTCAAGTGATAAATATCATGTTCAGCTCGTAAAAATGAAGATTAAAAACAAATTAAAGCAACGGGAAATTGAATCTTGATTGTCCTGCAAATTAACATGATAATCAAATTTTTTTTAATTATTTGTTTGAAACATCGATGTTTTGTTGTTTAATTTCAAGTGTTTCGTTCACATATTTACGACCCCCCCCCCCAAGATGAGGCCCGTGCAAGGGAAGTTATTTTACTTAAAAAGGGAAGTTGAATTGATTTAAAATCAAAACCAAACGATGATAAAATATGATTACATATGGTAACATATTTTAAAGAATGATAAAAAATGTGAGGATATTGCTTTGTAATGCTTGACACATTTTCTAAACCATACTGACATTGATGAGATGGCAATGAAGAGCAATTGTAAACTGCCTGTCATACCCTTTCTAAGAAACTTCCCAACAGAATATAGATTTAATTCAGGTTAAAGTAGAAGATGAAGAATAACTGAGTGTTCGCAGAAATCGGCCGTTTTGGACCAGAAGAGAAGGTGCGAATGTGCACGCAGCACGCGAGACACCCAACACGCGAGGCACGTAACACGCGGGTTTGCTTCGGCCCCCTTTTCGGGAAGCAATATTGCAAATTTTTATGTCATGTTAATTGCAGCAATATATTAATTTTTGGCCACATTTTGTATGCCTGTTTTCAAAATGACATTGTAAAAAACCATCTATGTTTTCTTTTTCTTCGCAGTCGTTCGAATGCTTCAGGATTTCGAGTCTCCTTATTTGTCATTGAAAGCAACCAAAGGACCTCATAATATTGCAATACGAAAGAGGTATGGTGTAAAATGGTTAAGTTAGGTAAAACCTTTGCCAATAGTGATACATGGGAAAGCAAACGATTAATACTGTATTTACGACCAATATTGATGTTGAAAAGAGTTGTATATATCATTGAAATTTGAATCTAGCTACAAAGAGTATATCATTTGCAATAAAATTTCGCTACAAATGAGATATTTTATAGCTTACTTAAAAAGGGATGGCATTTGATGTTGGTTCTCGCGAATGATAATTGCCGAGCCACCTTAACCTCCTCCCGTATTAATTGCGAGCTTGAAGTGGTTGGTACTGAATATTTGATGCAAGCAATTTTAACATGTAAACAAATGTAAACAAATGATAAATGAGCATTGATTTCTCTAAAGATTTCATCGCAACTTCCTGTCATTAAAACTTTTTTTCTTCAATTTTAGCTACTGGTCTTCAAAATATGACTATGACATCATCAGCGATAGAATTGCTTTGAATCTACTTTATGTGCAAGTGGGTAATTTAGCCTGGTTCCTTCTTTAATCAATTCTCTCGCGATTCAATGCAGTAGTTGATCCACGTGGTCACTTACCACATTCTTTATCCCTTTACTAAATTAACAACCATGCTAGAGTCAATCTTCTTTGCTCTGACATATTCGTTTTCCGTTCAGAATCACAATCATTTTATATATTCCATAAACGTATTTCACTTCATCCTGTCAAAAATTACTTCCAATTCCTTGTCCTTGTCTTTGTAGCAATAGCAAGCGAATGAGAATTTTTATAAAGTTTGCTGCAAGAGTATTTTCGCGAATTTGGTGTTTGATCAATAAATCAACCTGCTAAAAAAATAAATCCAGGGAATTGTAAAGTCAAGAAATTAAAGTACTTTGTTATATTATCTTGAATTTGATAATTGAATTGTTATAGTCATTGAATTGTATTTTTTTAATTTGCCATAACACAGGTTGTGGATGATGTTGAACGAGGCTGGATTGTAATGAATGAAAAAGAAAGAAAACGGCTGATAGCTCTAAAAGAGGCTGGCTCAAAAAAAGAGGTAAATAGGCATGCTAATAAAATTGATTTTGATCATTATCGACTGGATCTAATAAAAAGCAATGCTGAAACCAAACACAGTCTTTTTCTGGACTGTTTTAACGTGCTTGATGTCATGATGGTAGAGCTGTTTAGCCCTCAATAATTGCAAATGAAGATCGTTGGCAGATTTATAACTCTGTAACTGAGGGTAAAACATAACAGATAAGATCCCAAATTCGCTGAGTCTGATTGCTGATGTAAACACTGAACGGAATCTGCAGAAACGAAGGGCTTTAGAAACCTGACACCAACCAGCAGAGACCTGGCAGAGCAGGAAGAGTTCTTGCATCTAGAATGAATGTTAGAAAATGGATAGAAAGATTGTTTAAAATGATCATAGAATTATTTCTTAAATGTTTGACTTGATAATTTTTAGGCTTTCAACAGCTTAATTTTATATTTCGATTTTAGACAACATCGAGGTAAAAAGCAAAAACTAATTTTAGTAGATAAAAAGAGTTCGTTATTCATTTAAACCTTCAATCAAAGGAGAAGCGATTTGGCACCCATTGGTCAAAACAAAGACCCAATCAAACGCTTTATTTTTCTTTTCACGTGATTTTTATCCACATATAGTTATTTATTTCATTTTATTATCTGACGTTTTTGACGAGTGTGGGACGAAAAGAAATGTCTTTCGATGGTAAAAAGACACTTGATATTCTATGTAAAATTTTGTTTTTTTCGTGCAATTGTTACATTTCTATCCCAGTGGGTCAACTCCTATTGTCAAGTGTAAGCACCCGTGTCTTTAAAATCTCTGAGAAAGGGGCTCAATTTCATCCTAAACCAAGGACATAGAAATCGGAAAAAGGGGGGGGGGTTTGAAAAAAACCAAAAAAATTTAGAGAAGAGGTTTCGAAGGTCAAACTCATCGTATTGATAAAGCAATATGTTACTTGGTTTCAGAGAAAAAGAGGTCAAATTTGAATATAAAATCAGAGAAAAGGGACCAATTTTCTAAAGCCTTAGATTTGACCCACCGGGATTTTTATCCAAGCTTGAGTTGAATTGAATTAAGGTCAATTCACTTCAACTGATAAACCGAGCAGAATAAACCAGTCATGTGTTATTAACATACATTATTTCTATTTCAGTATTTAAACATTGCACGCACTTTGAAGTTTTATGGCTTTATTGTGTTTATGCCATGCATTTGTGATTATCCAAAAGAAAACTCAAAAACGCTTTTTGCAATTGGCGAAAGAGAACTCAACATGCGGGTGTCAACAGATGAGGTGAGGCGTAAACTTTTTGATAAAATAACCAAGGATTTATCAGCCTTCATTAAAGGCTCATTATTTTAACCTATGATTGTTCTGTTCAAACTAGTTTCATTCGATGCCAACTTTCCATTTCAGAACACTGTAAAAGAAGGAAGATTTTTGGTACCAAAAATAAAATCTTGGAGGCTTAGTACAAAAGTGAGTACATCTTCCAAACATATCATTGCAATTTGCTGCAAAATCTTTGCCTTTTTTTTTCATATTAGCAAATGGTTTGATCAGTGTTTATATTTTAAATCTAAATTTTCCTTTGTTTTTTTAAGCTTAATTGTTTGGAACCATCCAAACGATATCGGATTCCGTTTATATCGGATAACTCTCTATGCCAGATAGGCCTTCTGTTTACACGGTACCGATTGAATCCGATACGGTCCTTACCGTTTTTGCTGAGCCAAAGGGCTCCATGGCACGTATTAGATCACTTTTCATATCGGAAGACTTTGAAGCTCGCGTGAACACACGAATCGTATACGCTATTTGTCTGTTTGAAGCCAACACATTGTTATGTGGCTATGGGAAGTTCGTGTAAACAACAGTGATTTAAATTTACCCGTGTTGTTGATCTAAAGAATTCTACATTATATTTCGGTTCACAATAAGAAAGTTTCAAGTGTATTGCGACCCAACAAAAGTTACTTCTATTAAAAACATAGGAGGTGGATAATCTATTGCCAATTTAAGGTAAATGATGGTTGATGAGCAACATAAAGATAATTGTATTTATGTTCAAGTCGTATCCCTAGTTTAAGAATTCTACCTTTGTGTTAAGGGAT
The DNA here is from genome assembly GCA_964019065.1 of Catostylus mosaicus. NCBI lineage: Eukaryota > Metazoa > Cnidaria > Scyphozoa > Rhizostomeae > Catostylidae > Catostylus > Catostylus mosaicus. The sequence continues at coordinate 14,969,084 of OZ025189.1, forward strand.
TGTTTTAGCACCCGTTTCTATCAAGAGGGTATTTTTCTCTATCTTCCCCCCTCCTCTGTTGTGTTTACGAGTTAACAACAATTTTTAGTTAAACCAAAATGAATGAAAAACATTTTAACATTTGCAGGATCATGTTTACGATTCGGATTCACCGCCAACATTGCAATTTTCGTTTGAATATCTTTTCAGTAAAGATCAATTAAAATCAATTACAGTTGAAAGCGCGCAGGTATCTCAGTCTTTAGTTCTATCTTTGTTGTTTCTTGCTAAGCTGTAAACCGTATGGAAGTCTTAAACTAATCGAAACAGACTGATTTTCGAGTGAATCGGGGCTAGAAGTGTTAGATACTAAGTAAGACAAACAACAATTTCATGAAAAGCAAACTCATGCGATCAAAATCAAAATCTACATCTTCTTAGGCCTATTCCACAACAAGAGCCACAATTAGCATTAAGGTTGTAGACTTGATCAATATAATTTACTGAAACGTCTTAATTGTCTTACAGTTCATTTATTTGAAATAATGGAATAATTGAACGCAATGAAGCTGTTTGGAAAACTACTTTTATTGTATTGTATTGTATTAAATTGCACTGTATTGTATGGTGTTGTATCGTATTGTATTGTATTGTTTTGTATTGTATTGTTTTGTATTGTAATTTATTGTATTGCATTGTATTGTAATGTATTGTTTTGTTATTTATTGTATTATATTGTATTGTATTGTAATGTATTGAAATGTATTGTATTGTATTGTATTTGTTTCTTGTATTGTATGGTGTTGTATCGTATTGCATTGTTTTGTATTGTATTGTTTTGTATTGTATTGTCTTGTATTGTTTTGTATTGTATTGTATTGTATTGTATTGCATTGTTTTGTATTGCATTGTTTTGTATTGTATTTTATTGTATTGTATTGTATTGTATTATATTGTATTGCATTGTTTTGTATTGCATTGTTTTGTATTGTATTTTATTGTATTGTATTGTATTGTATTGTATTGTATTGTATTGTATTGTATTGTATTGTATTGTAATGTATTGATTCTGCTACGTCGCGTTTCTTCCTTTTCTTGTATTCAAAAGTTTAATTATTTTATTCTACAGGGTATAATGATCAGCATGTGTCTACAAGGAATAGTTGATGAAATTATTCGAGAAGGTGAAGGAAGGCCAATTAGAATGGTAAATTCCCTTAATATGATCATTAAACAGTTTTCCTGGCTTATTTTTTTATTCATCTTGCGAATACACTTCTGTTTTTATCCTCTTCTCTTTTACTTCTCTTTCTTCAATCGACTTTCATCTCTTTTTTTCGTTTCTTCTTCATGATTCTGCTTGCAAGCCCTAAAAATGTCCAAGAAATTTTAACGGTTGCCCTTCTTATGTCTTGTCACGTGCTTCTTGGTGATTTCATGACATTCATTTCACCTATCAGTTTCTACCACGTGCGGGGATTGTTTCTATTCGCCTGGTTGTTACTGCATCCTCTTATCATCATTTCCTCAGTAATTTTCTGGAAATCCATAAGTATCCTGTTCTTTCCAATACTTCTGCACCTGCACTCCTCTTTTTATTTCTTCTCTGGAGAACTTTCATGTTTTTTTTGTCAACAACTACATTTGGGCTGCCTTAATCTTCTATTTATCGTCTAAATATTGGTCTACTTTTGATCTCAATGTAGCAAAGGCGACTAAACATCCCTATACGAAGAACTTATACTGCCTTGAAGTCTTTTCTCTCAAATTTCCGTCGTATTTCTTATCTTGCAGAAGTGTTTTCATTGTACCATTTTATGATACCATTTTTTGGTCGATTATATAGGCAGAAATGCAAAGTGTGCACTTGGTATTATAATGACATTCCCCTCTTTCTTAACATAACATCCGTTTGATTTTGATTGACAGCCGAAGGTTCGTCGTAAAAGTGACGCGTCATCAACTTCAAGTCATTCATCATTACGATCACCTGCCAAGCACGCTTCTCCTGCCCATGCTGTTAGCGAGGTAAACTGTTTAGACACATGATTTAAGCGCAGTGTCCTTAGATATTGCATTCTATTTTCAATCCCCATTTACCATAGAAATCTCATAGCCAAAAAGTTCGTTCCCCCTATTTTTGCTGAAAGTTGGCTATTAATTGTCCCTAACAGAAGCCCCTTTGGACAGTCTATTGGCTCTGGACACTTTGGGGTGGCACAGAACAATGACAAGGATCGACAAAGAGCGATAAGGAGCGTCGAATTTAATGGAAAGTAGCGATAGGTTGGTAAAAACAGAAATGATAGGATACTTCTGGAATTCATTTGTAAAAAATTGGTTAGATTTACAAGAAGTCTTCTTTTCCTTTTTCAGTTGAACGATTTTGCAACATCAGAGGCTGGTGCCGCGGCTGCCCCAAAATCTATCACGGTAAGGATTGCTTTTACCAGACTCCGAAAAATTTAACTGTATAAATTGAATCACAGAACAAAAGAAGCTAACGTTCAGCAATTTTCATCTATACTTAACTTTGAATTTTTAAAAATTTCATTATAAGCAATGAAGGAAAAAAAGGTAGTACATAACAAACAACATATTTTTACGTACCACAAAATAACGAGACTCCGTTTTTACTTATTTTCTAGTTATTTTTAACTTAGATAAAGTTTTTACCTTTTTTACAAAATAATATATCCTCCTCTGTTATGTTTCTGTCACTAATTCCGTGAAACGAGCAAAGCGATATTGACCACCCCTTCATTTGTCTATAATCATTTTGCAAATTCACCTTTAAAAGATAATAGAACCCTAGATTGCTTTGAATCTTTGGTAAAAAATAAAAGTAGACAATGATGGTTTCTCGCCTCAGATTATTCAAATACAACTCTATCGACTTTTTCGCTACCTATATGCTTACCTTCCTTGCCTATTTAATACTGTGTCGCGTTGCTTTTATTTTGAATTGATCATTGTCAATTAAATATGAAGTTTTGAAAGTACATGACGTGGAATATGTAGCATATGACCTGTTTCAGCCAAAGATTTTGCTTGTAACCAGAGACCAGGATCCAATTTATATTAATGGATAGAGACAAGCGGACGTTGTGATCAACCCTTGACCAAAGTTGCTGACCTCTAAGGTAGCAAGGGCTGGCGGCAAATCAAATATCATTGGACCATGGTTCATATGCGTTACCCCTGATACCAATAGATGAAACATCCCATTATACCGTGAATGCTGTATCAGAGTACATATATCCTTGTGAATCAAAACTGAAAAATAAAACCTTGCGATGTAAGCCATTTATGAAAATATGATTTTTCATTTTTCAGGCCAAGGTTCAAGAATTTCTTGGTAAAAAAAGTAATCCGTCGAACGAGGTATTTGAGGACATAGGTGATGATGACCTTTAACCTAAAGTGACCTTAGCTGATGGTGACCTTTCCTGACCTCTCATGCACTGTAAGTCAAAATCGTATCATTCGAATCCTTATTTTTACTAAGAAAATACTTTTTTGCTTCAAGATGTTACTACACTAGGGGAATATCACTAGGCTATATTTGTATCAGATTTTGAACTGTTATTCTTGATAAAATGACATAAGTATGGTCTTATGACAATCGAGTTAAAAATCTATTTAAAACCAAAAATTTGAGGTCTCAAAGGAAATGATGTTACTGATGTCAATGCCATTTTAATTCCCTTATCTTTATTGCGATTGCCTAAACTTCCAAATAGGACAATTTTTGTTACTGATGAACGAATTTCGGGATTTTGGTAATAAGACATGAAAGTAAGAACTTCGAAATGCTTAAGGATTTTTACATACATAACAATATGCTTATCAGGCTGAGCATCACGATCCGAACGTTGAAATTTCATGGAATGTTTACGCGCAACGTTTTCAGAATAGATTAAATACAAATGCAAAGCTGTTTTTTGAAATGATTATGGTTAATATCGGAGCAAGGCTGCTTAAAACAAGTTTCAGTAATTGCATACCAACAAAATGTTACCAAATCGCTGAAACATAATCCGTGAACCAACACCACCGGCTGTTTTTCAACGCGACGCTCACTTTTGGTTGCGCTTTTGTTTGTTGTTTATTTGTCGGGTGTTATTAACATGGCAAAGGATAGCTTCCAGAAAACATCATGGTTCCGCGCTTAGCAACCTTGCTGAAACAATGAAAATATTAATCCCACACCCAGTAACTTTCCCTCTGAGGTTTATAAAGGATTTTGGGTAATCTTGAACTTTTGGCTCTAGAGGAAGGTTCAACGCTTCTTTCTTTAAATTCTGGCAACTTTCTGCTTTGGTCTTCACCCGCCTGCCAGTTTGATATTCAGTTTCAGTTTCAAGTTCGTATCATTCTCGAAGGTACCATCCAACTTTGCCTTCACTTCAATTCATTGTTCTGTGAAATCCAGTTGCTTCTCTCAAAACTTCAAACGTGCCATAAGTGTGGCAGTACAAGCCTTGCAGACGTTTCTTACTCTTCAGCGGTGCTATGTCGCATTAAAACCTGAAAGAATTACTTTCGCTCAAAGCTTTTCCAATTTTCCCAGAAGATTTATTTGTAGATTTTGCCAGAATTCAAATCGCACGTCTCAAGGAGAAAGCTTTTTGTTGTACGTTTTGATGCAAAATCGACAAGTTTATTTTAATTTCACTGCAATGCCACCGCAAGCCGTCAAGGATTTCGAGACGAAGTTCATATCAGGGCCACATTTCCAACCTCGTTATGGTTTCATTGTCAGACCAAGAGACAAATACCCCCATCCCCCCTCTACCGTGGCCTGAGCTAATGCAGGACTTACATTAAGAAGCGAATTTGGTACAGAAGAAAGCATCTCTGCAGAGTGAGTGCAAGAGTTGTACCAAACTAGTTGGCTTATTCATTTAGAAAATGTCCTAGCATTTCTATTTGCTAAGAATGGCACATTCCTGCAAAAGATTTTAATGTTGATTTAATTAGATGTAGATTCACTTTAAAAATTATACATTTCAACTTTTCAAGTTGACCGTTTTATAATCACAGTAGCTGTATATATATATATATATATATATATATATATATATATATATATATATATATATATATATATTATCAGCAATTAATACTTTGAATTTGTATTAGATTAGTAGATGTAGAAATCTCAAATAGCATGTTTTTTAAGCCGATTTTCTGGCAATTTCATTTTGTATTTTCACTTTGTGTTTAATTTTGAGAAAAATTAATTCAAGTCGAATTTTAAGAGACATCGTTCAAGTCGGACCTTGTCAATCCTTTCGATTTAAAAATTAATACCAAATTTTCAGGTTGTATTTTCACCATTATAACATAGCTTTGAAGTTTTGACTTCCAAATTGTAACATCAAATTCGAATTTTCGTCCCGACTTTTTTTATCGAATTTTTATAAATAGGAAGTCCATTTCTGTTGATTATTTTTCGAATCGAGATGAATTTACCATCTCTGCAAATTTTCCCTTTGCAATTTTTATCCAAAAATTTTTCATGTCTTTTTTTATGAACTTATCATTAAGTTGCAAAAATCCAATTATCCATTTTTCCGTCCTGAACTATGTTTTTGTTCGAAATTATTTATCATATCTTATGCTCGTAAATGTTCTGTATCACTTTGCATTTTCCATCATATAGGCCCATTAATTCTATAACGAGTCGTTTTAATGATTAGGTCTTTTATTTTAGTTTTCTTTTTGTAACAAAGTTTGAAAATACTCGGTTTCTTAAAGAGCCAGGAAAGTTCGGTACTGGGTTTCTCCAAACAAAGACGATTTGTTGCAGAAATTAATTTCTTTTCCTTTGGCCAACGAGAGTATCGAACGAACTATTGAAGGGCTTATGAAACAAAATTCAAGGCAAATTGCCGTGTTGTCCTGTTTGGTTCAGTAAAGATTTGTTTGCTTGTAAAGTTTTTTGATTGAGGAAGCGACAGCTAATTGAACTTTGAATGTTGATTGTAAAACTTGGCAGTCAATTTTGATCCCTATTGAAAAAAACCCAATCACAAGAAAAATTGAAATTGAATCTCAACATTAGATTTAGAAAGCTTGAAATGAGATTTGATAAGAACCTAAGAAATTGTTACTCATATCTGCACAAATTTAAAAATATGCCACCTCCGTGTTTTTATTCCATTTGTCAGTTTCACTTCTCAAGATAAATTCATTTGCTTGACAATAAGTTTTCAGAATGTAATTAAAATACCATTTTCTTCCTATGATATGTTGTCTTGGCCATAGTTTATCTTACTTTTTGCTCTCTAACAATGAAATCATGATATCTTTAACCGTAATTGTCGAATTTGACAAAGGAAATTTACAATCGTAAGCTTGTCTTGATGCCTTATTAAACTTTTGATGCTCAATTTGGCACTGTTTTCGTTATATCAAATATGTTTTTATTTAGAATGCAAACATGATATACCAATGTTTAATTTCGCCCTTTCTTATAGATAACCTCTCATTTCTAGAGTTGACTTTTAAAGAATAGGGAGACATTTTGTTTGAGGAGACCAGTAAGAGAAAGGGAAATATCCCTTCGAAATTGGGTTGGTTTAAAATCATCTTGGTATGCTGAATGTTGAAAGAACTAGTTACTGTTGAGGCTTGATTCGCATGATTTTTAGTTAATTTGAGACTCAAGTGTTCTTACTTTTTTGATTTCATTTCTATTCTTTCACTGTTAAATCCAATAAAAAGTACAATAAATAGAAATTTGCGTTGTTTTTCACCAGCACCGCTAAAAGGCCTTTTTGCTATTTTGTTAAGATGAGATAAACAATTCTTACTAAAACTGAAATTTTATTTTAATTTTACATCTGAGCCTTTTCAACTTTGTTGTCATCTTTTAAGTGCATCGAGCCTCAGTGTTCTTATAAAGTGCGTTCTTAAAGAAGGGGCTTCCTTTTCTTAAGTTAGGCAAGGGAACCATTTGTTTGGAGCAGGGGCCTACCTACTATCATAGAACCCTGGTATCATATCTTACAGGTCGCTTTTCTTACGGACAAATGTCGTTTATATTGGTAATGACTTTGAAGTTAGTTAGTACATTAAGTAAGAGAACAGAGCGACAAAGAAAGGGTTTGAAAATAATATTATTACCAAAAACCAGGGACACTGGAACATATTTTCGACTAAGGGGGCTTTGAAGATTGGGCGTTGCCCTATTTGGGCGTGGTCACTGTCGTTTATGATGGTATTCCTTAGGTGCAATAAAAAAGGTCAAGACATGCCCAATTTGTGATGGGGATTATGGCAAGAGGAACACAAGTGCAATAGGCATAGGTCATATTGCCCTTTATGAAGTGCTATTAGAAACATACGCCTTCAACATATCATAGCGGCAAACAAGTGGGGGAGGGTTAATGCAAAAGAAGTGCCAATGCAATGGTATTTAAGACAACTGCTCTTATATTCCTAAAAAGGAGTTGATAAGATTGACATGAGTCCCTAAAAGTGTAACCACTTTTGAAGCTTTTTTACCGATAGTAATTTGTTATAATGTCTTGTTAAATCACTTGATTATTGCAAATAGACGTTTTTCTTGAGAAATAATAAAGAAAAGATAGAACGATAGATTTAGATGATAGAATATCAGACATGTTTACAAACAACATATTGAGACCTGTTACAACCATTGTCGAGTTACGAATAGAACAGCAGTAGCACTGAATCTTTCTAAAAACAACCTGAAGACCTTGAATAATCGAATCATTTTCTCGCCTTCTGAAATTTCAGTTTTTTAAGAAAGCAAAAACATAAATGAAAAAAATTGAAGCTTTATTATTTTGACACACATCAGTGTAAGATTTTTCATCATTGGTTAACAGATCTTACTCGGCTTAAATATGGCATATATCCAAGGGAGGTGAGGCTGCAATCATACGTTGAATTAAAACATTTTAATGACACAATAAGAAACAAACACTCCATGCCCTACTCCTTGGTACATATTTCGTGTTGAAGGCTGAATTCTGTAACCCACTGTGTAATTCGCAAAACGGAAGATATGTGCTAAAACCGTGCTTTTGATATGAAATGGTGCAATTGTTGTAAAAATTAGGCAGCGCAAATACAAAGGTTTATAGTGAAGACAATCCAGGGGTTGCGCCAGGATTTGCCCGACGGGAGGGTTAGGTTCCCCGAAACGGGTGAAATAGCTTTCTGTGCATTAAAAAACAATTTTGCGTTAAGAATTTCCCGATATGCGTTATATTTTTCATCGATAGGGGCTACAGCTTCCTGCTCCCGCTCCCCCACTGGCGCCACCCCTGTGACAGTCAATAAGGGTGTTGCCTTTGCCTATCGGATCACATCATGAGCAGACACAATCAAATTTATGGAGGCTATTTGAATTTATATATTCATCGTTGATTAAATACTAAAAGCCTAGAGACCAATCACTTGTGGCAGCATATCAAAACAACACTTCTAAATCGGGGGGCTGAGGGGCGAGGGGCTATTTGCCAATGCTGGTTTGGCATTTGGGAGCCGTGGCAATCATGTACATAAAGAGATAGGAGAGGGGATCGAATGTTTTAAATATGCAAATACACTGAATAAATAAGCATCTTTTGAAGTTAGAAAATCAAACGGTTGCAATCAAAAGCAGAAATTTTATGAAATTAATTGATTGCCTTCAAGGAAATAAAAAAAAAATTAGCCTATTTGATTATTGCAGTTTGCTTTGAACGTAGGATGAGGGGAAGGGAAATTTATTTTTGAAGGGATCAAATGCCATGATTCTTCTATGCGTTTATTTTCCAAACTAGATATTGACACGGGTCGTTAATCAAAGAGTGAAATTTGGGATTGTTTAGCTAACATTTGTGGTAGAATGCAGTAGAAATTTAAATTAATTGAAGCAACATTTGAAATCCATTAATTTATTTCATTTGCATATGATTTCCGCCATCTGCAAGTCTGATAACGAACGCTCATTATAATTGATGTGCGCATTTTTCGATAAGGGAGAATAACATTTTTTGAAAATATATATAAAGAAATAATAACCCAACGCGTGGCCCAAAGAATCGTCACGCTTCCGAACGAAGAGAGATTTCTAAAACCGAATAATTGGCAATTGAATGATTCATTAACAAAAAAGAGCCTGAAGAAGTTTTCCATTCTTTACCGCCCCTACGCCCCCCCCCCCCCCATCTTGTCCTAAAATGCCCTAGGTGGCCCTTTTTGCATAGCCGTTGCATTCTAGAGCCGATCAGCTTTGACCCATGGATAGGCATCTCGTTCACACAAAAGTACCCCTATCCAATCTAGCTGGTATCAAGAAGTTGAATTCAATTTAGTCTAAGTTTCTTTTCTGTCCTCCAATTTTCTTTCAATACAGAAGTCCATGCGTGTGAATAAGTTGAGTAGCATTCCCAAGCAATCCAATTAAAAACGGTCTTAGATGAACCTTTTTTTGAGATTTTTCAATGTAAGAAATGCTGATGAAGCGCATCGTCATTTAATGAACATAAACCATAAGATTGAAAATGCAGATTGTATCCAACAAGGGGACCAATGCAAAATGAAATCGAGTCACAACTTTTTTCTTGTCCTGTCCCTGATCATTGTTAGGGGCAAAGTGCAGCACGGGAATTACTTTTCTATGAGCTTGAATTAACACATCTTAAAAAATTTAAATTGCTGTGTGTTTAACATCCACGTAGAATCGTCAATATTTTGTTCTAAGTTTTGTTATCAGAGTTGGGCTATGCCAGAAACTGATAAAATAGTAAAAAGTCTGGTCTCATTAATATTTTACAATTTTATGTCTGCATCTGATCTGACAAGACTAAATGACTTTTCATTTTACTTTCAATGCCAGACTTTTTTGTTTTTTCACGGGGGCAAAATGATTTATAAGCAAACAGAATTGTGGGTCTAGCATTTTACGACCCCCCCCCTTCGATTGTCTGTTTTTTTGGCATCCCTAACCCCCCCCCCATTCCTTATGCTTGCTGCGTATTTCTTCATTGAACAAAAAATATTGCTTAGCGTTGATGTGACAATAACGCCACATTTAAGCTCATTTATGCGTTTAATATGAAAGAAATATAAGTAACAGCAAATAACCTAATCACCCAAGTCGTTATCTATTCTTCCAACATAATCACTGCCTGACGTCATTTCTGTTATTTCATCCTTTGCATTATGAAACTGTTCTTGGGCTGCTTCATCTCTAGCCCCCCCCCCCCCCCCACACACACACAACACCTTCAAAGAGTATGTTACGCGTATGTAGATTTTGAAATAAAATGCGTGACAATATTGAAAGCAAAATCCCTTTGTGCGTAAATAGCGCTGCAAAATGAGGGATATTTGTGAATGTAAACAGGCATATTTGATTTTTTTTAAATCGAACCTGTTTCATTAACCAGCTTCGATAAACAGAAAGTTGAGAAAGATTTTGAAATTGCCGCTCTCATCTAAGTAGTTATTGATCGGAATTATATCTAACGAAAGCGCTTCATGCCACTGCTAATAAAGTTTGAGAAGATTAATGAGAAAGTTATTTGAAAATGAATATTCATTTGCATGAATAGATAATGCGTCCGTGGGAAATCAAACAATCGCTTTCATTTATGAGCTTTCTTCGCACAATTTCACGAAGATATTTCTGATTAACATCTACACTTTCAGCCCATATGACCTTTTCAACTTATCTTAGTATCAAATCTCACGTGCCTTACACATTCTATATGATTTTCTATTTGTTTGTTTGTTGCGATTCCATGTCCTACATGATTTGTTAGTTTGAATATCTTGACAAACCTCGAGCATCATTCAAGATGTATTTTCGTTTAAATCAAATGGTGTAATTTTCTTGCCTATTTTCTTTTGCAAGCATCCCGGAAAGAAATATGGGCATCGTTCTAATTCTAGTATTGTGATGATGATGATGATGATGATGATGATGATGATGATGATGATGATGATGATGATGATGTTGATGATGATGATGATGATGATGATGATGATGATGATGATGATGATGATGATGATGATGATGATGATGATGATGATGATGATGATGATGATGATGATGATGATGATGATGATGATGATGATGATGATGATGATGATGATGATAAAACGCTATGCAATGTTTTCCCATCAATTTTGCTTAGAAATTGGCATAAATGAAAGGCCAGACAATTCTGAAGCATTTTTATTTGTTTTTCCTTATGTTAATAGTTTTATGTTCAGGTCTTTGTTACACAACTCTTTAGAAAGAGGGAAAGCCAAAATCAACAGACTTGCCCCAAAAAGAAGAATATTCGGTCAGGAACGTGAGAAGCACCTTGCATCAGTTTTCCATCATCTTTCTGAATGCCTCTGTAAGCAGTTTTTTGCTTATTGTTTCTATAGAGTCGAATAGAACATTAGCAAATATATTTAATTTCTCACTTAACGTGTTACATTTTCACAGATAGATGCCAACTTACACAATGAAAATATCTTTCTCACGCTACTAAATTTGCATGCGCCGTCATTTCACTCTTAAATTGTTGCCCCACCCTGTCTGGTCTATGAGAGTGCTCCAAACTGATCTAGCTGATTCATTTAAGTTTGCTTCAGATCTGAAATGCTTGAAACATGTTTAAAGGTGACAATCACCTCATCCCAATGTATTGACCAGATGCTTATAAAGATATTCACATTTTTGCACATCTTGCAGTTTCCATTGGGTCAGGGGGATTCTTGTATCAAAAACTGCTGAAATTTTAATGAAAAAAGGCAAATATGTAAATTTGACATTTTATTATGCACATAAATGTTTTAGCTGAGCCTCAGTATGTGTGCAGAGTTCGGGGGATTTCATTGAGTAAAGGGGGTAAATTCATTGAGGGACACCAAAGCAATCAGGGTGCAGGGGGGCAAACGTGAAAAGAAGGGCAATAATACGAACAATATAATAGGTAGCGGCTTTGGGGGTAATCTATCGGATTATTATTATTGTTATGCCCATTTAACATTTGATTGGGAATGGCTTATACAAATAAGACTTATAAAAGTCTTCCCACTAAAAACAACATCGAACCCAGGGCACCAATGCTCGCTGCAATGTACAAATGACCAGGGCCGCCGAGAGATTTTCGAGGCCCAGGGGCAAAGCTGCAAAATGAGACCCATTGTGTCTGTGATCGAAGCAAGCAGAAGGGGTAGAAAGCAAGAGAGTCTAGGGGAACTGAATCTGGAGGCACTATTAAAACCTTTTAGGCTGCTTCTATTGGGAGGCTCCTTGAATACATCTAAATAGGCTTTGCATAAAATTTTGATGTTAGTTGATGAGGCCCCTTTGACCCCGAGGCCCTGGGGCAAACTGCCCCTTCTGCCCCTCCCTCTCGGCGGCCCTGCAAATGACCGCTGGTTAGCACATTTTTAAGAAGAAATGAGCAATTTTTACGGTTTCGGCAAGGCAAGAGGTGTTTCTTTATTGCATTAGTGCCTTAAGCTCATCCCCGTGCAAAGCATCAGAGGCCCATGGACACGACTGAATGTGACAGTGCCATCGAGGACAAAGGCGGTGAACCCAACCTAATCGTCCCTTTGCCACGTCCCAATTCCCAAAAGCTTCCTTTTGCAGCATTAGTTTTGTACACAGTTTTTGCGCAGCCCATTGAATCAGATTTGCTTTCGGAAAATTGGCATGAAACCAGCTGTTTTTTCATGGGTGTGGCGAACAAAGAGCGCACCCCCGGTTCTGCCGAGCTTATAACACGTATAAAAGTGATTCAAGATTTCAAAGCAAATCCATTCAACAGAGTTTTCTTTTGGTAAGTGGTGCTTTTTTACTTTCATACTTACAATTTTTATCTTCTTTCATGTTATGATTGAAATCTTTTGAAGAAGTCATCTCATTACAAAAGATGTAGTGCGTTTGATGATCAACAATTATCAGAATTGTGTCTTCTGCGCAACGTGCATCCTAAGAAAGTCAAATTGACGCACTTTAGGCATCGAAAGTTACACAAAACTTAAAAAATTCAGCTTAGAACCTTTAAAATGTAAATTACCTTCTTTTAGATGAAATGAAATCTGGATTAGAGATTTAAAGGTTCTATAAATGATGGCAGGGTTTTAAAAAATGAACTATTTCTGCACTTTTTTAAAAAACATTAATAATTTTTAGTAATTAAAAGCGCTGCCCTCTCTTAAATACCAGAAATTTTGAATAAGATCAAATTTTAGAAACCTTATTTAATCGCTTAAGCCATTAGATTTTTAATACAGCTATTTTACCAAAGAATGGAAAGAAATGCCTAAAGAGAGTATATTAACAAAGTAGGTCCGTAAAAGTCAATACTGAACTTTTTTTTAGCTTTTTGAGAAGCCGAGTACCACTTTATATATAAACCATTTATAAATCTATTATAATTTTTTAATTGTAAATCTTGCATTTTTCCGAAATTTACCTGCATCATCATCATTTTAAAGGAATTATTCTTTCTATTAAGCTTCTATATTTACAAAAACTAGATATTTTCCTCACTCCATCTTTGTCCAATTGGCACAAGCAGACCACTCTGATGTAAACAGTTGTTCAAACGGGATATTTGCAAATAAAACAGGATTTTGGGACACATCTTTACATAAGGGCTCTACCAAGCAAACATAAAGTCAATTTGAGGACATATATTCAATGTGATATAACAAAATGCAGAAAAACCTGTTACTGGCTAGTTAGTGTGTATCAAGTACAGGTTTTGGGAGAGCCCCCTTTTAGAGAGATGTGACGTCTTCTCAAGTCCCCCATTTACACGGCCCTTCCACTTTCTTATATAATTAATACGTGGCTCTGCTTATACGCCTTCCGTGACCTTCACACAATACGCATGGATTCGAGGGTTGGTGTTTTGTTTTCAAAAATTTGTTATCTAACCATAATCAAACCGCTTTCTGAAACGCAAACAACTTTTTTAGGGAGGGGGGTATGGATCTATTAAATCAAGATATTTTCAATGCTGGATTTGTTTCGGATTTTTACCATCGCAAAGGGGCGAGCCGAACTGACTTTACCACACCGTCTCCATAAAGACTGTGTTATGAGCAAAACTAAAATCAATTACTAACAACTTTTGTAAAAATTTCTGGGATTTCCCATGAAAAACGTTGGCATCTCGACCGGGAAGGTAGTATGGCCTATTACCCGCAGTCGATTATCTTGATGCTCAGTTGACATTAAGCACATGCCCCCAAATTATAACTAAGCGCTTGATCCCCCCCCCCAAATAGTTGCAGAGCACTAGGCTTCCCCTTAATTGTATTCAAGCCCGACACTCCCTTGTAAAGCAAAGCACCTCACCCCCTAACCAGTCGAAGCCATTACCACCTTTTTTTTCTTTGCACTGTTGTTCATCTTTAAATCTTTGATTTCAAAAGATTGGTCATTTATGCACCGATCTTTCAATATGCAAACACATTGCAGCTGTCCTAAAGGATTTCTCTAAAGTTTTTGAGTGCCTACCAATGTGCTAGCAAATTGCTACATTATCTTCTTATGGAGTGGGCATTGTTGCAATCTAACAGCTCAGTAGTTATTTTGCTTACATCAAATAAATACACTCCTTCAGTTCTTAAATGTGGTTGGCAATATCAGAGAGTCTGTTCTCAAGCTATTCCGTTCTCAAGCTATTTTCCTTCAATTTGTTCATAATTCTTTTTTCAACCAGTTCTTAAAGCTTTAATGTTTCGTTTGTTTTCTTTGCTCAAAATATCGGATGGGTAAGAAGTCAAACTCCTAAATTAACATTGAGCCTGGCTTAAAATCTTGATCAAAAATTTCTTGCCACCAATTTCAAGCAACTATAGATGCAAATATCATTAGTTAATTCATGCTTTGAATATAGAGTATCTAATGAAACAGACGGTGTACTTATTTTACGGTCAAGAAGTGGCAGTGACTGGAGTTAGAGTATGCTTCACAATGTATTTTCATTGCTCTGGACTTCCCCACAATCCGTATCCTCAGAAAGTTCAATTTGTAAGGGTACTGTATTTGTGTTTTTAGCTCGCTTTTGCTTTCTTCCAAAAAAGTGCTAATATTGATTTGAAAATGATGTTAAAGTATTTCCCATGTGGCCTGTCATATCTTCAAGATTCTTCGCAATTCATTGTTTGATATTCTAAGATTTACCAAAAATTTCAAGTACACAAATCTCCAAATGCAAAAGAAATGCTGAAATGGCAAAGCTGACAATACAATGCTTGTAGTCAAACACGTGTAACCCCCTCACAAGATTTCCATAACACTTGTTCTTAAAGGCATGGTAACCAGTATGGTTATTGCATTTTTACAAATAAAAAACAGGTTAATAAGCAACTCATGCTAGAGTCCTTACAACAATTGACCAGTTTGAAGCATTATTAATACATCTATCATCATCTCCCTGCAACATTTGAGCGAATGACGCATTTTATAGGTAGACCCCGTCCTGCAGCGCCTAATTTTGCCTTGTAACAAGATGATACTTTCATACTTGAGGGGGAGGTGAGCCACCCTAACCATCCTCAAGTGATCTCCCTGTTTCTTCTTTCTAAAAAAGTACTACCCAACCCCCTGAAAAAAGTCACGATTATCACTATTGAGCGTCCTAACCTGAGAAAATACGAAATGTGTTTTTTTTCAAAAAATTACTTTCCATTACACATAAAAACGGCGGTATTAAAAATTCTGATCTCACATTTGGTGAAACAAGGCATTCGGAGCTCAGTTTTATCGAAAATGTTAATCTTTTCTCCGTTTGGTATTGTTGCGAAAAGGTTTTTACTGTATATTATCAGGCCCGTCGGAACCGGGGGGGGGGGGCTTGGTGGGGCTTGGGGGGCTTGGGGGGCTTCAGCCCCCCTAATAATTTGCTTGTGGTTATTTCTTACTTTTTCGTAAAAGTACTGTAAAGGCCAATGGAACACCATGAAAAGAGTCAAAACGTACTTGCAGTCAACGACAACAGATAACAGAATGAACCACCTAATGGTGCTTCATATACAGAAAGAAAGAGTGGACAATATTAGCTTGATCGATGTTGCAAATGAATTTGTTATATGAGTTGATAGAAGAAAGGGAATTTTTGAACAAGTATAAAGTTCCATTTTCAAAACCAAAGTATTAGTATTACTTTGCTCGCAGCCACCCAGTATCAATTTCATCCGACGGGCCTATATTATTGAATTTGATGTCATTTTCATTTCATTTCAATTCATTTCATTTCATTTCATTTCATTACAATTCTTTATAGGAGGGTAGCTCTTCAGCAAATCTGATTTTCAAGAGTCCCTCCGCTTAAAAAGGTTTACAATTTATCTACAATAATACTTAAAATTCCTAATTTTAATTTTTTAAATTAATTTACACAAATTCATTAAAATATATTAATATCGAAAACAAAATTGAAATCAGAGTCATTTGTTTCCACGTCACGCGCAATGACAAAGTCCACAAAATGGAAATACGTAACCAAGTATTTCTAGAAGTTTTAATAATTCCAAGAAATGAGAAACCAGAATGAAACAGTCCTTTGGTATTCATACAAGGATATGCCCAACAATAACAAAATATTTTCATAAGTCACCTGTGACACCTTTTTGCGACGGAGATTTTGTAGGATCAGCAAAGGATTTTGAGAAATATTAAACTAAGTTTCGGTTCCTACATATATGATGTCACCTACTTGAATGGACATAAAATCGGAATTTATTTTGGGATTTGCAAACTCCATTTGGCGAAAATGTATGAAAATGTTTAATAAGAAACTGAGTGCTCTGAGCAGTATAGAAACACTCAATGCTGCTCAATGCTCAAACAAATTTCATTGAAGGTGAACTTTGAAGGGAATAATTCTAGCATTATAATTACTTTATATTGTCACAAATGCAACGAATTAATGAATACATAGCCAGCAAATTTTATTGAAATTAAGACATTTTTGATTATTATATTTCAAAACCATTATGTTACAGTTAATTTTACATTTTATTATTGTTCCCCGCTAATTTTAAGATTAAGAAAGCTTTTTGAAGAAAGTGTGAGTAACAACTTAAATACAACTGAAAGAAACTTCCAACACTCAGCGATTTTCAAGTTTGCTGTAAATGATAAAACGTGTTGCATTGCCCCATTGCAGATCAAAAATCCGGAAATTTTTGTGAAGTGTAAAATTGCTTTAATAATTTCTGTGCTTAAAGACTACCCTTCTTAAAGAATTTCAGATGAAATGAAATAGAAAGTAGTTCTAGGAATAGCAGGAACTTAATCATTCTGGTACTTTTCTAATGTCTGTGGAATTTGTCAAATAAAGAGTGCAGTTGTGGGATCGTAAAATTTTTATAAAGAAATGGAATGCTTGTAAGGGATACAGTAAATAAAAATATGAAAATGATGAAAATAAAAGATTATGAAAATTTGTAAAGATTTGAAATGCTCGTAAGAGAGAAAGCAAGAAAGCATATTCATCTATTAACCCTGGGGCGGAAGTCCATCATGATTTCTCTTGTGTACCCATTTACTCAACACTGACCTCAAAGGGTGGAAAGCTGAATGGCTGAACAGTGTGTGGAGAAAGGTTGCGACTATGGTCTCCGACCGTAAGCCTCTCGGCTCTTGATGTGGCAATCTTAACCTATCATTTCAACCTGTGCTTACTTTTCCCCAAAATTATTTTTTAAATTTGTCGTTGAACTTGCTTTGGTCAACTCGGATTTTGTCGTAAGTTAAGGAAGTTGAAAATCCGCCCGCGTGTTGTGGGTTTTCTTTACTACGATAACTTTACTTTCCTCCCACAATTATTGATTATCGTCAGCTCATTAGGCTCATATGTCTCCTTTGGTAAAATAGGGCCGAAATGTTTCGGATGCCATCCCCTTAAATATTATTCTATTTCATAGGCGTTTGAACTGGGGTAGGGCCTGGGGGGCTTGTGCACCCCACTTTTTCCAGTCACAACCTGCACGTCCTTTTTCTCTGAATTATGCCCTTTTTTTCTAAAAAGGAAGCCATTTTTTATTCTAGAATTTGCCTCTTTTCACTAAAAAAATCACTTTTAACGTGAGAGCGTCCATTATGCTTTCAAAGTGCTTCATCTCATTGTGAAAATGCCCCTTTTTTATCGTTAAGTGCCCCTTTTATGGTAAAAGAGACCCAATTTCGATGCCCCTATTGTACAAAATAATGCCCTTTTTTCGCTGTGCTCTCATTTTTCAAAACGTTCCAACTTCCATGTTCTATTTCATAAACAGACTTTCCTTGTAGGGTCAATTGAATGATTTATGCTTTTTTCTTGCCTCCGATTACTAATATTGCTTTCATTACGCAACGCTGCTTTATCGATACCCACCCACACCAGCTACGATCCATTACGGAAGTTCTCTGTCCCATCCACCCCCATTGCGTTCCATAATCATGATATAGCAAAAATCTCACATGTTGCCTCGGGGCCCCCATTAATTTCAATCATCCACGGGGTCAATCAATAAAACTTTGTAACTAAATTTCTTATCATTAATAATTTTTATAACCCCCTGGCTTCGTTTCTCGTAATTGATGGTCATTAAGAAGGTTTTTCATGGAGCAGTAAAGCATGCCCAGAATTAAAAAGTTCTAGGGGATTTTCAACGTCAGTTTCTAGATCCCTGAAAATATCAAACCCAAGTAACCTTCGTAATTTGAACCTCTGAAATAAAACGAGATAGGGACAGGTGCTTTGAAGTGGCCCCCGGCTGACTTCCCTTTCTGGACGCAAGAAGCGACTAGTTGTTACATTTTTGCCTTTTTACTTGAAATATGATTCTTGGGAGCACCCGTTGATCTCTTCGCGATGCTATTACCTTCTTTTGAAACAAAAAATTAATGCCAAAAAGTTCTGTGCACGTGTTTCGGAAGGTGATCTCCCCGTTCTTAGATGACGTTTAGCGACAGAAAAATTCCCGTTTGTCATACTGATCATGTGATTGACGGTTTGTAAAATGAATGACCACAAAACTGTCAGATGACATCACGGAAGTAAAAACCTGTATATAAGGAGTTTGACCCAAATCCATTTCTGAATTGGCTGCAAAGCAATATTTTGTCGAAACGAGCAATTATTGAGTTGGCTCTTTCAAAGATAACTTGTTCAAGGTATGAAATTTTACTTTGCAAATAATATTGTGCTTCCGTGTGTATTGGCCCTCTCTTGACTTTGCGGCCTGGCTTTTCAACATAGACCCTTTTTCATTTATAATTTGAAATCGAATCGCTCAGTGGACACATTTTTAAGTATTTTAGCTAGTATGTTAATAATTGATCGCCGATATTTGAAGCATAGACACAGCCGATTCACAGCTTGCTTCATGACTTCACGACTCTTGAAATTTTCGGCCTTAAATAGTTTTTTATTCTTGCCTTTTTCATTTGTTTGGTCCTTCAGCTCTTCTTCCACTGCATAACATTAAATGTTTTTAACTTAGAGTGAATACTTGCTGAAGCGAGTGTTTTTTTGCCAACAACGATCACATCTCTCGAAGGAAGCAGTTCAATCAAGTGCAAAGGCAGATGGGCTCAATGTCCGAGAAAATAGGATCGCTTTTTAAAATTGACTGAACAAGTTAAATACAATGAAAGCGATTTTTTTTCAAAGTTATGAGCTTTAAAAAAGTTATGCTATTTCTATCATTGAATTTCAACCAGGCCCGAAGCAGAAGGGGGCTAGAGGGGCTTTGCCCCCCAACAAAATGATAAAGCAAAAGAAACAACATAAAAAATAGCAACTTTCGTAGTTATTTTGGAATTTACCCCCTCTCCAGAAAATTTGATCTCGCTTCGGGCTTGCGCGACGTTGCTATCATCAAGTGCTATTTCTAGAGGCTTGGACGGCCATGATCTTCCTCTCCTCCCTGTCTTGTTGCTATATAAATTAAAATATGATTGTTATATACAGAATCAATTAATTTTCCTACCAATTGCATCCTCTTTCCATCTTGTTGGAGAGACCTTAAATTTAATTTAGTGCATTCTTCATTTTCTCCTTGGCTAATTCAAATTTGTAGTTAAAATTCCCATTACTATATTTTTTTGCAACTCAGGAGTTTAAGGGATCGAAATCGAAACTCGACACACATTTCAAATTATCCCTGTAAGATAAATATAAGATCGAATCACTAACATATCTTCAGTTCAGTTGAGAGATTAGCATCCTGATATCTTGGGAATATCGGTTAGCCTGCGTGGCTTCGTTCATGTAGGGTTCCAATGAATGAAACTTGATTCATAAACCGAGTGGTTTAGGCTGAAGGCGCGAGTGGTTTAAGCTGAAGCCACAACGTTTTAGCGGATCTTAAATGAGTGGTATCTTTGCTGAAAAAGGCCTAAGGACGGAAGCGCGCGGGGCCGTGACCGCCCCCTCATGTCGCCACGATTTACATTCTGCAAACGAGGGCTGAACAATGAAACTGAGACTTATGGTAATGCTGCGTTACATATCATCCCCCATAATGCAACCCCCGCCGTACGATGACACTTGGGAATAGGGGCAAGGAAGGAAAATATATTTAGTTTCTCTTGGGATCTTTTGGTGAACATTTTGTAAAAAACAATATTATTTGGCTGAAAAGCATGACCAAATATAGCGTGGTTCATCAACAGGATTTGTTGTTTAATTAACTAATATAAGATGTCTTCCTCAACTATATCGATAAAATAGAGCTATTATTGCATTTATTAATATTCATCTTTTAAATATTGCATTTTGAGTTCTTCAAGTCAAGCCAACTTTCAGTTAAATTGGCACGAAAAGGGTTTCGTTTATATTCTTAGACTTCTAGGAACCTCAAATATTTATTTGTTTACTTTTATGTTTTGAATTTTTACCCAATTCCTTACTAAGCTGTTCATTTAATAATAATTTTTAATTGAACTTTATTTATAACTTTGGTGGATTATATGATATAATATTTTATTCTCTTGGAATTTACTGCACTCATTTTGCAAGATCTCCTGACTACCGCTTCTCTCGAACGAAGGGACCATTTAATTTTGTTTGCGAACAAGGTTGTGGCTATCAAGTGTTTATTTATTTATTTATTTATTTATTTATTTATTTATACACTTAATACATCCTTAACACGACACGCTATTCCAAATCTGAATCTGATTATTGTTGTTTTCGCAGCTGTTTCTGACGAGACACTTAAAGATGAACTGGAAACTATCATTGGCATTCCTCGCATGCGTTTGCATGTTGGCAAATGCTTCTTCTTACAACAGCAGATCAAAGAAGAAGAGACACAGACCATCAAGGTTTCTTTTACATTTTTCATATACTCTTCTTGACTTTGCGATGATTTTCTTACCAATTCTTGCCTTATGCAAACTTTTATAATAGCAGGAAAAAGCGGAAACTTAATGTTTCAATCCTTTATGCCTTCGGCTACTCTAAAACTTAAGGACTGAAGTTTGCCCCCAGTATAATTCTGCCTGGAAATTTCATGTCCTTTTGCTGCTTAAATGCTAAAAAGTACGCTACAATAAACATGCAATGCCAAGGAAATCCGGGTCAGACTATGGGTGTTTTATTTAGCGAGCCTGTGACATAAATGGACGTATTTCGAGTTTGATTGCCTGTGATGTAGGCTATATTTTGCTACTGATTTAAAAAACCATAAACAAAAAGTGTACGTCATCACTACGCAATTGATGGAAGCATGATAGCCAATTATCCCATTTGAAAGTATAAGCAAATTCTTAGTAATTATCGATATGATAAGTTTTGAGAATATTAATCGTTGATTTTAGGCCGTGCAATGGCTGCATTCGAGGACCACGGAGATTTAGGGATAGCATTGCAATTGTCGGTGCAGGTCCTGCTGGAGTGCATATGGCTTACCTCCTGAAGAAGAAAGGATTTAAAGATGTGACTTTATTAGAAAGACGTTCAAGACCCGGGGGTAAATCATATACAATCGACTACAGAGGCGCTCCGCATGACATGGGCACTGTCTACTTGTCCCCTGACTATGAAGAGAACATAATTCAGCTGATGAAAAAGTTCACTGGAGATCATTTAGCCCATCTTCCATCTGCCTCTATTTGGTTGGATAAATTCAAGTCACCATTAACATATCAAACGTATGTTGGTTTGGAATCATTAAAGAACTTTCAAACCCGAAATAAGACCCTGGCCAAGCTGAAGCTATTCAATTCTATAATGCAATACATTAAACTGCATCAACGCCTGTTTGGAAATTATACTGGTGAACTTATGCCACGACCAAATCAGTATGTCATGAACCAAATCAGAGGGACATTCATGGAATTTTTAAAGCGAAACAACCTTGCTGCCTTGCATCCACTATTTCTTGCATCACACACGATGCAAGGTTATGGACATGTTGATGAAATATCTGCTTTGTATGGGTTAATGTGGAACACACCAAAACTCATGGGTGGCTTACTGTCGAGAATGAAAGGAGTTAAAGACACAGGTATGCTGTTGCATTGAGGTTTTTTGTTTATACAATGCATCGATCGATATGATTTCACAATGTGTTAAGATACATCTGACCCGTGTCAATTCAACTCAATTCAATTCAATTTGATTTTTACCTTTAAAGTTCACCTTCGACCCCCCCCCCCCCTTCCATTCTGGTTTTCTACTTTTTCATTTTATGTCATATAGCTTTATGTTATAACTGTTTCTTTTTGTATGTGTATTAACTAAAATGGGGCTGTAAATCAGTCTGCACTACACTACCAGTTAAGCGGAATGCATATTTTACAGAAAAACTGTTTCTTTTTTGATTATTTTCTCATCTCATTTATTAATCCTTCTCTTTAATAGGACTGTATATGCTGAAGCATGGTTTTCAGCATTTGTGGCAATCAATAATTGACAAAGAAAACCTTCATATTGTTTATGGTGTTGACATCAAGCACGTGTACAGGCATCGCAGAGGCTCATGGCTGTGCACAGACGAAGAAAGAGAATGTCACTTTTACAAATTCATCGTTTGGACCCCTGAATTGAAGCTTAGTTTAAAGAAGTTTCACCCAGCACATGAAGATGAAAGGGATATTTTTAGTAGAACCTCGGTGCATTATTATTCAACATCACTTGTCGATTCAATGAATGTTCAAAAAGGCTTAACTGCCATTGACTACATGTTCAGCAATGTTTTGAACAAGAGAGAACACTCTGTTTGGGCACAGAGGGAAAGTTATGCCGCTTTGAGAGGATATGGAGGAGCAAGCTACCAGAATGGATCTTTCCCATCAGGTAAGTGCAGCATCCATCCATGAGGCAAGATCACTGTTTCTTTCAGATCCATGCAAAATATCATTTTTGTGTAACATTTTATGATTTCATGACAACGATGTTTTTGCCTCATTTGGCAAGTAATGTCGTCGTTTTACTTAAGAGTTTAAAAATTTGTCTGCAATGTGCACAAGGGAAGGAAGTCGTTTTATCACTAAAAATACGAGCAAGAGATGGCTGACTGGGCGCCGATTGGTCAGATCGATAGCCAATCAGATTCGCGATTCTTCTTCGCGGATTACATTTAATTCTCATCCAACTTTTATTTTTCTTGACATCATCTTTATCCGAAGATAGAAAGAAGTGATTTTAAGCTATGATATATATAACAATAATTTGTTTTATTGAGTCTTCTTGTTAAAACACACATTATCTTTCCAATCCTCATGTTTTTAGACATAAATTTTTGATATTTTATTGGCTCTTTATTGAGGATAAAAATAAGTGATTATAATGAAACAATTTTAGGAAACGACGGAAGGAAGCTACGAACAACAGTTGGTTATCAATATGGTAAGACGAGGCCAAGTGTGAATGAACTACGACGTATTATGAAAAGCACGCTGACAAAGATGAATGGCACCAACATCAACATTAGGACAGTTGTCCCATGGCGATATTTCCCCAGATTCAACCCGCAAGATATGAATGCTGGCATACTTTGGGATATTCTTGATATGCAAGGAAAATACGGCATGTGGTACTCAGGATCCTCTGTGATTTTTGAGTCGGTGAAGAGTGTTGTGGAATATAATGAATTACTCATTAGTAAAATGAGACGTCCATCTTGCTAATCGTACTGCTTTGGAACTTTGTTTCGTTATTAGTAATTTGCAATATTAGTAAGGGTCCTTTTTAATTCAGGTATTACATGCGATGTCTCAATGCTTGCCTTGTCTGGTATTTAGTATTTCATTGCGTTTATGAAACTTGGAGTTGATATTTCATACACTATTAAGTCGAGATGAATTTTTGGAAATATTTTGAGTTATTTTGACCCCACTCTTATTTTGGTTTCATTAAAACTTTTTCCGCAAGCCTGCCACACCTTTATTCCATTTTCAAGTAAACATTGGGTGAACATAACTTTCTCATTTTACCGTTTTTGCCAAAGAAAAATTAAACATTTTTGATCAACTACGCATTCAAATGGTGGCTATTTTGTACACGTTGCAAGTCAATGAGCCAATTGCAAAGCTAACTATCAAATAGGTCTTGTAAATTTTTAGACCAATTTTTTTGCTTTCTTTTCGGTGTTAAAGTAAGCAAAACATTCCTGTTTTTTTAATGAGCATTAAGCAAAGAATACATCGTAAGCGATAAAACTGTCATAAGATTTGCAAGATTCACAGAAAATAGAATTATATTCTTGTTCTTTCATGATTTTGTCAAAAGAGCCCGTTAGCCCCCCTAGCTCCCTACGTGTTTTTTTAGCTCTACACCGCAGTTTCCAAGAAAAAAATACTTGCACGATCGTTATCCGGAGTTCGTAACTAGTGACATGCATCAGGATTCCCTCTTCATCAGATTGAATTTGACCCGACCCGATGCAGCATTAATTGCTATAAAAATAACATGTTCTGCCATTATGTACTTGTGGTTTTATGAGAGAGGCATTGCAAATAATACGTTTCTTTCCTGTCTGTATTTGATTTACCAACTAACTATTTATTTATTTCTTATCATGCAATTATTTCATTAAAATAGCGCTCCCACAATACTTATTCGATTTATTTACAATTTTGGTTGCTGGCTTAAAGAGATAGAGGCATTATACAGTATATCATTTATTAATAATTTATTAATATATCTATAATTATTCAGAGCAATTCCTAACGATGTATCAAACTTTGTTGATTCTTCCTTCCCCCCGCCACAGGGGTGGTGCCACGATTTGCCCGACGGGGGGCCAGGTTCCCCGACAGGGGGCTATGTAACAGAATAGAGGGTATCTTTCTGAGGATAAGAACACAATTTTTCGTAAAAAATTCCAAGACAGGCGTAAAATATTTCTCCGATAGGGGGCTGACCATCCTAGACGGAGGGCTACAGCCGCCCTGCCCCCTCTAGCGCTACCCCTCCCCCGATGGCATCGCATTATGTTGTGGATTTTCATTCCTATTGCGAGTGTGACCTGCTTCTTCATGTCTGCATATTTTTTTGGGGTGGGTGGTGTTGAAACCCAAAGGCGTTTTGCCAGTTAGCAAATTTCAAAAGACTTTTTATCTTCAGGCTTGAGAGTTAGTAGCAATTTCATTTTGTTTGTTGATAAAGTGCCGCTAGATTTAGATTCTTTTTTTGTAGGATCAGTGCCTTTTGATTTAGTACATTTTAAGGCAAACTGTGCGATTTATTGCAATTACTATGGCACACTCAAGTTTGGGACAGACCCTATTTGTCTGTAACATTATTCACTGCATCCGTCCTCCTTAAAATTTGTACAAACAGCCATTCATGCAACCTATAATTTTAGGCATAAATTTGAAAATAGAAGGGGCAATAGATCGTATGCTTCTTGGCAGTCAAGCTTTATTTCATAATCATTTTTCTCCTTGAAGCCACCACTGATAACTTGGTTTAACTAGCTATCTCTATTGAAGGGGAATGTCTGATGTCGTGGTGATGTCTGTCTGCAAGATTCTTCATTTATTTATCTTTTTATCTATTTATTCATTTCTTAATTAATTAATTTATTTGTTAATTTATTTATTCATCATACCCAGCTTATGCCCATTATCAAGTAAATCAATAGAAGAAAGTTAGAGATGAAAACAATATATATTTATACAATATTTATGGTAGCCACCTGGTTACATGTTTATGCTGAAATGTTGTAGGGAGTTTAATTTACATTTAATTGTGCTAAACGTATTCAATAATGTTATTTCATATTTATACATCTGAATTCCATCTAATTGGAGCGAATCACATGAAAAAAAATTCAATTCAATCGCAGCTTAGTCATTCTGTTCTGATTGGTCAGTATCCTCTGATATTTCAAGATCTTCTTTGAATTGCTTTTCAGCCTTCTTTGGAAGTTTCTCTCCTTCTTTAGCAGCCTTGCACAATTCAAGACACTAAAAGCAAAATCATTATTAATGAAGGTAATTATATTTTGTTATTTAGATTTTACCATAATTAATTAAAAACAATGGTTCAATGCCATATTAATTGTTGCTATCTGATGTGTGTGTTTCAACAAAGAAACTGTTTTCTAATGCGAAACAGAAAATTGTTGCATATGATTTGTCAGGAAGTTAATAAGTGGGCCACAAGAATGGCATATTTATTTGTTTAAGATGTGATGCATTCTTAGCACTCTATGCATGAGGTCTCCAGCATGGAACACTATAAACATTAGGTCACATGCTACTTAAACTGTTCCTTGGCATACTGTTTGGCATGGAATACCACAAGTCTATCAGGGTTGGATTAGGTGCATAAAATGTTTTTGCTCTTAAAGTACCAAATTGATGGCATTAACATAAATACATATCAATGAATCCTATCCCGTTTATAAAGAGTAACCTTCCTGGTTAAACGTGATGCAACAAAACAGAACTTAAGGAAGATGATTTCTTTTGTTAAATTTTACATACATTTTCGAGTTCCTTTCTCATTTTTAAATTCTCTGCTTCTTTGTTTGCGATCATATCTTCCAGTGTTTTGTATCTCATCTTCTTTCTTGCCCTGCATTCTCTTGCCGACTGTCTGCTTCGTTGAAGTCTTGCTTCAACATCAGCTTTTGATTGCTTTTTTGTTCTCCTACGTTTCTGTTTCGGGCTGTCCGACATGTTTTCATTCCTCAATGCCACACAAATTAATCTCTAGCGTAAAAAAGGCCAGCTAACAGCAGAATTTCTTGTCATAAATCAAATGCAGTTAAGAAATATCGCTCAGTATGATTTATTATTAATCGAAAATAATCGAATTAGAAAGCAATCCCGTCATTGAGTTTCGTTTAAACTGCTCTAATTATTCAGATGCAAATTTTTTCGTTCATCCCGCAACGTCGGCCATTTTTGTTTGTTTTTGTCTCGTTCCCGAGCATCTCAATGACCTCGTTCTAGAATGTGGAGCGGGTAGAGAACACTGATGGTCATGGTAGAGGAGAACCGCATATCAGTGATGAAAAACGGCTGTGAATTATTGAAGAGTGTAGAAATGGAAATATAATGACTTGCTCTTCACTGCTTGGATTCTTAAATAAGGCAGTTGCCAATTCTGTGTCACTCAAGTTTATGCTGGTGCTCCTTATAGGTCGATTAAACGGGGGCTTCAGTAATTTGCTAATGTTTGTTCATTAATTTTTCGAAGAAATTCTGTAAAGAGCAACCTTGAAGCTGGTAAAGACATTCGAAAGTGTTCCTCGTCAATAAGACATTTAATTTGACATTTAAATATCGAAATTTGTTTCATCATTTTACTTGTGCAATTTGTGCAGCAGGGACATTTTCCAGCGCTCTAAAGGGCGTGGCCCCGAAAATTTTTCAGATCCAAATTTCACCTTGCCAGTGGAAAAAGGAAAGCCTTCCCGAAGAATCTGCTGACCCTGTTTAAATTTTTTCTTAAACTCTTACTGCACTGTCACACTTTCTTTACCTGTCCTATATGGCAAATGATCATTTCCCTCATATATTCTGGTCAATCTCAATACAAAAACGGAACATACTGCATCATCCTTATATTTTCTTAAGCACATACTCTACATGTAATACTCCTTCAACATGGTTGAGTTGCAGTTTTGATTAAAACCGAAAAGCTAATTTGTTCCAACATTCTTGTTGGGTTCATCAAAAAAACATTGCCTCGCATATACTTGCACAGTAAAAGTGTCAATTCCAGGGGTTGGGCTGGACCAAAACTTTAAGGTGCCGACGGTTTTACGCTACCTCAGTGCCGATGAGAAATGTACGATGGTGCCGACGGAAATTTATGAAGTGAAACTGCTTGCACCTAGAACGGTTTTTGCGCATGTATGCATAAGAAAGTCCATGTAACGCCATTGGCTTTTTGCAACAATCAATTTTAACCATGTACATTAATTATAATGTTTATTATATAATTATATCAGGGGCGCATCAGGTACCATATGAAAATCGAAACTAAAGAATTGACATTTACTAAAGAGATTTTCAGTGTTGAGCCATTTCTGGGCTGAGCTCGGGACTCTTCCTCTTCTCCTCCGCAGTTTCATTTTGATGAGCTTAATCTCGGGGTGGCATACACAGTGAAGAAGGGTCATTTTTCATTGCAAGCTAGAAGACCAAATGTCGCACAAAATGGTGATTAAAACATTATTTAAAATTCACTGAATTATCCACAAAGCGGCGACGCAATTTGATAACCAAGATGAATTGCCTGCCGACGGGAGGCTATAGCCCCCCCTACCCCCGCGCCGCCACTCCTGGTCAACCCTGTTCACTGAAGTTTAAAAAAGTAGTCACCCCGTTGCCTTTTTTCACCGGCCATGTAGTATAATGACTGTTGCACCGTCCATTTATGAAGGTCTTAAATGAATTGAAACGGATTTATTTCTTGATGTACTACATTTAGACAACGCGTGTGAGCCCATCTTATTTGACTTTATGGAAAAGCACTTTACAAGGAGTGTAGAATTTAGACAAACAGAAGTTACAGAATTTCAGTGTCCATGCTTTGTTTACCTGCCCTGAAAAACGGCAGAAACACAAATTAATTGAAGATGCGATACAGAACAATCGAAAGACCTGCTTAGCAAGATTCAATTGAATGAATAAATAAAAGGGAATTTGTTCTGGTGTTTGTTTTGTGGTGATACTAAAGACTGTTCAGAAAGATAAGTGCAATGTAAACATAAAATCGATAGTCTTAAAAGGCCTGAGTTTGAAACAACGGTAAAATTGGCCCTCTTGATGCAAGTGAAAGGCGGAAGTTGCTGCTTGACCTCCAAAAATGGGATCATGTGCCAGTTCCCAGAAAAACCGCGATTCTTCATCTCCTAAGTATGGAAGGTAAGCAACATTTGTTGAGCTGCCCTTTGAACTTTAGGACTATTGAAATGAAATATCAAAGAAGCACCTGGATCAGCTGTCTAAATCATTTGGCGTTTTCTTAATATTGTGAATTATTCAAGTGAAATATTAAGCATTGGCAAAATGTTGTGGAATAATATTGAATATTTGTGGTTCGCTTTTTTAGGCCGTGGAAATATTTCATAACCTTACACACCTGGTCATTTTATTAATTGATGCCGTTAATTAGTTACACCTTGGTCTTCATAGACTTATGAAATTGATAATTTAAAGTAATTCCACAAGAATCGCGAATGAGAATAAATGTTTTAGTTTTCATTAGGCCAGGCTTTGGAGGTTTGAACAAAGAAGCTCGATTTTGTAGATATGTAAATTGCTTGAATTGCACACCTGCACATTATTGATCTTCTAAAAGTAGTTCACTGCTGCTAACAACGATATTCGATCGTTACAAATCAGAAAGGAAAGATTTTAGTCTGTCTATCCACAAATTCCAAATCTGTTTTAGAAGGGCATGCATTAGGCCAGGAAGTAATTCTTCCCTAGTGCTACCCTACTCGGAATTTATCCTGGAAGATATGAACGTCAGTTTCATAAAATACCAAATTTTAAAGCCAGCTGTGTCATGGCATCCATCATTTTATCAATTCTATCAGGGGTTGTTTTAGGGAGCAACAGCAGGGGGGGGGGGTGTTAAATTTGAATGATCTTGGTGGCATGGCTGATCCAGTTACGTTTTTAACAGGTTGCAAAAACTGCTATCAGTGCTTAATTAATGTTCATTCTTTAATGAAATTCGATTATGTTTATTCCAATTTTAGGTTCGCAGAACAAAAAGTTGAAAATGAAAGAACTGCAATTGGCAACAGTTAGTCTTAATCTTCCTTAGACATTTGATTGACTTATGTGGCCAATATATAATCCTTTAATATTTTGACCTTGATACTGCTCAGTCTATAGCCAACACCGGCGTTTATGTAGGGGGGAGGGGGGTTGACATAAATAATTTATTGAAATTTTCTCAAGTAAACTTCCTTGGCATCATGATATCATTACATGAATTAATTTGATCTTGGGCACCTCTGGTTATTTTTCAAAAGCCTCAGCATTTTTTTAAGTTTAGTGATTTAAGAAAGCTCATGTAAATTCAAGCTTTTTTTTGTTAGAAATTAATGATGCCAATGATCCACCAATTGCTCAGAAAATGGAAGAAGAGAAAAACGATGGTACAGATAAAGGAACTGTCTGCAGTAAACATGGTGAAATAAATGGCAATAATGGTAATGATGACAGCATGGGAAAACATGAGAGTTCTGGAGATGAGGCCCCATCAAAGGTTCTTCAAAAATCTGGAGGCATCAAATGGGAAATAGAGGCCCCAAAAAACATTGGAAAGAAAATCAATGAAATTGAAGGTGAAAAAAATGTAGGTGATGATGATGCTGATGATAATGATGATGTTGATGAGGATGATGTCGATAAAGATGATGATGATGATAATGGCAATGATGATAATGACAGTGATGCTGTTGATGATGATGATGATGGTGGCAGTGACAGCATTTCAGTGGATGGGGATGAAGATGCAGATGCTAAAAACCATAAGGAAATCAAAGACCTCAAACCTCCTGTTCAAAAGTCTGGTGGCATCAAATGGGACATAGATGCCCCAAAAAATATTGACAAGAAAACTGAAAATGAGATTGAAATACCTTGTGATGATTCAGAAGAAGATGGAAAAAAACTTGAAAAATTTGAACTGCAAATAAAAGAGGAAGAGAAAGACAAAACAAATATCAATATTTCCATTCTTAATGGACAAGTGAACATTGAAATTCCTTCTCAGGTCAAATTGGTTCGCATATTTACAAGTTCAACATTTACAGGTACAATTTTTTAGCATTTATATCATGTGTTAGAAAGCATTTATATCATGTGTGAATGGGTTAGCCAAGCTTGTTTGTAGATGTCACAAGCACCAGGACAATTCAAATAGTTGGGTGACCTAAAATGATCTCGAAGCCTTAACAAGCTCCAATTTTAATTGCTCTATAAGGGAGAAAAAAGTCTTAAATTTCTGGCAAAGTCTTTGACCAAACTTTATTTAATTGGGCTGTTACCAATACAAAATTGTCAAATACCAATAAAAATTCTGAAATACAAACTCCTCAAATCCACTCATATCTGATTAAAAGTTGTTTAATGTGAAAATTTAATGTAAAATGTCTACTGAATCTATATCAAAGTTGACATCTTCATATAACGATACCTGCTTACAAAGATTATTTGATTTTCATGCCCCCCCCCCCTGAAGGGAGTCTTAGTTGTTTTGTGCATCTCCGCCAGGGGCAGATGCAAGACTACCAGGACGTTGCTTCCCTCCCTCAACAATTTTCGAAATCTGACTAATCCTACATTTTTTATCAGAGTAATTTTAATGATGAGTTAGTCGGTGACTTTCCTGAAAATAATTTGCCTGTGTCTGTCCTTGGTCACAGATTTTAGAGACTGCACGAAAAAGCTAGGTGGTTAAAGGTAAAATACCAAGGTAGGGAGCCAGGGGTTAGGTGGGAAAGCACAGAGGGACATGGAAATGCAAACAAAATAGTGTCAGCGTCACAGATTTCAACTGATTTTATCTGTTAAACAAGAAACTAACCGAGCAATGATAATTTTTCTCTTTGCAGATACATTTGTTGAGAGGAACACTTTGATGGAAAAAGTCTATCGCAGATTAAAAGAATACTGCCAGTTGCAAGGTTATGATTTTCAAGTCGTTGACATGAGATGGGGGGTTCGCGACGAAGCCACTGATGATCACATGACCTCCGAGCTATGTATGAAAGAATTAAAAGCGTGCCAGAAACTTTCAACTGGACCAAATTTCATAGTAAGTCATGTTTTCAACTATAATTGGAGATGCGGGCTCCCCCCAGGATTAATGTGCGTGGGTAGAGTGTGGTTTTCATCCATTACCCAGGGTGGATTTGGCGCCACATAAGAAAGCAGAAAGAGGAAATTTTCATCAAAAATTTTCATAGACCTTATTATCTACATCATCTTTTAATAAAATGAATACAAAACGTCCAATTTGAGTCCATTTTGAGCCCTAGTTCAAATATATCCACCAAACCAATACTGTGTTGTTGCAGATGGGCCAGAGGTGCATCTAAATTTTGTGTTTGTTACGCCATAATAGCCAAAATTGTCTTCGCTGGGTGTAGCACCACTAGTTGCATCAAAATCACACCCTCTGTAGTGGCTGTCAGTGACAAACAAATATGTGTTCACCACCTGCCAAAAGGCAACTTTCTGATGGTAGCCCACATATCCACGTATATTTATATACTCAACCTTTTTGCATTGCTTATAGCCAAGGAAGGTTGTGATGTCAAAATCTTTGAAGTTTCCTCTCACATAGTCTCTGTAGTCGACATTGAATTTATCAAAACTGCAAGTTGCCCTCCAGTGAGTCGAATGAGACTTTATAAAGACCATTTGCTGCTTTGGAAGTCTGTAAGCAACCCAGTTTGGTGATTTCTCATTTACTGGGGAGTTTTCCGTCAAAGATTTACTGCGGAATACAGGAACGTGCTTGTTTGCAAAAGACCATGAAATGACCATGGTCCAAGCTGATCCAGGTTCAGATGTAAAATCACAGTAAACTGTGATCGTTTCGCCATTTTGTCCAGCGACCGAATAGTATCCGTTTGCCTTTGCACCAGCCTTTAGGTAGTCTAAACATGTTTTTGGAATTGTTTTGATTATCCCACCGTTTGCACAATGTTTCTGTGCCACGAAGAGTTGAACAGTGAAACAAACACTAACAAACAACCACATTTTATCGTTTGGTTTTCGACTTATTTCAACCACTGACTACCAACTACAGTCGTCTGAAAGGGTTAAAAAGGCTATCCAATTTGGGCAGGAATCCATCCGTATCCAAGAACATAATTGCATCGGAATTCGCCATTTATATTTGTTCATTCATTTTGGTATATGACCTTAATCAAAGTATATTTGATCAAGGTGCTGCTTTCCAATCAAGGTCAAAATACATAGTAAAAACATGCTTTCAAGTCGATACTCAGATTACAACTAAAACTCGATATAACTAACATGTGGTTAATAACAGGGTATCCATGTCACAATATAACACCCCTGCACCCATTTTAATTTATTATTTTGTTTTGCGTTCCTTTTTCAGACATTTCTTAGCCAGAAGTACGGTTATCGACCATTTCCAGCAAAGATTTTTGAGAAGGAGTTTGATGTCATGTTATCGTCAATTGAAAACAAAGAAGACGTGGATTTACTTGAGAAATGGTTCATTAGAGATGACAACCTTACCCCATCAATGTACATATTACAACCAATCAGAGACTTGTTGCCAAATTACAATAACTGGGATGTTACTGCGGAGGAGAGAGCAAAAGCATCGAATGATTGGTGGAAAGCCTTTGAAAGGATGCAAGTAATACTTCGTGATGCTGCGGAGAAAACGTTGATTAATGAGGAGGAGATTTCTAGATATAAAATTTCAGGTACGAATGGCATAACAAACACTCAATTCAATTCATTTTGATTGAGTTCAGTACCATTCAATTCAATTTATATAACAATCATTTTAATAGAACCACAGTTTCTATACAATTGCTTGTTGATCACAATTGCTCCCAGGCCCGAGGCCACGGGAAGAGAGGCTAGAGAGCTTAGCCCCCCAGTGAAGAAGTTAGCCGCCTATCGCTGAAGCTTAGCCCCCCACGTAGGTTATGTAGATGTGAATTTTGAGCAGCTTGAATAGAAAAGAGAAGTACAAACACTACGAAAAGAGTATCGATCTAATAATATCTTTTCAGTCCAACCCCCTCTTATCCACATATACCCTTTATAGGCTTAGAAGCAGTGGAAATGTATCTATACATAGTATATTACTATATTTTCACAGCTTTTTGTCTAATATTACTCTTTTTTAAAAAGCCACAACAAACTCTCCTTAAAACACCCCCCTACGAAAGGCTTTAGCCTCCCCCTTAGAAATTTCTGCTGGCCTCGAGGCTGATTGCTCCTTTTGCGAGATGACATAGGTAGTAATCTACTCACAATATTGACTAAGATTAGAAATATTTATACTAAAAACCAAGAGCGATTTTTTTGGAACTTTGGGAGCACCTCACATCTTTAGAACTTGTCCCTGATTTTGAAAACTTTCGAAGAAAATAGTTGATTGTAGCAGACATATTCCAAAGTCAGGAATGAAGAACAATCTTGTATGCCTAATAGTTAAATAATTCCCTGATTTTTACATGTCTAATATGTGCCATATTCATTTGCATATTCCACCATTTTTTGCAACTTATAGTTTACAGGGCAAAACGTATATCTGGACAGTATGAATTTCGTTTATTAAGAAATCAAGATGTTGTTATGAGGTAGAAAATGACGCAGGCTGACAAGTGGAAGAAAATTTAGGGCAGACTTGTTGCTCCTTTTTTACGTTCATCATTTTTCTGCACATATATCCGACTGAGTTTCGTATTCCAATCCGTTATTTCTATTTTTTTACTTTCTTATCAATTATCGGGCCTTTGCATTTTGTGGCATGACTTCTCCACCTTCGGCCTTTGTGAATATGATTCATGAACTCTGACCTATTAACCTCATCTGATTTTTTTACAGTTACTGAAGATGAAGTGAGAAGAGGAATAATGGACGTCAAGGACAAAAAGAAACATTGTTTTTGGTTTAGGCGCAGAATTACCGATATTGAAAATCAATTAGACAAAAATAAGTCGAGGTTTTTCATCGATAAAATCGGAAAATGCTTAGATGAAGATGCAGTTTCCCTACTGGATGATTTGAGGCAGAAAGTACAGACAGTTCTTACAGATGAAAATGTAAGGCAATATGCAGTAAAATGGCACGGAGAGGACGGCATAAATGCAGAGGAAAATGAGGACCACAGCTCATATATCAATCAACTTTGTAGCGATTTTTATGAAGTTTTGGTTGATATGATAAACAAAGGAATTGAAGAAAAGGCCGAACAAAGTCTTGATAATGGTCTTCTCAATGAGATTTCTGAGCATGCGATTACGTGTCAAGAGAAATCGAAGACTTTCTATGGCCGAAATGAAGTACTTGACTCCATCGTGAAGCATGTTGACGGTGCTAACCAAAACCGGGTACTCATTGTTCATGGTGAATCAGGCTGTGGCAAAACGTCAATAATGGCTGTAGCTGCAAGGAAAATTAAAGATCTGCACCCGGAAATTCCAGTTGTTTTAAGATTTCTTGGAACTACCTCAGAATCGTCAACTATTCACGATCTCCTGCGCAGCGTATGCACACAGATATACCAAATTATCAGCAAGGAGCAGCCAGAGTTTCCTGAGGTGATCTTGGATTTTGATATTGTTCTATGCGAATGTTCACAGTAAAAGAAAATATAAACTGTAACTATAAACGGGGACTATAAACGGGGACTATAAACAGTGACCATAAACAGTGACTATAAACAGTGCCTATAAACCTAGACTATAAACGGTTACGAAAAACAGTGACTTTAAAAAGCGAATATAAACGGTGACCATAAACAGTGAATAAAAACGCGGACTATCAACGGTGATACAAGTATCATAATTAAATTTATTTTTCGCTCTTTTCTAGATTTTCCAAGAAGTCGTTGAATATTTTGAAAAAACCCTGAAAATGATCAAAACAAAAATGGTGATCATTTTGGATTCATTGGATCAGCTATCATTGCAAGACCGTGCATTTAATTTAAAATGGCTTCCAAAAAAAATCAACCGAAATTTAAGTTTCATTCTTTCAACCATTCCCGATGTTGAATACAAAGTCTTTCCAGTTTTGGAGGTTTGAATTCTTTTTTTCTTGTGCCCCTCGTTACCTGCACCCCTCTCTATTTGTGCCCTTTTCTGCCCTCACACTACCAGCTTCAAATTTTCTTCCTGTCTGGATGTTCTGTCAAGGTTGATGAACTTAAAACCAAATAACTATCGGCGATACAAATAACCATTCAATATAGACCGACTATTTTCATATCTGTCTACACCGCAATCTTTTAATTTCAACTCAACCTTTCACATTTCTTCCTCAATTTTTTGCTTTTTGAATAACAATATCACATTTAATAACCATCCATTTATTCCTGATTCTAGCGCAAACCTTTTATTTTCTTTTCATTCTAGGCCCGTTTTCCCAGAGAATATTTCATAGAAGTTCCGAAAATGGAAAAGCAATCTGCAGGCTTCATTTTGAACGCATGGTTGAGAATAGCTGGACACAAACTCACATCAAAGCAAAAAGAAACGGTCCTAAATGCATTCAACCACTGCCCCCTTCCTTTATTTTTAAAACTTTCATTTGATCAGTCATTAAAATGGCGATCCTATTCTCCAGAAGACAAGACTGTTTTACCTCTGACCGTCAAAGAGGTCATAAATAGCTTATTTGCAAACCTTGAGCGCCTTCATGGAAAATGCTTAGTTAGAAGAAGTCTTGGGTATCTTACAGCTGCTAAATTTGGCCTAAGTGATGCAGAAATGGAGGATATTCTTTCAATTGATGATGAAGTGCTGAACGATGTTTACCAATATTGGACGCCACCATTTCGAAGAATTCCACCCTTGCTTTGGATAAGAATCAAATCAGATCTTGATACATATGTTGTTTCGAGGGGGGTTGATGGTCTGTTAGTGAACACATGGTACCACCGTCAGTTTTTTGAAACTGCAAAAGAAAGATATCTGCAACCAGAGTCTGCCAAAGTAATTCACGGCCACATTTCAGATTATTTTCAAGGGAAGTGGGCTGGAGGTGTAAGGAAGCCTTTTGTGTCCAAGCAAGGTAAAGTGGGTGAACAAGACAGACTCGTTTCCACTCAACCAAACGTTTTTACGGACCAAAGCGAGGGCAGTAGCGAACGTTTTAATCACAGGAAACTAAACGAGCTTCCATACCATTTGACAAAAGCTGGGAACGTGGATGCACTGAGGGAGAATTTCACAAGCAATTTTGATTTCTTGCAAACCAAACTTCGGGCAAATGGACTGAGGGATTTACTGCTGGATTTAAAGGAGGCTGCGAAGGCACTACCCAATGTGAAGGAGATCGAATTGATTGGCAAATGCATCGAAATGTCGGGGAAGGCATTGTTAGATGATCC
Source organism: Catostylus mosaicus (assembly GCA_964019065.1). NCBI lineage: Eukaryota > Metazoa > Cnidaria > Scyphozoa > Rhizostomeae > Catostylidae > Catostylus > Catostylus mosaicus. The sequence goes on from OZ025189.1 coordinate 15,006,589, forward strand.
ATACCAACTTGCAGGCCAACTGACCTCTCGCATGAGCCATTTAGAAGAAGATTACAGTGGAATTAAAACATTACTAGAACAAGCAAGAAAAGCAAGTGTTAAATGCCTATACCCACCAGTGACATGTTTCCCAGGACCTGGTGGACCATTGTTGCATACACTATCAGGACATAGATCACTTGTCAATTGGGCGTGCCTTTCCAAAGACGGAAGCAAACTTGTTTCAATTTCTGAAGATGAGACCTTGAAGTGAGTATGTTTGTAAAATAAGGGGGGGGGGGGGGACTACACCACATTCAAATCGGGTCATTTGAGCATAGCCGTCTTTGAAAAAAGGGGGCAATAAAATAGCAAGATTTGAGAAAAAAGCCGATTGTATGAGGACAGGAAGGGCAACTGCCCCTGCTGCTTCCCCTGCGGTTCCCCTGCTGTTCCCCTGCTGCAGGCGCCCCTGGATGTCAGCTCTTCTTTAGATTGCCATACCTAATTGGTTGTGTTTTTATGCTATCTAGAGTATGGGATATTGCCGATGGGGAGGAGATACAGTCATACCAGATGGATACAGATTATAGCGACGTTAGATTTTACAACAATGATGATTGTGTGATAGTTGCTGGGTCTTATGGAATGTTTGGGTTGGAATTGAGCACAGAAAGGATTGTTTATCAAGAAGAAGATGTCAGCGGATTGCATGGGAAATGCATCGATGTTATTGATGATGGAAGAGCATTGATTCATATGGGGGAAGAGAGAATAAGAGTTTACCATATTGTTGGCCAAGATATAGTAAGATTATCTACATAAAACATAGTAATAATAGTAACAGTAGTAGTGAAACCATTTCTCCATCTTGAGCAATCACTACTTTACACAAGTGCAGTGAGGGTAGTAATACGGGTTTTGGTTGTTGCTATTTTTTATTTAAAGCAAAATTGTCCCACACACCTAAAGTTTTTAAGTAGCTTTGGTTTATTTCCCTGTAAGCTAGCTATTTTTGGCAAATCTTTGTTTTAAATAGAAGCATTCCCACAGGTGCTCTATATACTTCTCATGTTCTCCACACCTTTTGCATCAAGAATTTTCATGCTTTCCCTTTTCATTTGTTTTCAAATCGGAAACTTTGATAGGGGGATCTTACGATTCGAAATGTTACGTAACAAGGGTGAAGGTTGGTACTAGGTTTAATATGATGCGTTCCAAGGGTGTGGGGTGGTCAAAAATCGGAATTTGGGTGTAACATAATTATTATATGGCTCCTTACTCAGAACTGCATGCTAAATGCGGTCATCACACAATTTGGAACTCTTAGTAACAACTTCCAAGTCATGTTCAACTAGTGATATCATTGACTAATTTTTTATTTCTCAGGAGTTTGCCTGGGAGTATGAAGGAGAGGCTGTTGATAAAAGTGAAGGTATCGCAGATATAGTAAGTGGATCACGTGACTTATACGCTTACACGCGTGGTGATGAGAGAGAATTAACAATCCGGAACGCTTTTGAGAAGGAATTTGAGAAGAAACATAAAGCACCTTATGGCCTAAGACACTTCCAGTTCCACGAAAATAAACTTGTTAGCCTTGGAACGAATTCAGAATTTCAACAATTAACCAAGGTATGCTTCATCTCCGATTTTCCCATCCTCTCAAAGTTAATCTTCAAAAATAGATTTATGTTCTACATTTTGTTCCAGAGTTGTATTCCTGATAATGTCTTTGAGTTTTCATTGTTACTTCACAGAAGACCTATTGAAAAATTCAAATATTGAGCCGTTGAGCTTGTTTCAAACCGAATGATTCGTAACAAGTGACGTCATAGCATAACTCATTCGATTTCAGATGCATTTAGTGATATGGGACACTTCCTCGTGGGACATAATTTTGGACAAGGAGAGCCAGTTTCATCCAATGATCTCAACAATGTATGACGTCACAATTACGAAAATGTCCCAAGGATTTGAGTTGATTTGGCCGGTGCTAAATCAGATTAATTTCTGGAATTTGGAAACTGGGAAGGAGCGTGCTACCTTGAGAATGGTAATCTAGATCATTTTTACTTGATTTATTCATACCTTTTTCAGTTCAAACTTTCATAGGCCAGGAATCTCCTCTTCGGGTCTATACGGATAAGACTCCAATGATCCAGAAAGATAATGGGGAATATAAAATTGAGAAACAAGCCGAACTCTTCATTCTGCATAATTTCTCATCTTGCCGTTTTTCATCTGTCTTAATTCCATCAATTTTAGGGACTTCAAGGTGGCAGCTACAAACAAGCGATTTGCAATGATGGCAAACGATTAGTTGTTACTGAAGCAGACATAAACAAACTTGCTCTTCATATTTATGACCTTGATTTTCTTGATTTTGATGATCAGAGTGATTCAGATCTTTCTGAAATTGAAAGATTTAAGCGATATGCAGGATCAGGTAATGAAATTCTCATCAACTTGCTCCAGAGCTGACGCCAGAAGTCATTTACAGGGGGCGGGTGTCATCAATGGTCTGACGATGGTCCTGGTCATAAGCCAAAAATCAATCGTTGTTGTGCAGAAACACCAAAATGTTTTTGATGTGGATGGCGGTCGGCCCAGCCCCTCGCCCCATGGCCTCCCATTGACATCGGCTCTGATTCCATCATTGGTTGTTTACTCAGAAATCTTCAATGTTGATGGCTTCACTTTTGATGCAGTTGAATGAAATACCCTGGTTTAGAGTGCAGTATCTGGTTAAAGGGAATAGGGCTGGAGTTTCTTGAAAATTATTGCAACTTAAATCCAACTTAAATGCTCAAATGCCGCAAAATGTTTTTCATTCTAATTAGCAAAAGAATTCACATAACTAACCTTCTGTTATTATTGCCAAAAGAAGCTTAATTTTATGAAATTTTTTGATTTAGGTGAGAAAGATGCATATTTAAGCAAACGACATCCAAATGCTGTTGTTTCGATGCCGTATTCTGATCCATTTGTGACGATTTGGAGCACGGAGTACCAAGTACCATTGAGAAAGGTCCATTTGGGTGGCTCTGTACCATTTAGTGCCATGTACATTGACGACGAACGCATTGCCTTGTGGGATATGCAATTAAAGAAGGTTATATGCGTGAATGTAATTAAAGAGAAAGTTGAAAGTGTGACAAAAGGAAATATTGGTGAAATATTATCACATTTTGAAATGTGGCATCAAATTGGAAATAATGAGTTGTTAACAACTTCAGAAGTTGAAAATGAATTAGTTCTATGGGATTTGAAAACAGGGAATGAACTCAAAAGATTTAATAATCAAAGAGCAGAATCTATTATTAGTTTCATGGTAAGATTTTATTATTTGGAAACTTCGCAATGCTCAGTTTTATGTTCAGTTTCATTGTTTCATAAGTCTGTTTGAAACATAAACAGTGAAGGCATAAATCAAGAGTTTGTAGGTACTTAAGTTTTCAAATTATTTAGTTTCAGTTCATTATTTGATATGACATGGTATTTAACACAATTCATTTTACACGGTTTTTTCGTTATGCATTAAAAGAGAAGTTGATTGCGAAATTGATGAAAAAGTCGGAACATCAGTTAAATGAAAAGATACATATGGATATCATATAAAACTAGGAGGAAAATAGTAAAATTGACGTCGATGCAAATTATAAATATGACAAGATAATTATATTAAATAAGATATAAAATTACAATATATAATAATTATCCGGTCGTATTTGCTTCGCATTCCTGCCGTCTTGCGTTATTTCTTTTCTCCTTCACTTTTATACATCGTCCTAAGTGTTCCTCTACAATCCACTAGGCAGCCTGCTATTATGTTCTCTACTTTACTGTTATCAGGGTCCACACGAATAGTGTTATTTATTTTCAAATAAACCATATTAAGCGTGGAGAATGACAAGTTGTTGAATGAATTTTAGGTAAGCGAAGACGAGTCGACTGTTTTGGTGGCACTCCGTGATAAATCGAATATTGATGCGAAATTACCAGCAATTTGTATCGATTTGAAATCACAGAAGGTCAGATCAACAATAGCCATTGATGATGAATACGTCCAACTTGAGCCAGTAAAATCAGTTTTATCAGCTGATGGGAAAACAGTTTATTTGGTATTTGTAAGTAGCTTGATTTCGTTGTGTTCCTCAGATATCTCATGTTTCTTTCTAATATTTACAAAGGGTATCTGCTTGAAATTATTGTTTAAGGGTATGGACGGGCAGAGTTGGAAGCCTTCCTCCAGCTTAACAGCTCCAACTAATCGTCCTTTCTCATTAAACAAAATTACAGTCTCTTTGTTTTCAAGAGACTTTCTCACGCTTGCCAGCCGTAGAATCTTGGAGTTTTGTTCATAAATTGACGGATCGCATTACTATCAACATTACGTTTCAAACATGACATAATACTATCATGTTATCGTGATGCAATTCATTTGAAAAAGTAATAATATTCTTTTCAAGCATATGCGTCCTTTTGTTGTTTAGCTATCACAATTGATCAACTATATCTTGCTTGATGACGTAGCCGTCAATTTTCTGAATCCAAACATAATTACCCCCAATTTTTGGCCAAAGATGTGCTTCACGGAGGCAATGTCTTGCAGTCCTAAGATAAGGAAATTTACACATTTCCAGAGGTTTGGGAAAGTGAACCACCACAACCAGAAGATTAGCATCGTTTGATAGGGCACCCTAGGTGCAAGGCCATTGTAGAACATGGATTATTTAAAGCGTTTTTTTGGCTCATATACCAAGGGTAAGCCGACGGTAAAGCATTCTCTTCAAGGACCATTCTCTTTTGCCAAAGTAATAAGGAATGAGTGAGAGATTTTTCGAGATTCGTCCTCAAGTATACAACATTGATTTTATCTGTTATGGACTATAATTAATTTATTTTGTACCCTAGTGGAGTAACTGTATTCACAAGATAGACACAACTACAGGAGAGATGGTGCTTAAAATATATTATAAACCAGAAGGAGAAGAAAATGAAGCCGAGGGGATGACTGCATTTTATTGCATAAATTTGTCAAATGCTATGGAATATTTGGTTGCATATGTGACGTGTCACGTGAACGAAGAAGCAACCAATAGATTGGTCGTATATGATTTGGAAGAACACAATGTAATAGCTTGGCATGATGCTGTTATGTATAAAAGCACTCAATTATCAAAGGTATTGGCCTTAATAATAATAATAATAATAATACGATATTTATTCAGGTCACCAGATTCAGCTTAATGAAGCTGCTATCAGTCTGGGACCTGTTTATCATGCTATCAGCCTGGGCCTTTGTTCTCCTTTATTTTTAATGAACCATTTTCATGTTATTTTGTGTTTCTGCATGAATTTCTTTCTTTTTCTCTATGTTTTAATCATTTTAATAACTTTTTCCAATTGTAAATTCCACAATCAAGCAAATAAGTGGAAACATAATCTAGCATACTGAATATTGCATTTTTCATCTGACACTCATCAGAGAATAAAAACATTGGATAATTACAAAAAGGGAACGCAGTAAGGCCCCTATCTGAAAATAAAAGGGAAAAGTAATCCACCAATTCACAATGTAAAAAATCTAAAATGTCCTTCGAAACTTTAGTTGTTGTTAAAAAAAAGATAAAATGACTATAAAAGTTGCAAATGTTCTTTTCGTCGATGCTTGAAAACAACAAAGGATTCCAAGCATCGAATTTCAGTAGGTAGTTCGATATAACAAGATGGGCCTTGGAACCAGAAGACACCCTTAAAATTAAGTGCAAGTATAGATGACCTTTGTAACTGCTTCCAATACTTTTGAAAGCTCAGTCACATAACACAAGGCCCAGTTGTAAACACAACACAATGCTAATTGTTGTTTCTATCTCTGCTTAGGATGGATGCAGAATGTTGTGTGTCAGCACACCAATGACCGAGCAGTTGATGACCCTTGAACTTTGGGACATGTCAAAGGTGAATGATGGGGTCATGGTGCTATTGGCACGATTTATCCCAGAATCCTTTTTAAGATTCAGTTATTTAACAGGTGATGGACAGTTGATTTGTTGTGGTTTTACTGGTGCCGAAGGCGTTGTATTTCTCCGTTTATGTGGTGACGATTATGAATTGAAAAAGGATAAAAAATGCATCGATGTGAAAGTTGACCTTACTGGTATTAAATGAATGTCAAAGTAAAAATTCAGAACTCAAGCATGAAATTCTATTAAAGGAATGAACAGTACTTATGAACATTTATTCGTTTATCAAAGCCTGTGTTTTATGCTATTTTACTACGATCCGACTGCAGATGAGATAGCACACATATTGTTTTTAGACGCACCTCAAATTTATTCTTATATTGTACAATTATCATACGATTTGAAACTGTGAAAGAATTACTATTTCTTGTCGCTTCTCGAAGCTTGACCTCTTTCCAAGTCGTTACTGGTAAAGTCCTTAATATTGACAAAAGACAGTGGGTAGCAATTGTCTTCTGCATCACTTCGTATTGTTCCTATATTTTGTAATAGTAATTAAAAAGTTTTTGGGTAGAGTTTTATAATAGTAAATTGTATGTTTTGCAAAATCTTGAGCTCAAAATGACCTTTCATTGACATTTGGATAAATTGCAAGGAGTGTTCAGAATACACGACGATCTGGTGCGATACGTTTCAAAATTAAGCTCGCAACAATTCCCCTAAATTTCTGATTTGATTAAAAGGCCTTTCATCAAGGCTTTCCTCATTTTCATTACAATCGTCACCCGTCACCCATAATCGCATTTCTAACAGTGGCACCCGCTTGGAGATGTAGTCGGCTCCTCTTCATCTATTATGTCGTCGTATGATTGGGCAAAACCATGCGAACTAAATCAACAATGCGAAGATAAATGCAGTTTTGCACAAATTGATTTGCAAATTCGGCGCTGATATCGCTAATAAAGTTGATTAAACACAACCATTGCTGCAAAATAACTTTCTGTTCTGCAAAAGTTCTTATTTGGACATGGCTGCGGAAAATCCCTGGGGAAGTTTATGGTGCAGGAAGTGACGTATCTTGGCCTTTTGAAAAAGAGGATACAGTCTTAAAACGAGGTTAGGCGCCAAGTACAAAATCGACAAGAAAATGAAATGGTGAGTGAAAAATGTTTTGTTTTGTAAAATTTTCTGTTTTTCGATTCTCAGATTTGATTAATGATCAATAATTTGGCATGATCGTCTAATCACATCATTGAAGAGGGATTATTAGACACAGAATGGCTTAAAATTCAGCACGGAGAGCTTAGGGGTGGTTGAAAATTTAATGTCAGGCCACATTTTTTGTTACAAGTTGTACAAATTTTAGAAGATACCGAGATGCATGTTGTGGTTGCAGTATTCAGAACTGATCCTCAACGCTCAAACAAACCATGTTCTGCTGTTAATTAGCGATTCTTTTAGGTATTCTAAATCCCTAGCTATTATTTGAGCACAACATGGACTTTGGAGAAGTGGAAGAATTTCAAGTGATGGTTCATAATTTGGTTATCACGAAAGAGCATCTTATCGTCTATCAACCTTTTGTCCTGGACTGCAGAATCATCCTATATCCTACTTCATGTTTTATGTAGTAACAAGATGAGATAGCTGAAAAAAACTAGTCCCTGTGGTCTCTTTAAGTAGATGTGACTAAAAACAACAGGAAAGTTGAATGCCATACTGTTGTAAAATAACCAACCTTTGTAAAATTAAAAGAAAGAGCTTTGGACAGCTGGCAACCTGAAATTATCAAGTAATTTTCATTTCCAAATATAACTATTCAGTGTAAATTAAACAAACATGCTTGAAGATGTACTTAATTGAATGAGTGCTGGCATACACGCTAAAAATGATGCAAATAAGGTTATTCAAAAATATTAGCAGCAGCAACTATGTATGGGTGTTTGTTGGGGTCATTTACAAGGGGTATGCACCCCTCCTCCAGGCCAAAATACTGTCATGATCTGCTCCAGGCAATGGAGTTCAAGGGGCGAAAAATTGTTTCCACATCCCAAGCTACTCATAAATTAATTAACTTACTTTCATCATCCTCAGGAGTTGGCTCATATTTGCAGATCAAAACACTGAAAAGTTAACTGTGGAGCTGACAACATATAAAAGCAAGAAAATGATGATGAAAGAAAAATGGCTTTATAGAAAGAAATACAAACTGAATCAGTTCGTCAATGAAAGGCCACAAAAGGTAAATTGTTACTTTTTGATCCTTAGAATTGATTTAAGCCTCTATAAATGAACAAATTAAGTTAAATTTATGTGATTGACAAGGAGATTTATTGATAGGGGTTCGTTAATTGATGGGGCACTGTAGAAATTATGCCATATGCAGATTGGGGTGATCTGCTGCCCTTTAAAATACACTGGACAATCTAGCTGGAAAGATTTTGTGATTTGTGCAACTAACAATAATGTGAATAATGATATATATATAATAATTAGCTTTGGTTGCTAAAAGATACATTGAATAAATCTGCCTAAGGTTTTTATTCTGTCAAGATTATCTATTTGATCTAAGCTTCTTATGGGAAAGGCTATTTGAACCAAGGGGCAACAAATTTGTTAAACTTAAAAACTCAGTTTTGATGGTCTGAATGAAAAAGGCATGGTTTGGGCGTGGCTGTATCATTTCAATTTTTCTGAAAAGCATTCCACATTGGGGCCAGTTGTAGAGCCTCAAAATTTTATGCTTCCTTTAAACTTTTTTCACCCCGTGCCTTGCACCCCTTGAATTGAACCAATGTCGTTTCTAAATCGTCCCAAAAAAGTCCCTGAAGCAGGTTCAGAAACTCTTAGTAAAGACAGGAAATGAACAAGAAAAGGTCTCCTATTGCTTTAAATATCCGGACTGCCAAGAATTTTCCTTTTACGAGATGAAATATCGCTGTGTTAACTACGCAAAAGAATAGTATAATGTACAGCAACAGATCATGCCTTTTCAACTGCATTTCGTAACATTCAAAATTTCAACGAAACAAAGGAATTTCTTAAAAATAGGATTTACATAGACTCACTGTCCTATCAATTCATATCAATTATTCCATCTTTTTACTTACTTTTTGTTTGTTGTTTCAAGAAAAACAAAGTCCTTTACAAGTCTATTCTTAAATTTCGCTGCGGCTTTAATTCGCCGCTTATTGTTCGGACAATGGAGCCGGCTGGATGTGGAAACGCTTCTTGACTACGTTAAAATGTTCTGGGAAATGGCATTCGTTTGCAAACAGTGGGCAAAAGAAATGATGGAATTTTCTTCATAAACATTTTCATTACTTCGCCGTTCGTCAATAATTCTGTTTTCTTATCAATGTTGCGGTGTTGAGAAAGATTTCAAGCCAATTTGGATCCTGTAAGACAAGCTAGCAAAAGGTGAGTGTCGAGTATTGGTTTCTTGACTAATATCACTGGAAAATATTTAATTCTAAATAAATTACCGTTTTGTTTACATAGCTGAACTCTATCGGCTATTTTACGCATTTACGAAGGTTAGGTAACGTTTTGTTTTTATGATGTTGCAGCAATATTTGCTTCTAATTTTTATGTAACATTTTGTTTACAAGTACTTGAAACTCCGGTGAAGAGTAAAGATTGTGAATTGTAGTTATTGGTGCATTACAATTGATTAATTCACCGTGGGAAAGTATAGTTTGCTGGTCTAGCTTCTACTTAAGCAATGCTTAACGAACTCCATAAATCTTGCGTCAAAAGTCCAATCAAAAGTTTTATTTAAGTCGAGCTTTCGTGCTATCAGGTTTGAGATCGGAATTTCTATCAATCAAATCACCTCGATGATAAAGACATCCCAGATTGCTCCTGAAAGAAGACACCTAAAAATACATCCGTTAAACTGCACCTATAATATGATTTGAATTTACGTAAATTAACACGTAAAATTCTATTTAAGATGTAAATGTTAGGTAATTCGCGTTTGTTAAAAACTTTGTTCGAGCCTTTGATTTTTACATGAATTTTATTACATTTTAATGACCTCCTGGGTTTATTTATAAAGTAACGGTTGAATAAAAGAAATTATGGCAGGGTTTCTAAGCTAAAAAAATACATAACCTACCGAAAATAAGCAATAAAAATTCAAGTGAAGATTCAAACAATTTTTATTTTACATTCTAATAGGACATTGGTTATAGAAAAAGACGTTTAAAATAAATATTGTTTCCATTCTAAAAAAGTATGAGGTTTCTCAAGACCACGAAACCATTTACTTTTAAGATATGCAAACGATCATTTATAATAAAGACGAGGCGAAAAAATATTGTGTGAATGGTCTTCGTGCATTCCTATTTTAAAAATTCAGCTAAGTTGTTTGATCAGTGATATGAGATTGGATTGATGTTGCCATTTTGTTGTTCTTTGTACCGAAGCTGATCATAATCATCTTTTTAATTAAGTCAGCATTTGCACAATGCATTTCACTGACATGAGTTATATCACCATCATATCATGATATGGGCCCATAATTTTTCTTTTTATCAGTTAGGAATTCCTTTCCTTACATTTACATATGAAAATTTGTAGGATTTATTGACACATATAACACTGATTCAAAACACTTCCCTGGAGACCAAGAAATCAAGAACAGTTAGAAATCAAATGATTATTCGCCCATGTCTCTTGTTTGTAATATGATTTGTTGTTGGGTGAAACCCCCTGATATTAGGGACTTTAAGCATCAGAACTTTAACGTTAATGTTATTACGTCATCATCTATTAACAACTCAATATTCATCTCACGTTGGATCAAGTTAAATCCTGTCGTTATTATACTAAGAACCATAAAACAAACTAGTAAACAGTAGGCCTAACTACCATTTCATCATAGTTATTTTATCATCGTATAATCATTAAATGGTTATTTGTGTGTATTTAATCTCATATTTTTGTGTATAAATGAGATGTTAAATGAAATAAAAGTGAATGAAAATTAAAATTTAATGAATTAGATTTAAGTTTTGGCCTCGCTAGTTTTATTAAATCTACATCTAATTAAAAAACCAATTACCAGCTATTTAATATTAAGAATTTCTTTTTTTATTCAACATTTTTTTGCCTTTTTACAGAACTTTTATTTCCGTGACGTCGGTGGCGCAAAGCACGTGGTAATAAACAACAATTCATCGCATTGAATGGTGTTTTATTTATCAAATGTATTATGCATTGAAAATAACATGATCGGGGACTGGTCCTGTTAGCAACTTATCTATGAGATTAAAGAATTTTGAAAGGAGTTTGAAACAATGACATATCTGAGAGGTATGGTTAAAAAGTGAGGAATATATATGTAAATATATACTTGTATTTGCAACGTACCAGCGAGAAAGACATAGAGTATTGCAAAGATAATCAACTGCTATGGGAATCGGTGCAATAATTGAAGACAGAAGTTTGAGAAAGAAGAAAACAGGTTGTTAATTGAAAAAGAATCGTAACAATAAACACAACATCTTATCATCGGCCACCATATTGCTGTTTTCAATATGATTTCAAGTGGTTTTGTCATCCTTGTCCTTATCGCAATACAAATCAATAACATTCAATGTGAGTATATAATATTTATTTCTATTTTCCTGTATTACTAAGAGATTCGCCTAAAGGAAGGCAGAAAGATGAGATTAATGATTAGGTATCGTTTGATAGGAATACTGTTATCTGGTCTACATTTTATTAAGGCCTTTCAATTCATTATTTTTTGGTCAAATAAATAGTTAAATAGTCAAAATGCTGGTACTGAAATATAAGGTTCTGAATTTTCCTTAAATTCTATTAAATGTTCTAAATGGTGCTGTAGTAGACAACGCGCTTTCTTCAGAATATCAAGATCTAATGCCTGGTGCTGCGATCAGTACTTCTTTTTACAATCTGTTCAGCCAACTCTCAGCTCCCATCCTTCGGAAGTCGAAAATAGGGTATTCATAAGTAGAATTAAGAGCACATGCCTTGGTGTCTTAGTCTGATTCTTCCTGGATAGTTGCCAAACCCCCCAAACTGGGCTACAAATGGATCTGCTTGCATGCTCGCTTGCTTTTTTGGCTGCTTGTCAAGATGGTAGAGATCTGTAGCCGTGGTAGAGATTTGTTGTGAAAATATATATTTGCCGTGCCCATAACCATGAGATTACTTTTCTACCTAAATGTTCACATCACGGCTTTTTATTTTTCTAATAGCGTAGAACTATTACTAAGTGGTCCCATTTCAAATAGTGAATTTACGCAATTGGATTCCAATCGCAATCCAATTTAAATCCTAGATGTATAGTCTCCAGCTCTAACGTTGAAGTGCTCGTTCAGAATTTCTAAGTAATTCATAGGCCGGGTCCTCAGCCAATTTCCTTATTAAAAACCTGTTTAGTTCGTTCTAAACATTAACTGATCATGGATGTTTAAGAGAACCTTCATGTTTACGGAATGTTGTCTTACGCGAAACGCGACACAAAACCGCGTAAATTTAATAAGCAGTCCCGAAATTTCTGTGTATATTTGGGCTTATTTTATTACGTAATCATTATTTTAGCAATGTTAATATGTTTATAGTTACAAAACCAAAGCAAAGGTCGTTGTGGGTCTGTGATGTCATCTGGGATTGTGGGTCGTTTTTGAAACACATTATCACACGCTATGTATGCTTGACTGGTGTTTTATGCTTTAACAAAAACCAAGGCATAGCATAGGTCGCGAGGGACATAGTGTTGTAGGCAATAGGAACGCTTTTTACAGCCAAAATGGACAAATAGTTTATAACTCGAAATCTAGCCGGGAGTGTCCATGATGATATGGCAATTGATTTAAATGCATTCCTGATGAAGATCATGCTATTTTCTGACAATAAGCGTATTCTCATGTCACCACCATCGCAGCTCTTAATAGTCCACAATCACTCATAATTCGAACTCATCTTATTCGAACTTTCATTAATTCCAAAGAAACCCTCTAGTCCCTGAAAGTATCCATTATTCGAACTTTCCATAATTCGAATCTCTAGAATTCGAACTTTCTATAATTCGAATCTCTATAATTCAACTTTCCATCATTCGAAATTTTTCGCGTTCTCCCAGAGAGTTCGAGTTGTACCAAAAAGTCAACCATTTTTTCATCGAGAAAACTCCTTTGAATCAACTAAAAAATTGATAATACCAGGCAGGTTTTGCAAGGCAATTAAAGAGCGTAAAGGAAAACGAATTAAGTCATTCGATAATAAATCTCTCGTTTACAAGGACGACATATCAATTTGAATTTAATCAAAATCTTTAAAAAAATAAGAAATTAATTCGAATAGCCATGACGTTCTTGTAAACGAGAAAGTTCCCGTTGTCTTGAAAACATGATCCATTTCTCAGCCTTCTTTCTTTGTATGTGAATTTATTTCTGGTGGCCTGTGATAACGTGATCATTTTTCTGGATCGGATGTAAAAAACAAAACAATTTTGATCATGTTTTTGATACGAATGAAATTTATATCCGCAAATAAATTCCCTTTATTCATGAAAGTAAATTATATACAATATATTTTTCAATATTTTACCCATTTTCTGGAGGTAAAAATCTAAAGTGTATGTGAGAATTGATAAGTAAAGGAAGTGTATTATTTATGATGATAAAAGGTAGCGAAAACTTAGCATCGAAAGATTTTGTTCAATTCGTATTTGAAATTTTTATAACTAATTTATTTAATTTAAACTTACTACTAACAACCATGACCTGTCACCTTTGTATAGTTATACACAGATGGAAAAATAAAGGAAAAGGAAAAATCTCTGTTTAATGAAAACATAGAATAAATAATTAAAAAGAACGGTGATAAAACTTTGAAAAATTTTGCGAAATTTGTTCTCAAACGTGCTGAGTTATTCGTTCATAATTTTTGAAATTGGCCTGACAAAGAGAAAGGAAGTGGATGGCGCTTGTTTAAAACAATCAAACAATATCTCTTAAAATGGCAGCCAATCTTTGATCAGGAAAGTAAGTAACAATAGTTGCTGCAATTAAAAGTTATAAAATTTCTCAGATTTTTCTTCTGATTGGTTGCTTTCTCATCACAGTCTAATGATTTCATAAATTTCTTGATATATTTATCTATTTATTGTGATTTTTCTAGGTTTGAATTATCGTCCAAAGTTTTCACGTTCTCAGCTGATCAGTTCCCTTTTGGAAAATTCACCCAAAGGTTTGTTTTCGCTCTTTGTTGTCAGCAATATTTTGCAATTTTTTCAATGAACAATTGTTGATTTCTCTTGATTTTGTTGTCCTTATTTTTGATGCAATTCGATTTGGTTGATTATATATCTTATTTTTTTAAACTATTTTGATCATAATGAACGCCATTTGTTGAACCCATTTTATCTTTTACTTTGCTGCGATGAATCCTGTTGCAATACTTTTTCCCTTGTACATTCCTTGTCCCATTTATCTGCATCTCTATGAATCAATTTTAATCACTTATCAATATGAATCAATGTGAATCAATATCAATCACTGATCAATTATTAATAATCATTAATGTCTGATTGCTTAGCTTTATCATAAAAGTCAGACTTTTCTCAGACTTTCTCGAGGTAGTGGGAACATATTTTTATTTGAATTAGGTAGTATAAACGGTGGGTGTTCATTGGTCAAAGCAAGTAGCCAATCAATTGCATTGTTTTTTTTATCACGTGGTTCTCATTTTGCCACTGGTTATTAGATTGCTGTTTTATCGATTATTATTATTATTATTATCTAGAGCAAATGTACTAATTTCATAAGAGGTAAGGCAGCACGGCAATAATAGAAACGTAACATTATATTCCATGCTGCTTTCGACTTTATTTCAAAGTTTATATTCTGGGGAATATCAGAAGATGTAACAGTTTTAATAAGACATGTTAATACTTTTCTGAAATGATTATGTCTTGCAGAACGACGTTATTGAACGTTACGTTTTCATTGTTGTGTGATTCTGATGTGTTGCAATAAAAAAGATGCACTAGTTAGGCTATCTATCCAGGTCCCAACACTCAGAATTTGTTTTGCTGTTTTAATGAGTTGTGTCTAGGGTCTAACAGTGTTTAACCAGGGCTTGCAAGCGTCCGTTTGTAACATGTAATTAAATCAAAAATGAAAACAAGAGATTTATCAAATGTCAGCTTTGTACAACTGCATAGAACAAGAACGCTTTTATGCTTAAAGCTCAATGATTGTCCAGAACCCAACCATCGAAAAAGGTGCTTAATCTACGCGCAGACTATTTAATGACAAAAAGATAGAGAATATTTTTGTGATATGATTTAATCAAACAGAAATTGATGAAGAAGAATTTCACTGCTTGCTATTTGTTTATTTTGCTGGTCACCTTGATCGACAATGCAATGGCGTCAATGCCTACCTGTTTTTATTATCATGAATTCATCAACATCATTGTTGTCTGATTTTAGTAGCCATAATGTAAATTCAAAACACTAGTTTAATGTTTGTACTAATCTTCGATGCATTTGAATTTGATAAAGAATGATGAAATGAAAACACTAAACGCTCAGCTTGATTTTAGCTAATTCCATGCAGCGGGTATGCCGCCAAATATAATCATCATTTATCACCATCTCCATCATTATTTTCCATATATAAACAGGTCTTTTGCAGCTAAAATGAAAAATGACCATCCTCAAAAAGTACACTGTGTCATTGTAACATTAAGTGTCATACATATAGAACAGAATCTACTTTCTTACTGATCAAACTAGGCTTTACCAGAATATTATGTTTTAGTGGACAGTTTTTTAGTATTGTTGATTCGTAACATTTGTCATTGTTTTTAAAGCGCCCGAGCATGTTTATACATTGCTTACATTAGGTGGTGCTTTACATTTTGTGATCCACAGTTCCTTACGAATCCATGTTTATGTTCGAGACTCTCAATTGATATTTATACCACTTGCTTTCTGGGTTCAATTTTTCACAGAGGGTCTCAATCATCGTGTTAAATCGCTAAATTCATGTTTTCACTCAACTATTCACATCTATTGAATCACCTTCATCAGTTATGATACATAATGAAACAGTTTTGACACAAACGGCCTTTACTTCTATTAATGTACAGCAAGATCTGGTCATCTAACCATTCTAGGATCTTTTTATTCAGGAAAGCAGCATTTAAAAAAGTGATGAATCATTCTCCAAACTCAATATTTGATCAAACGTTGAATCTCTACGATATTCTCATCTAGAACAGTTTTCAAACATGCCTCATTCTGATGTATTCTTCTCCAAGGCATGTGTCGAGCGTGTGTATGGAGACTTTTTTGAGTTTTATTTTATTCCTTTAGGTACATCAGTTACAAAACTCTCCGATTATGCTAGTGACGATGAGGGTGACCCTATAACTTACAGTTTGGACACAGTTGGGCAATCTTACTGCAATATTGATTCGTATAATGGACTTATTACTACATCTAAAACGTTGGATAGAGAGGTGAGCTTCCTTCCTTCCTTCCTTCCTTCCTTCCTTCCTTCCTTCCTTCCTTCCTTCCTTCCTTCCTTCCTTCCTTCCTTCCTTCCTTCCTTCCTTCCTTCCTTCCTTCCTTCCTTCCTTCCTTCCTTCCTTCCTTCCTTCCTTCCTTCCTTCCTTCCTTCCTTCCTTCCTTCCTTCCTTCCTTCCTTCCTTCCTTCCTTCCTTCCTTTAACTTTTGACTGATAACTTGTCATATGGCCTTGAAACTTTTCCACTCAATCACTCATTTTCTCAATTTTTTTAGGTCCAAGATCTCATTTCATTTACTGCATATGCTGAAGATAATTATCAAGGAGGTGGAACACTACGACGAGTAAGTAATTTCTGATTAATTTGACAAGTTTTACTCGATTTTCTACTAGCTAGGCTTTAATTTTCATCTTCATTCATTCTTTATGCTTTTGCTTCATTTTCTTTGTATTCTCCTTAAACTATTGCTTACTCTTCCTCTTTTTCTTCTCCTATCTGTGCTACATTTCCGTCTCTTCTTCAATTTCATCGTCTTCTCATCTGTCTCATCTTCATTTCTCTCTTCATTACTCATCTTCTTTGTACTTTTTCTGATCTTTCTATTGCTTTTCTGTTTCCTGATCTTTTACCTTTTTCTTGCTTGGCATTCTTTTTTTTAACCTTTTCTTCATTCAATTTATCAAATCTTCTTTTTGTCTTCTGCCTTTTCTTTACTTTCTTCATCTTTCTCTTGTATTTATTTTCTTATTCTTCTACTTTTCTTTGCAGTTTGTCCTTCCTTTCTTTTCTCTTGGTCATTTTTGATATGTGAACGCATCTGTAACACCCGTTAAGTACCATCATTGATTGATTTGTGGATCAATTGTGCATTTGCATGATCAACTGCTAAGTACCTGACATCAATGCTACTTTTATGTCTAGCAGCTGCATCGAACAACACAATGACCTTGATGATTCTTTTTTCCAGAGAGAAACTCTTTTACCTAATAAAGCAATCTTGTATATTAATTTGCATCCTTTATTCCCATAGGCAAGCATCATGGTCTTCATCTACGTTTTGGATGTCAATGAGTGGTCCCCTGAGTTTCAAGGAACACCTTACACAGCTAGTATTAAAGAGGTATAGCAGGATACCTTTACACTATCTAAGCCTGCTTTAAGCGATAATTTGAAGAGGAAATGAGATTTATTCATATTTTGCTTGATTTGTAGAATGTTAATAGATGATTATCTAAGTGATTGAAATTAAATAAAGCGAGGAATTGCACTTGCATAATTTGTTCGGGGATTTAAAGGGAATAGGGCTGTAGAAAAACGGAGTCTTTCTCAATCCTGTGCTTTCAAGCAAATATAAGCTTGACAAGCGATGAAAATCAAGCAATAAACTCTGTACCTTATTCTTGTTCTCTTAAATTAGCAAGGTTTCTCAAATTCCAACCTCTTTGCCATAAAAAGCTTAGCACTGTTTTGAACTCTTGAACTAAGTTGTCTTGGAAAAGAAGTCAGGATTATAAATGACAGATTAGAAACATTCTGCATAACTTTGTGCATGTTTTTATTCGGCTATTTTTATCTTCTTCCTAGCTTGTTAACTAGAAAAGAATGATTTCCCTACCCCCTTATGCTGCTGTAAACTTTTGAATCGCATTTTTAGAACGCGCCAATCGATCAATCAGTTTTGACTGTGAGAGCAACCGACAAAGACGATGGCCCAAATGCGGAAATAGTTTTTCAGTTTAAAACAGGAACCCAGGTAACATCTGATTCAACTAAATCCAGCTTAAAAATTATCCAACCAATTCTTTAATCAACGAATCTTTGATTCAATCTATTACTCTGGCTCTGATTCTTTGCAAATGATCAACGATCAAATTATTTATCTCCAGTTATCATAATTTCCTATGACATATTTGATCAGGCCCTTCCTTTTCTTTTTACTCAGTGTTTATGTTAAAAATCTCTTCTATTCACTTCAATTTCATGACTTGCTTTACCATCCAATTGCTCTCAAATAACCAAACATTTTCTTTCAGTTTTTTAATCAACCCTTTGCACCTCAGGATATCGTTCTAGTAGTTTTTTATGTTTGTATAGTAATGATATCAGGTAGATGATTTTGTGGACTTATATTGTTATTTTTAGTGGATAAAAATATTCCACTCCGCTGAAAATATCACCCGGGTCTCACCCGGGATGATAAAAACGGTATGATATTTAGAAATAAATCCAAATCCTTATTTCATATCACTTACTTGTCTGCCTCTTTTCAATGCCTTTAGATTCCGCAATTTTCATTGGATGCTAATTCCGGTCTTATCAAGGTTTCTGGTCAACTTGATTACGAGGCTACAACAAGATATACACTCTCCGTAGTTGCCAAGGTAACGACTAATTTACTCACCTTTTCCGATAATTTCTATCTTTGCTTCACAATTTTTAATAGATAACTTCGCTAAGAACCCTTAAAAATTAGAATACGGACAACTAAAAATTTTATGAAAAAAAATTGTCAAATTAATATCATTTCTAGAATATTTCTAATTCTAAATTCCTCCAAACACTCTTCGAAAGTCACCTGTCTTCATTCATGTTAAATAAATCTCGTTAAAACGGTGCAATTGTAGAGGTTTTTTTGTTGAAAATGTTAATAACAGTTTTTATAAACACGAAAAAACAAGAGAGTAAAAAATTTTGTAATAGTAAGACGAATTTAGTAAACATAACCTTTTTCGCATTAAAGCGTGAATGTAAACCGTTGGTGCCGCCAAACCTTCCGAACCCAAATTTTGGTTCACATCAGATGCATCAAAGACCCAGAGATGTGCCCTTTCCTTCACTTTCATGGTCCCTTTAACTTAAACATGTAAAATATTCTTCTCAGAACCTTTAAGTCACAGCAGAGATAATTCATGATATTTGTTAATTTTTTCAACTTCTGTTTTAAGCACTAAATTATCTGAAAATTTGGTAGAAAATTAGTGTGAAGGTTCTCTGCTTAGGAGGTCCATTGCTATTTACTTTGATTAAACAGTTGTTTTTAAAAACGGAGATGATAAACAACCCAAAGCGACAAGAATACAAAGCATGCATGACCAAATAATAATGATATCTTAATGTATTGTATTACTAATATTTTGCTCCAAACACACACAGGGCTTCTTCAGAGTATAGTGTAAATGGTATAATATTGTTTTTTTGTCGTTAAATTCAATGCCAACTGAGATAAGCAATCTAGAACCCGAATCTTATCTTGCCTAGAACTGGACATTATTTTCAATATGCCTTTTTCAACGATTTTTAGCAACAAACTGTCAATAGAGATACAGCAAAAAAGAGAACCAAACGACACGAACCTAAGCCTTACCCTAACCCTAACCCTAACCCTAACCCTAACCCTAACCCTAACCCTACCCCTGACCCTAACCTTAACCCTTACCCTAACCCTAACCCTAACCCTGACCCTAACCTTAAACCTCACTCAAACCCTAACCCCCACCCTACCCATAACCCTAACCCTAACTCTGACCCTTTTCCCCTATTGTTCCATCTCGCTATTTTGCTATTTCACCAGGAAAGTATTTCGCTAAATTCCAAAAGCCAAAACGTCGGTTTTTGAAGCTTGAATGCAGACAGCATTCGTTAGAATTAATGACAAAACTGATGTCAACTTCAAAAATCTTAAATTTCATGAAAATTCACGGATCCTTCATAGAATTTAATATTCTGTGGGCCCACCCTCCTTATTGAGGTTAATCCATAAACATACAGCTTGCAACTGATTTTATCTTTTTTGTCACCCAGTCCTGTATTTTGCCGAATGCAGACTCTGACTTGCTCGTATTTTTGGATTTCTTACTTAAACAAAAGTGTTTCTACATTTCTTTAAATAAAATTCACAAACTGGTTGTTTTTAATGAGTTTAATTCAAACATGTAAACATTTGTTGAGTTTGTGATGAGATAAATGAATTAAGCTGTTATTAACATATTTTAATAGCTTAGTTTATTCAAACATTTCACCATTGTTTATCCAATTCTTTAAAGGCTGGAAAGTTATTAAAAATATTGACAAGATAAAATTTTATCCTTCATAATCGTGCTATTTAGCATCTTTAAATTGAGTGCATTTTTTTGTTTTGTTATTAAATTTATCGAAGTTAAGGAAATATTTTATTTATTTTTAACCGTTCCATTTGACCTATTTTAAAATGAATGATTCAGTTATAAAAACGGCTTTTATGTCAATTTTAAGTTTTCAATAGCCGCTGTCTTACGCGATTATTATTCATCGATTCCTGCAAATGTCATCGTTTTTGATTTTCCGAAACTTTGAGACAAAATGAATCAACAAAATGGTCAAAGAAGATGAAAAAACCAAAATTTTTTCCAAGAAATTCACTTCAGCCAAGGATTATGCTTCGTTTTTTTATTTTTGCCTGATTTTAAAATCTTTTTTCTGATGAAATAGTCTTGTCGGATCAATGTTGTCTTGTCGGATCAATGTTGTCTTGCTATTGCTTGTAATAGAAAGTATTTTATCTGCCCATAACTGCTTATCCTTGGTCCAAGCATTTCCGTCTCCTTCCCTCATACGGTTTTTACAACCTGAACTGAAGCAAAGCCGACGTTCAGTTGAGCAGCAAATACCACTTGGTTGATTATGGAATTGCAGTGCTTCTTTTGCTAGAAGTATATGCAGGTTTCTTCACTTGTTTGGCACCAAATTTAGGTAATACATGTCATCTAAATGTGCCATATTTCCTGCAGCTTTCATGCCATGTTTTTTATTTAACTTAAGAAGTAACAACGAGTTGTTGTGTTTATCCTAGTAATTGATGGAACGAACTGCTCTCGAAGCATTACGCGGAAGCAAATTACCACTGCAAAACATAATAATAATCCCTAATTTAAGTAAAAAATTAGCAATTCTTCCACTGATTAAGAAACAGCAATATTCTACAGGTAATATATTAATTCTTCGACAGGACAAGGGTGATCCTTCTCTTTCTTCTGAAACAAGAATCATTGTAGATGTTGAAGATGTTGGTGATAATCCGCCTGTTTTTAATCCATCGTCAAAATATGAAGTCAAAATCAATGAGAATCTTCCACTTGTATGTATTCTGTTTTGTTTCTTAATAATTTAAAAGTATTTGATGCATTGAATGATAATGACAGTAGGATCTTAATTAGCTCTGTAGCTAAAACAGTTTGTGATAATCAGGGCAGTGTTGAACCGAACAAACCATGAGCTCTATCCGACACTGTTAGCTAAAACAATTCCAAAAAAATGATATTTATTGGTTAACATCTCATCTTTTCCTGTTAATTGACAATGTAGAATTTACAACAATAGTAAGCCTGAAAATGGCAATTAATTTCCCCACTAGATGATTAACTTGTGCTAGTTTTAGATTGATATCTTCTAAAAACCTGGTTTCCCTTGGGCCTTCCTGGAAATTCCCGATTTGACTTTTAATTGTTTTGTTGCAGAAAAACCCCCTTAGATAACGCTTCAAATTAATCTAGGTAACAGATTTTGATGAAAACCTAGATTATTCTAATCTGACTACGCATTGATTTGAAGTTTTACAATAATAATAATGATGATAGTAGATATATTTATGTCGGTTATACATTCATAATTATTAATATTCCTTGGTTTATTTGTTTCAAAAACAAGATTTGTTTACGAAAACAATTTTAAGCGTACTGAAATATGCCCTATTTATGAAGTTTTATTTAGTCGTGTTTATTTGATAATTGTTATTTCTGTCACATTTTTATCAAATATTGAATATGGATTTCCTCTTCCTTGTTAGAGTTCCACATTTTGTTATCAGAGTTCCACATTTTGTTATCAGAGTTCCACATTTTGTTATCAGAGTTCCACATTTTGTTATACTCTTTCATATTTCTATTTAAAGAATTATAAAGTGATTAAGATAACAGCAGTGGACGGAGATAGAGGTATAAACAATGCAATTCAATATCAAATAGAATCAGGTATGTTGTTCGCCTATTTTCACCTATAATATTGCCCATCGCTACAAGAATAAAAATTTAAAATTGTTGAACAATTTTAAAACTGACCTGAATTGAAATGATGGGTCATTTGCTTAGTCCATTGTTGCCTTGTTCTTTCCTCGTAAGTAAATCTAATACCTTACTGGTTATTAACAGCTTTCTTCCGTTTGATTTTAAGACAACAGCCATGGATTATTTTCAATTGATTCAGCAACTGGTGATATCAAAGTAAATGGAGAATTGGATCGTGAGAAGAGCTCTCTATATCAATTGACAATTAAGGTATTTTTTGCAGTCATGTCATTTTATATGCAACGCAGCTATGGAACGAAGGAGCAACGGAAGCAATCCAGGATCTGAATACTAGGAATTCTATTGCCCAATGGCCGCGCATATACTTTAGTATTTTACATTGGGAGCAGCAGCAAAGCTAAGGCTTTTTTGGTTTCAATGTGTAAAGTAAATACAACAACTTAGAAGGGTTCTTTAGAAGTGATTCAATTAATTTTATTGCTCATGAGATTAGTTTAAGTTAAACCTTCCTTTTATTACTCACTCGCAAAAACATTTAAATTGAAACAGAAATAAAAAGATAGCTTTTATGGTATAAAATAGCTCTTTTACTTAATTATATATTTATCCAATAATGATTTATTGAACTTTAGATATAGCAATGATTTATTATTTCTAGTTTTACTATATAAATGCCGGCATAAAAAACGGCAAAGGAAGAAATGAAATATGATCGAAGGTTTCTATGTTATGTGGAAAAATGTACTTGTAGGTATTAAGAAGCTTTACCAAAGGAGAAATATTTAATAGATTGTTCTGAGACAAGATGCAATTCTCGATGAAATGGAAACTAAAAGAAATTGCTTACAGTTTTTGATAAGTGGTGCAAATAAAGATGTCATATTTATCAAACAAATAACTCAGTTGAAACACATATTGCCTTTTTCTTGCTTTTTCTAATTTTCAATTTCCTTTTCGCTTCATATGGTCATCTCTCTTTTCCCTCTATTGTTGTTCATCTTTTGTTCTACAGAGACCAATCAAAATGCCACAAATTGAAATATTAAATTAAATATAATACTGACCATTAAAACTAAAAGCTTGGCAGCAGAGACAATTTTCAAGTTTTTGCAGACTTTTATTTTAAAGCTTCCTTTTTATCTAATCTTTAACTTTAAGTTTGTATTTACAAAGGTTGATTATATCTAATAAAGATAATGAACTAACAAGCGAATGAATAACAAAAATTATTTTCGTTTCCTTTTTAAAAGGCTTATGAAGTTCCAGCCCCATCATCTTTTGCGTTGGCTAATGTTACAATCCAACTGAATGACGTCAATGATTTTATGCCCACATTCAAAAATACTTCATTTACATTCACAATTGATGAAGACAAACCCTTGGGATTCATAATTAGCCAGCAATTAACTGCAACTGACGGCGATGTAACTGTAAGTTTTATTTCGTTGTATTTATCTCAATGTAGCTTTTGGCTAAGGAGGCTCGGTCAATCTCTTCTTTATATAGTCCGCTGCACAGGTTAGGCTTTTTCTCAGTCTTTTTCGTTCGCTCTTATTCATTCATTAAGTGTAGATCCATGTCGTAGGGTTGCACTTTGAACTGTGATCACGTGCTTAATGCATTTCTGATCACATGCGGCACAGCACCTCGACATGAGAAATATTGCAGAATCATTTCTTAAGCAGTGTAGGCCGTAGCATGCATTGTATTAATTCACTGGATTATCCATATTGAATAGTGTCAAATTCTGATATTCCCACAAATAGGGGGGGGGGGGCATCTGTCACCATAATCCTTTTGCTTTCTCATTTTCAACTGCTGTGGTTGTTAAATGTGGAAGTACAAAATTGCACATCACGTGATTGACTACAAATACGTCATCACTCCTCTTGTATACAAATCCAAAAGTACGGCCTAGAAGTGATATCAAAATAAATTCAATTTGGAACAATCTCTATCCCGTAACCACCGTGAATTTACTTGTTTTTGTAGGTGACAAATAGCGCATTCCAATATTCATTGTCTGGTGCTGATTCATCAAATTTTGCTGTCAATTCTTTAAGTGGACAATTAACCGTTAATGGCCTTCTTGATTATGAAACCCAGTCAATTTATGTCTTCATGGTAACTTTTTGCTGTCATTTTTAAACTAGCTTGTATATTTAATTGATCTTGTTTTTCTCACTGAGGCAAGCATGCACCATATGCTGATGCGGAGAAGTTTCGATCTGGCGTCAAATTTCGAAGCCTTTAATCAGAGCATTTTCCCCACAAACATGTCCTCAAACTTAGTTGGCCCTTTATCAAACCCTTCAAGTCCATCTTAATTTTTAACCGAATTCTGTTAGTTTCTCTCTCCAATCTCCACAATGTTGATGACCCAGACTATTTGTAATGGCATTCACTGCAAAAGGAGATCCATTATTGGGCCTAAAAGTTGAAATTTGGCTCCGTATTCTAATCATAATTCAGATCTTCCTCACTTTTATCAAGAAATAATGAAGATTGTAATTTGTAGGTTATTGCAAAGGAAACTCTTTCATCTGAGAAGTTCTCTGGTAATGCAACTATCAGAATTAAACTCAATAATGTCAATGACAATCCACCAATATTCAACCAATCAAATTACATTTTTAAAGTCAATGAAAATGCCAAAGTAGGCAGCGGTATCGGATTTGTCAAGGTACGTTCACTTTTCTACATTTATAATTCACGCATATTTATTAAAGATTCATTTTTTTACTAGATCGGTGATTAGATTTTTTAGTTACTTGGATTTAAATGATAGTTTTCTCCGGGTGACAAGTTCCACATACTCGCAAACTATCTTGTTAATTCAGTAGAACAGTAGAATCCCGTAAACTTGGACCCTCAGAGGGAAGGGGGAATGCAGCGAATTTGTTAGAGATATTTGCCGTCAAATCCAAGGAAGACATGAAATCCGTACGACCAAGCAAATGTCTGAGTTACCCTGGGTCCGATTTAACGAGAGTCTAATGTATCTTAATTCATATGACGCATTTTCTTCTCAGGCCACTGATGCTGATAAAGGTGCATATGGAGAATTGAGTTATTCGCTAACTTTTACATCACAATCTGGATCTACCATGTAAGCATCATCAAATTTTTCATTGCCGAGAAGCTCTTATTATACGAGCAGTTATATACATTTATAAACGCTTTTACGAATCTAAATTATATCCGGCTCTTCTATGGACCACGATATTTTAATACGTTTTCAAACACAAAACATACACGACTATGAATCATATCCCCAATTCTGACAATCTGTGCAATACGAAACTTTTTAGTAAATCAAAAAGAGGAAATAAAGAGAATATGACAGAAGTGAATGCAGACCGAAAATGCTTTTTATATTTCAAGTATGAAACAGATAAATATTATCAATGTATTCAGGAAATAAACTAACTCGCGACTGTCGCAGGACTCTCCTATGTGAAGAGTTAGCAAAACATGCATGTTAGTTCCATAAAAAGGTTCTGAAAGATTTTAAATACATAAACCAACTTAAGTAGAAGCAATTCCGTCATATCTTCCATGTTCTTTGATGATTAAAACCCCTCACAAGCATTTTGTTAGGATTTCCTGCTGGTGTTGAGTTCAACGCGGGCCCAATATTTTTGAAATGTTAAAACCTGTCACAAGAAACACTACTGGGAGAAATTCAACGTGAAACGCATCTCAATATCAAAGAATGAAGTAGTATCAATTGGATCAAAATCAATATAAACCAGTATCATCATGTACAAACATTTATCAGAACGTTGATTACGTTAAGTCTAAAAACATCGAAGCAATTTAAACTCATTCGACGCTAATCAGGATCCCTTTTCTCATTTCCCTTTAGATTTACGATTAATGCAACAACTGGTGGAATTTCCTTGAAAAGCAAAGTGGATTACGAAACTGCTGCTTCTTATGAATTTCAAATTTTTGCCACAGATGGCGGAGGAAACAATAAAAAATCAGCAAGTGCCAACATCAAAGTGGAAATTATTGATGTTAATGATAATGATCCGAGTTTCACAAATCTTCCAAACAAGATTTATGTACCAGAAAATAAACCTGCTGGTAAAATTTACACCGTCAAAGTAAGTGCAGCCAGTTTTTGTGCAGCCTCTATGAATCTCACTTCCATCAAAAGCTTTCAAGATCTTCAGTTCTCCTTTTAGATCATCAAGGACAAAGTAAAAGAGACTGTGATTGATCATTAATCGCTTTAAGTGCATTCTTTGATCCCTGAATGTTATATCTTAGTTTTACCAAGCCACTCTAGTTTTTTATCTGTGACCTGCAGCAAATATTTTAGGAAGGAAAACTTTCACCTTCGTAAGGGGTTTGCTAATGCTATCTTATTTCAAATATAAAATTATTGGAAGCAAATACGACAAATATATCAGTTATTTATCTTAACAGGCAACTGATCGTGATTCTGGTTCAAACGGCCAAATATCATTCAAAATGATAAACACAAGTGTTGCTCACTTCATATTTGATACAAAAACTGGTGAACTAAACATTACATCTCCGTTTGATTATGAATCAAATATAAAATACTTCCTTCTATCCTTCATGGCTAATGATAATGGAGAAGAAAGACGAAACACAACTCAAAATTTGGAAGTAGTTATACAGGTATGTCATCAATTTATCAAAATCATTCTCATTAAGATTCAATTTTGTACTTTCAAAATGGTAAGGTTGTCACTTCACCAGTTTCCAATTCCATGTTGCATTAGTTATAAGTATTATAACTGTATTTGTGGTGTATTTGTGGTCCATCGGATGTGCGGATCAACCAACTTTCATGGTATTTAATAATTTCAGCAGGAAAATTGACCAGGACTTTTTTGAAGAATAATTTTAAGCCCTCTTATGTTGTCAATTATTGTTGCTGTATGAAAAACAAAGGCTTTGTGACCACTATGTGGTGAACTTTACCATTGCGAAAGATGGCTTACTGTTATCACGGAGCCTTGTAGTTTTGTAAACATCTTTGAATGTAATTTTCTTGGCAGTTTTAAAAGGAAGTAAGTCTTACTTCATATAAGCTTTTTATTGTATCAAATGTTCTTGTTAAATGGAGAGCCCCTTGCTTTGTCCAAGTGTTATTGTCCTTAAATATATAAAATATTAAATAATGGAGTTTAGTGTTAACCGGTCTGCTAAAAATAGTGTTCTATGCCGTAGAAGCAGAGCTATACTAAACTTATTGACAGAACGCGACAGTTTAAGTTGTAAGTTCAAATTTGATGCGATATTCAGACAGCTGTGAAAAGTGAAATATGTAAAATGACAATAGTGCGTGGACATTTCAGCTGTCAGCAACATAAGACTATTTTTTTTTGACCATCATTTTTCTTTTTTTCTAAAGGATGAAAACGATTTTGCTCCATTTTTCAACCAATCCATTTTTAATGCATCGATAATGGAAAATGCAAAAATCGGATCATTGGTTATAGATTTAAATGCCACTGATTTGGATTCTGGAATGAACAGTAAAATCACATACCAAATCATTAGTGGAAATGATCAGAATGCTTTCGCGATTTCAACTTCAACTGGGGAGATACGTACTCAAGATCTTTTAGATAGAGAAAGGATTGATTCTTACGAACTAGAGGTAAGATATTCAATCCCCGATTGACTTCAATAAATTGTTTTATATAGTCTTTATATATAGAATCTCGATCTCGACATTCTAATATATGTGATTTATATATAACCCCCGGGTCTTATTAACTTTCACGACCAATCTCATTTAAAAGGCTGAACGCAATCGCCTGGCAATCACGACCCCCTGGAACATCAGTTTCTAGGAATTCATTGATTGATTTTAAGTAATATTTAGGGTATTTTAGTATTGTATTTCTGAAGGGTTTTCTAATGTGTAAATATGAGTTGATAGTGATAAAACTGTAATAATAATACCAATACCCAAATTTATGTAAACAGAAGGAGCCTGGTCAGTCAAGCGGAGAGCAAATAGACGCTCATTGGTCAGATAGGTTGCCAATCAGACGCATTATTCCTGTTATCTCGTGGTTTTCAATTCCCAATTTTTAATTGTTCCCGTTCGTGTTTTTATCATATCTAACTTTTCATACTCTGAGTAGAAGTCAGACGAAGCGCTAGCTTCATATAAAAAATTCTTCGTCTCCGTGCAAATTTTGAAGATTTTTATATCATTGAATTTCTTTTGCAGATACGAGCCTCAGATCATGGAAGTCAATCACTTTCAACAACGACAAAGGTAAACTCATAATGTTGAAGTTCCCTTTTTTTAAAATCCTTTGATCCCCTTAGATTTGCATTTTTTCCGATTTCATTATTGAGATTACCATCTGCTTACAATAATTCTTATTATTATCGTCTGCAATAACCTGACGTATTTGAATGCGATCTTAATATAGACAAGGCTAATGGGCGTTCCCTTTATTGAATTTTTAAGCAAAGTCTAGATATAGCAGTTTTTGGTAGTGCTTAATAATCAACATGCATTGACTTGGCGCCATCACTTCAATTTTTCCACACTTTCGGCGTGCTTGTTAACATATGCATCCATCTCTTTTGCATGCATGCTTTCAGCAGCGGTGTGAGTTTGCCCAAAATAGAGGGGTAAGATGACAACAGGGGGTCCGAGCACGACCTTCAGATTTTGGGAAACATAGTTTTCAACACAATGATGCTATTTAAGAAAAAATTGAGAAAGGTTAAATCTTTTCGCGATCAATTTGTACAATAGAAATTGACTAAGAAACGATACTTGAAAAGGCCACCCTCCTATCTTAAATTTTCAACAAATCTATATAACCATATTTTCAGAAAAGTGGGGGGGGGGGGTAATTACTCCTCCATACATCCCCCTGGCTCGGCCACTTCATGCCTCTTGTATAATAACTTTGCTTGAAAAAAATGGCGTTGTGATGCCTACACAATCTCTCAAAACTGCTAATGTTGGGTATTATTTTCAAGATATTTTATTTGACTTTAAAAAAATCATGGCAAAACTATTCATTATATGATTTCCGATTTTGATCAATAAATTTATCAAGCAATCAATCAATCAATCAATCAATCAATCGATCAATCAATCAATCAATCAGCTAATCAACCAAACAATCAGTCAATCAAATTTTCCACAAGTCCTTCAGTCGGCCAAATACACAATCGATTATTTTCTTTAATGGAAATTCGGGCAATTGCTCATTCATTGTTAAGATTATTTACTTTGAATATATATGATGTGAGATGAACTATACTTACCTTGTTGAAATATGTTAAATTGTAAGCAACATATACAGCTGGGACCAGTTGACTCAATGCCCTTCCCCGATGTGTATGTTGCAAACAAAGTACGTTGTTGTTTCTCTTTTATTTTAATTTTTGTGAAATATAAAAAGATTATATATTTATAAATGGATTCCACTTCTATTTTCGTTCTTAATATTCATGCAATAGAAACTTTGTTTATAAAACTGCATACATATTTTTTTCAAAGGTTGCAATCAAAGTTGAAGATTACAATGACAATTACCCAAACTTCCTGCAATCAAGTTACTCTGTTAAAATCAATGAATCTGTTGCAGTTGGTAGTTTGATTTTGCAATTGAAAACGAAAGACAATGATATTGGTGAAAATGCAAGAGTAACGTATTCTATTGTATCGGGAAATGACAAGGTATGTTTTGTCTAATATCTAATTTAACAGCTTCGCAAGGCTTAAAGTACATCTAGGAGCGGCTTGTCCATGTGACTTATCCAAGTCAGAACCTGTAGTCCAGCATTTAGCGTTTGGAGTGAACGTCTGTTTAGGCCTGCGATACATAACATGCTCGTCATCACTACAGGAAATTGTATCAAATTGTAATAAATTCTACGCTCCCATACTCTATACGTGATTGTATTTTTCTTTCCTTTTTTTCGTTTTATTAGGGACACTTTCAGCTTGTTAATGGCAGTGGAAATCTGACGGTTGCTAAGAAACTTGATTGGGAGACAATGACGACATATTTACTCAATATCAGAGCAGAGGATCATGGGATTGTTAGAAATTCAAGGTAATTTGCATCAGGTCTTGAAACTGTTTCACAACATCAACAGCTTCAAATTGACTTGCAAGTCTATTTCTGTAAAGAAATTTTAGCAGAAATATTGTGCATGAAATCCGTCTCTTGTCTGCCTCGTTGTGTAACACTGTTGAATTAAAATCATATAGATTAAAAAGTGTTCAATGCCTTTAATTACAGAAACATTGTATGATATTTTCAGTATATTTCTTAATATCAACTGCTTATTTATTGTTGACAAAGTGAAGTACTCCGAGGGAAAGTTAAAATTCGTTAATCATGTTGTCATATCGCGCTACGCATCTGGCTTTTTTATTCCAGGTATAGGTTTGGTTAATCAGAGGGGATGACAAGACTTCATTACCAATGCATTACCCTTCTGCGATACCAATAGATGCACCCGCATCAACAAACCAAAAATCAAATGTGACTGGCACAAAAATTGTTTTTTTTTTTACTTTTAGAAACACTTTTGTCACAATTGACATCATCGATGATAATGACAACCCACCAATTTTCACAGAGTCAGAATACAATTTCCAGATATTTGAGGTAGAAACTTTATTTATCAATGTTTTTGAATTTGTCAGAGATTTTTATATGATGTACCTTTATATTCCTTGATAATTTGCTTCAAGGTCCTACAACTGACAAGTTGATATGATCTCTTTTTTCATCCTATGTCAGTTGATTAGCAGATGATGGTAAACGTTTAACAGTCAGGTTAAGGCTTAGCTAAATCATCCAATGCATCATGACAGTTTATGTCATCATTGAGGCCAGAAATGTTTTCCCCATGAAATTCCAATTTCTTTGATCTTTTATGTTTACAGAATACCCCAATAGACAAAAGTGTTGGACGAGTAACAGCCCTTGATGAAGATGGCAAAATTCCTCCAAACATGAATGGAATTGTACGATATTCAATCGAAAATGGGAATCGCAAAGGTAAGGCCCTTGGAATGTTATTCCAAGATTATATGCGCAAAATATTTTCTGCTTCATGTACTCCGCAAAATCAACATAATATTCTACTTTTTACCCTAAATTCCAACGGCTTTATTCAATTGGTATTGATTGATTTTAATTTTAATTCTTGCAATTACAAACTGCAATGCAATGAGGCTGCTGCTAGAATGCTGCTCGATTGCAACAGTAAATGGCGTTGATTTTATCCCTTCATTTGAGAATGGATTAAACTCATTGACAATGTAGGTCTTTCATGGTGTTGTTTGAATTCAATAACCACGTGAAAAATCATTTAATTAGGATATCGATCCCTTTTGAACTCAACATTATTTGAAAACAAAAATGAAACACCATGGTTGAAATGGTATTGCAAAAAATTTACATTATAATTTAGAATGGTAGGGATTCTTTGATATGAAGCGATCCTTTTGAAGTGAAAATTTTCAAGCTAATTTTGCATGAAAAATAACAAATGAAAGCGTAAACAAATAGTCACCAGTTAATCGCATTTTATTTATTTTTTATCGAAAGCTAGTTTCAAATATTTGATTAAGAATAATGTGAGATAATTTTCATCTTTGATGAGATCATGGTGTTATTCATTTTATTTTCATCAAAATCTTTAAAAACACCTGAATGCTTTCATACCGAAAGAGAATTGAAAAACTTGATTTAAAGTTTTGCTTTGTGTTAAAGGCCTCGCGGTGTATGGACTCCACCAAGGGGCGTGCGGAAACAAAGATGGAAGATAAAATATCTTTCGTTTAATAAATTATGTAGGAAACAGAGAAAATGTCAGCCATGATTAGGCTGTTCAAATTTATTCAAATTATTTTCTTCCTAATTTTTTGTAAGGTACAAAATCTATGCAATGTTTACGGGTTTGATATTTCGAACAAAACAAGAAGAGTTCGATTTCACTATCGATAGAGGTTCGATATATCGAATAGCTCGATGTTTCTATTGTAACAAGCTCCAAATTTCGAGCGCGTATCTCGATGCTGCTATAGCTGCAAGTGCAATGTTTTCAACGTATTTCGACGAATCCTATTTGCAATCGACTTTTCACCCTCCTTCGTTTTTGACAAATTTATTAATTAAGACTGAATGTACCGTTATCATGAGTATTATTTTGTTTGGTTGGAACTTCTAGTTTAATATTTGTTAATTCAACTCCTTTTCTGTTCTCTGCATTGGGTGTTTCCGCCGCCGGAGAGGTCGCCTCAAAGCCTGAATTTCTCTTCGTAAATCTTTCGATGACTTTTCCTCTCGAGGTTCCCGGATGTTCTTGGTCAAACTTCATCCTTGTCATCATGAAAATCTGTCGACTAACGAACTCCTTTTTATTTCTTTCGGGGTATTTTATGATAACGGTGAGCTTTGGCAGGAAGTTAAACGCCCAAATTACCAGGCCGCACAAAACAACGTTGAGTGACATTATCATTGCACGGTCATTAGGCCTTGCTATATAAACAATAGTAGATGCAAACCAGACAATGTTTTGCGTGAAAATCGTCATCGCTAACCATTTCGCGTCGTTAAAAACTTCAGGTAGTTTACGAGTTTGAAATGCCATAGCACAACAAACTATGGAGAGGAAGAGTAGATATATTCCCAAGCCTATGTTGAGAAATTGCGTCTCTGCATTGCATTCTTTATACAATTGGGGCGAATCATTGTCAAAGATAACCCGTTTTGATGAATGAGGAGGGTAAAATGTAAACAGAATTGTTATTGCAGCGACAGGGAATAAGGTAGATATCAAAATGCTGACTAACTGCGATTGGATGGTTTGAAGTTTGGTTGATTTCTTGTGGAACTTGACTTGGAATATGCAAACGTATCTATACGCTCTCACTGAAAGGACCGAGGTCGTAATGGTCATCAAAACAGCGGTCGTTAATGGTCGCAATACACATGTAATCTTTGAAGGTGAGCCAATCCAAACAATAGGTGTCATGAATATCAGAAACAATGTCACCAGCAAGAAATATGACAGTTCTCGACTGCTTGCTTTAACAATTGGCGTGTCCCTTAATCGAATGAACACCACTAGTGACAGCAGTACCAAAATGGCGCCAGAAAATGACACTATGCATATAGCAATGGCTTCAGCATTTGTCCAATCTAAATGTTGTTCAATCAGTTTTATGCATTCCGTTTTATTCGTGTTTGCGACGTAACCATTGCCACATTTTACGCAAACACTCTGCCCTTGTGATGATTTCACGTGACCATCTTGACATTTGAAGCATTCCCAGCAGCACTTGCTTCTACCTTGAATACCAAAATATCCCGGCTTGCATTGCAAACTACATGCGGATGATGTTCTTTGGCTCACCCAACCGTTCCAAGATATGCTGCTCCCATTTGCAAGATATAACTGTCTTCTGATACCATCCCATCGGCCAATGCGTGCAAATTTCATCGTCGCTCGTGCGTTTGGTGAAGGCTGTAAGTTTGTTATCAAATAGCTTCCTGCAAAAAAAACAAAATTAATTACGAATGTGACATTTGGCACCCCATTTTGTGCCAGTACGAACCGGGTTTTAGTACCTGGTACGAAATGACATCAAGTACCATTACAAACTGCTGTTAGAACCGGCATTTGGTACCAGACTTAAGTGACATAAAGTGCCAGTTTGAAAGTTCATTTTGTACCAACATAAATATCTTAAAGGGATCATTTACACATACAATTGTGTTCTTCGTTTATACTTCTACTATCACACACATAGTCATTGAGTTGTTATGAAGGATATATTCTTTGAAAATCTGAAACTTTTTCTTGTAAATGTTGATTCGACGAGATCTTTGCTCCTGTTTTAAATTGAATTGGATGTGAAAGTTGACCGTGCCTTAAAATGGGATGAGGTAACTATTTTGTCTGTCCAGTTATGATTGGTTCGGTGCATTTGAAGTCAATGTTTTAACTTTATCAAAAAACATCAGTGTCTAGTTTTCGATCAAAGTAAGTCGCAGGCCGTTTGCTTTGTTAACGCGACAAAAGCTGTTTTTAAGTCGGTTGGATTCAGTTTGATATCTAATTTACACACCATTATACAACAAAAGTTCTTTTTACCTTTAAAACGTTTCAAGCAGGAAATTAATGATTATAAGAAGGCATGCATTTTATGAACAAAACGATGAAATGGCTAAACTAACTTCCATTCTAAAACCGAAAAAGGTTGTCGGATGTTTTGTCTGGAATTAGGAATTATAAAGAAAAAGCGAAAATGTTTGGCTTTGAAAGATTTGCGATAAATTAGTCTTTCAAATAAGAAAATTGGTTAGAATGGAAGTTCTTATTTCACATGACGCGTTTTTGCTTGTTAAGATTGTCATTCGTCGGTTTCCAATCTCAGAATTTTAATTGAAAGTCAACTCATTGCGTCGGGTCTTTTACTATACATTATTTAATGGCTATAAATTTTCATTGATTTTTTCCCTTAAAGTTTAGACTGCGGCAACTTCTTATCACTCGTAAAAAAATCCAGCGTTTGATTGGGCGGTGGATAGTTGAATTTTTGATAAAAATCTTGCTTCTCAGGAGATTTAAATGTTCACCTTTTTAACTGGCCTGGAACCTCATTGTAAGGAATCTAGCAAAAGTTATTTTTAGAGTTTATATTATCTACTTGTGGGTTAAAAGGGTGGCGCAAAAAGGCGGACCGTGCATCTAACGGTTACATCATCCTGCACCAATGTAGCTACAAAAAGAATCATTTTCGTTCTGAAGGAATGTGATAACAAGAAGTCGTTTTTCCCGTTTTTCCTGTTGTATCTTATCTTATCTTATCTTATCTTATCTTATCTTATCTTATCTTATCTTATCTTATCTTATCTAAACTTAACTTATCCATGAGGGACTATGTTGGCAAAATGGTTAAGTGAAAGACTCAAGGTGCAATGGTTGTTGGACTGGGACTAGCTGTTTGCCGCTATTTAGCGCGATAGACGCTGGGGTGGTGTTGACAGTGGGTAAACGGCCTGTGGCTATGGACAACACCTGTGGCTGCATCTTCATAGACGCTAAGAGTGTGGGGAAGTAGTTTGGGTGCAGTAGGGGGGGGGAGTAATGTTCTAATTTTGTAGAGTAGTCTCAAGCTGATATCAGAATATGAAGCATAATCTCTATATTTTGCCTTTTAACTTATCCTATCTATTTATCTAATTGCATCCTATTTTCTTGTTTATTTCCTTTAAACCATTTTCTTAAGATTTGTCAAATATATGAAGCATAATATTCAATTTACCAAGAATATCACCATTAGCATCAAATTTTACTGGAAAACCTGAATCACCCGTGAAATTCACATTCTTCAAATTGACCATTAATTTTTGTAAGTCGATTTCCCTTTTGTTTCGAAGCCAGGAGCATTCTTGCTTCGCTTGACCGGTTCTAGAAACGCAGCCAAGTTCTTCATGTAACGCGTACGCAATTGCATTCACTGCATCCATCACATTTGCAACTTTACTAAACGTATAATCCAATTCAACGCTTGAATTTGCGGTTAGATTTCTGCATTTCAATGTGTTCATCAAATACTCTTTGAACCACGGGTTAAGAGAGTATTTCATTGGCTTTATTTCTCTCACGTGATTCTTGAATTGTTCTATATTACCTTCCATTGGGATCAATCCCAGCATGCCTCCAATAACGTCTTCTCTTATTGTGAACACAAAATTATTCTCGCCCCAGGCCTCTGACGCAATCCAAGTTCTCCCGGTTAAATTTTGTCGCTCGGCCTCTTGTAGAATCGCTTGTGCCGATGGCCATTCGCAGAAAAGTACGATAACCTTTGCCTTTTCTTCCGACTTCAAATCGGACACGATTTGGCTGATCTGATTTTTCGTTGACTGCGAACTAAGGGTAACATCGAATAACGCCTCCACAGCTAAACATATATCAGAAGATTTCGCAGCTTCCTTAAAAGCTTCGATGCCCAACCGGCCATAGTCGTCCGAAGTGGCCACTGTTGAAATGTACGACCATCCAAAATATTTCACCATGTCCGCTAATGCCTTACCTTGGTACGTGTCCGGAGGTATCGTGCGAAAGAACGTCCGGAAGTTGAATTTATCGGACAAGGAAGGACTTGTTGAGGAATAGCTGATTTGTGGAAGGTCGAAAACATTCATTATGTAATTGATGCTCATTGAAATTTTTGATGATGCACCGCCAATCACCCCGACCACTGTCCGAGTATCATTTGACTGACAACTGCAAGTATTCTGTGACGTATTGGTGCTTTTGACCGATTTATGACGTAATGATTGCAATATCAGGGAGATATTAAATGCACGATCAATATTATTGTAACCATCACATATCACGTATCCAATTTTAACTCCTGGCAATATTTTCTTGTTGTTGTTTATCTTTTTAATTGTTTGTATCATGGCTTCGGACCATGTGATACCTGATTTGTTTATACGAATGCATCTTGTTGTCCCATCGGCCTTGTCTTCGCCATACCCACACAAATTCTTCTTACGACAATTGTCCGTCGCCACTTCAACATGAACTGGAAAGACGCCTGCTATCACTATGTCACTGTTTGTATCTAGTACTGGGCATTTCAAATTCATCATATCGTTGTATTCTATGGATGCGTAAACATTTCGAAGCATTCCGCTTGCAAGCAATAACAACATACACTCTATGCAAATCATCGCAAAATCTTTGATAGTTTTGATTAGATTTCATAGATCACGACAATTGGCAAAATTCTGACAGCTTCTTGTTGATCAAAACTGCCCTTCTCTCCTAAGGTTAATCTGTTTTTTCTTTACTGCATATTTTACAAATTCATAACTATATAAATAAAATGATGACACACTTTTCGCTTTCAAAGATATGATATATTTAATTCTAGAAATGAATATTTGCAAGAAGACCAATTAAAAAGCATTATCATTGAGCTGCCAACATACATCGATAGTTTCTGTTGCTTTATCACCACGATCACTCTATCATCAACCAGTTTTTTTTATTGTTCATTCAGATTAAGATCAATTCTTTGCTGCATTTTTATCCTTCGTTCAATGAAAAAGACTAATCATAGTGTAACAGACCGCAATTTCAAGCATCAATTTGAAAATCGCAGACGTGATAGTTCAATTTTCCACGCTGTGTGTATCTGTCAAGTAATTCGATGCTATATTAAACAATGTTGTTTGAAAGTAGCTCGAATCTTTGACTGTTTCTCTATGCTTTACTTGCATTCTTCGGATCGAAACTGCTATTTAAGCAATAAAAGACTCCTTTTGTTGTCTTTCAATCTGAATATTAAATGACTTCATCACGTCTTGCCATGTGCTTTAGTTTTGATTGATTCAAGCCATCGGAAATGGTCAACAAAGACAGATCTTTAATCAAAAGCAAAATCAACATCTCTCGAATCAGTTTTATTAATTTTTTATGATCTTCAAACTCACCAAATCTGCTTCTTGATTGGAAGAAAATTCTTGATGTTAACTGAGACTCGTCTAAAAATAGCAGACAAGGTCAATCAAACTTGAAGTCTTCAATGTTACCAACTGTGTCCTCAAATCTAGCGTATATTCACTTTCCTTCCTATTAGTGTAAAGCCAAAACTATGTTAAAAATTCATGTCTTGACACCTTTCGATCATAACCGTGTAAGATTCTGCATTCAGAGCAATGACTTGCATTGACCGGTTAAGTAAAATTGATTAAAACGCAACGGAAAGAGAGCTTCTTATTTACCAAATGTCTTTGAAGGCAAGAACAAACAAAATGCAAAGATAACGCATTTTCAGGCACTCTGTCATATGTTGACTCAATCAGCTGTTGCATTTGAATAGATCAATGCATAATTGACGAGATGAACAATCATCAGGTGAATTTAGGCCTACAATGAAGATACAGGATATCAATTTATGGTCTAAGAGTACCTGCGATTTATTCATTCTTTTCTTTTATTCATAATGAATGAATCTATTAGGATAGATTATTTCTTTACAGAAAAGAGCTATTCATCCTTTGCAATATATTAACAAATTCAACCACATTATTTCATATTCTTTATGATGACCAGAGTTTTAGATATAAGGAAATGTCTCCCTCGTTTTATGTAATACTTGCAATCGTTGCTCCGTAATGGATGTCCCACCCAATATTTGCATGCCTGTTTTGAACAATATCAAAGATCAACGAATGTCTGTTAATTGCTTTCTAGTCGCCCTGTCAGCAAAAATCAAATATATGAATTTTAATGTAGACAGATTTCCAGATATACAGATATAAAAAATTCCTGAATGAAACGTTTACTTTTTTGCGGGTCCATTCATACAATATAAGAACAGTTAATCGTAAATTGATGTTTAACAGCAAAAAAAGCTAGGATGATATGAAGAAAATAATAAAGATAGAATTAAAGAATATTTTTCAAAAATATTTTCTGAATAATTTTCAAATAAATCCCAATAGCATAGCAAATATAAGCTTAACTTCATCTAGCCGTATAAAGTAAATCATTCTAGTATTCAATTATTTCCTGTTTTTGTAAAATTTGTCAATTTCTAAACCCCTTACAAGTTTAAGCAATTATTCATTTTAAATTTATTTTTGCAAAGTTTTGTTTTACTTACTTTGGGTAATAGATTTCTAAAAATTCAGTCAAATTCATAAAAAATCTTGTTTGATGTTATTTTCTCATAATTTTATTGTTGCATTAAATTTGAATGTTCGGTCACGTTGAAAAGGATTTTATTGCCCTGAAAATATTAATGAGAACAGTTTTCACATCATTAGGATATTCCATCTTGGACACTTGTTTTGGAAGTTTTTCTCACAAAATCTTCTGAGATGTTAGCTACTTTTGTTTTTTTATTAGCTGTATTTACACATGTAAGGTTTAATGTTGCATTTCAACACCGTCTTGGCTTCCTTGCCTTATAAATAGTTTCGTTTTCTCATTGATTCTTTAGACTGTTTCTTTTTTATATTTAGCCAGATGACACTCAGAAAAGCTTTCCTTATTAGACAATCAAGATTTACTCACATCATCTGTTTAAAAAAAACAATATTTCTTGCTTGCTCCTTGCTACTTGGCCTGCTCGCCGCAGCTCAACTCGCAAACAGATTTTATGGATATTCACAATCCCATATATTTGTCTTCTTCAAGATTTTCCCATTCGCATTACTTCGAATACACACAAAACATTTCACCAGACCGAAGATAATCACTGCAATCTTTTGTTTTAATCTGTAATTTTATGACGTGGTTTTTTATTCAAATGTTATCCCCTAGAGTAATTCCCTAACAGGTCCGTAGTTTGTTCGCTTTTCTCCATCCGGTATCTTTGTTACCATTTTCTACCCTCCAGACATAAAGCAGAAATAGTTACAATATTATCTATGCAAGTCAGATCTGGTTCACCCCTTTGTCAGGGGTCAACTCCCTTATATTGATTGATAGCATTACATGGCTAAAAGATATTTCATAATCCCTGCCAGCAAATGCCCATAGTTTTCTACTCAACCTCCCATACTTGTCGAAACCCCATTTCAATGTCTGGATCATTACAATGCAGTCACCTCAAGCAATAGCCATTTCTTAACAGCCCCTGAGCCTTGGCTATATGCCCCTCTCACCCAGAAAGGAGAGCCAACAAACCTCCCCAGCGTACCTTTCCAGCTATGTAATAATTTTTTATTTCATGCTTTAATCGTATACAGCTCATTCATCCTCGGCTTTTTCAACATTAAATGTGCCGGTTTGAAATGCAAATAGAAATTGAGGATGTTTGCTTGCCTTGTTTTCGCAGCTTTCCTCGTATACTGTACATATGCATTTAATGTATAATGACATCACTGTTTCAACATTGCAGATGGATTTGTTGTTTGATTTAGTTTCTTATCATATGCAAGTTCTATTTTTCTTGCTAAACCTGAAGAACCGTGAGGGAGCTTGAATAAATCAGAGTGCGCTATAACATTTTGTAGGCTAGTTATATGATTCCTATCAAGTAGCATAATTTTTATGCTAATTTATTCCCTTTTTTTTCATCTTATTTGATTCACCCAAATGTTTTTCAATTTTCCATCTTAGCTTTTCTTTATTTTTCGGGCCACATAAATGCCCCGTTATATTTGGGCTGCTTTTTTGTGAAAACCCCAAATCAATTTCCATTAATCTTCGTCATTCGAAGTCTTTACCTAGGATTTGTTGATAGCAATCTGGGGGGGGAGGAGTTACCTGCAGCCTGTTTGCACAGGGTTCTGTGGCCCATTTCGACAGCACATCCTTATCATCAAGACGCCTGTTCTGAGCCTCACCCCATGAGATGTTAGAACCTCATACCTTTCATGTTGCTCTATGTTTTCATTTTGTTTCTCAGGCACATTTCGCATCGACCCAATCCTTGGAATTATTTTCACAAATGGAACAGTTGATCGTGAGAGGATTTCATTTTACAATTTGACTGTCATGGCCAAAGATGGCGGATATCCACAGAATTCAGCTGAAATTAATGTTTTAATCACAATTCTCGATGTTAATGATAATTCACCAACATTTGCAAATAAAACATATAACATCAAAGTGTATGAAAATGCCCCAATTGGATATGTCATTTCACAAGTAAGTTCTAGATGTTTTAATTGGTAAGCTCCTTTAACCGTTAATATATCCTGGATAACATTTTGGGGTTGCAGGAGGATTTCCTATACAAATTGCATATTTAATGTTATTTATAACCTGATTTAACGTTAGTTTGGCAATAGTGTGAGCGCTTATATAAACTAACTTTAAACAATTTTGGAAATTGCATTATGGAAGTTATTGATTGCAAGCGTTACATGCGCATTGATTTGCGAAGTAACAATCTTTATTAGATTTTTGAATTGATTGGCATTTTTGGATAGTTTAATTTCACTTGGAAGAGAATTCAAAATCTTTGGACCTAAAATGCTAATGGATTTTATACCATTTGTTCATGTTGATGTTTTCTTTTCAACGCAGATAAGAGCAACGGATGAAGATAGCGGAATTAATGGCAAAATATCATATGCAATAACTAGTGGTAATACTGGCAATGTATTTAGCATCAAATCTGATGGCAATCTTACAGTTGAAAGAAACCTGGATCGTGAATCTTTACAGCAATACCATCTGAAAATCAATGCCATAGATAGTAAGTATGATTGACTCAATACCGCATATGATGAGCAAAGAATCACCGTTCTGGAGATAAGTCGAAGGATGAGGCCCTCAATTGAAGTTAGCAGAAGGTAAAGCACCTTCTTAGAAATAATTTGAAAAAAGGAATTTTTGCCGAGCCAAACATATTTTTGTATTGTTGAACAATGGAGGATCAAGGGCGTTCTGGTTTAGACTCGAGCCTCGTGCTGCTGCCAAGTTCTTCTGCTATGCTAGTATTTTGAGCTTATCTTTCATTTTCCTGTCAATTTCTCCTGAGGTGCCTCTGATACCTGGCAACTGGCTGGTTGAAAGGCGTTTTCTCATTTGCTAATTGAAGGCCAATTTCCCCATATTTTCCCATATCACCAAGTGTGACGTTAGATATCCAACTTTACTTATTCGTTATTGAATTCAATATTTTTAGCTGGATCCCCTCAAAGATCAAGTGACGCTGACGTCATCATCCAATTACTTGATGTTAATGACAATAAGCCGGTATTCCAAGGTACTCCATATAATGCTGGCGTGCTTGAAGAACAAACTGCTGGCATCAACGTCATCCAAGTGAGTTCGCTTGCATAGTCTTAATTGATAAATGTTGATTTTGATCATTGTATTGCATAAGGGCAACTAGCTTAAAATGCATAGGATTGATGATTAAAATAGGCAAATAATTGATAGGAGTGATGTGAAGTTGAGTTATATAATAAAATGATATCATGAACATTTCGCGATATTTAAACAAATAACGTATCACAATTTGTTGCAATCATGTTACCTGATTTGTTGCTCTCATTTTATCATAACAATCGCATTTTTTCATCTTTGACAAAACGTTTTGATTTCTCGTATTTGGTTATTTGTTAGTAATGCTAATCTTGCTTTGCCATAGGTGAGAGCTACTGATGCTGATATTGGACAGAATGCTGCCGTCAGATACAATATAGAATCAACGTGGCCTCAAAATGTATTCAAAATGAATGAAACAAGTGGCCTGATAACAACTAAAGCTATACTAGATAGAGAAGTACACCCTTTATATAAGATCAATATTAGTGCAATGGATGATGGGAATGTGAAATTGATTACTTATGTGCTTGTGACAGTCACGGTTCTGGACATAAATGATCACGTGCCAATCATTAGGAATCTTCCAAACAGAACACGTGTAAGTGAAGATGCACCGTCCGGCACCATTGTGTTCCAGATCGATGTAAATGATTATGATGATGGTGAAAATGCAAGATTGTCTTACAGTTTAGTTTCAGGTATTTGCCTGCTTCTCACAAACATTTCTTAGGTTAATTTCTGTATGTTAGAGGTAAATTGGGTTCTCTAATTTCTTAGCGGAGAATGGACTTCAAATGTATTGGTATTTGCAGTCATTGTTGCATTTATACATAAGCTATTTGATATGGGGTTGAATGGAAATAATTAGGGATTAGACACAATATTAAACGTTCAGGAGAGACACAATTAGAGATGCAATAGTAAATGCGATTAATTGAGAAAATATATCCCTCTACAAGTTTTTAACAGTAATTTTTGTTAAAAGAAGCCTCATTTCATGAATATATTTCTTTTAAATCTCGTTCTTCATCTATAGGAGACAACGGACAGTTTTCAGTCACTAATGATGGCAAAATTGTTACTAAATTGCTATTGGATCGTGAAACAAAGGATTCTTATTCTATTGTTGTGAACGTTACTGATTATGGAGCACCACCATTGCAGGTCAGTCTCTTTATGTGCTCAACTTATGACGTCATCAAAATCTATTTTGAGTATCATTGTATGCATACTTTAAAAAAATTGCAATGTATTGATGCAATGTTGCATGTAAAATCATTTTTTATGTGTAGTCGTGTTGTGTTAGTTGACACCGATCAATGCATGCATCAGCTTGCATGTAACATGTCACAATTTGCAAATCTTGTGTTGTATTATCATAAATTTGTCTGGCTGATGTATACCTTAGAAAATCACACTAAAAAAGGTGTGATTTTGTAGCATATCTTTAGGAACTTAGGCCCATAGGCCTAGACACCAGTTCACTTATCAGCGACCGTCATTAGAAGAACCTTAAAACATTACAAAACATCAAATAGTCATAATGGCTAGACGTAATTTTCATTTGTCCAAAATTGGCACATTTATTTTTAATTCATTATCAATTTGGTCAAAGTTAAATCATCGTCTTTT
Source organism: Catostylus mosaicus (assembly GCA_964019065.1). Classification (NCBI taxonomy): domain Eukaryota; kingdom Metazoa; phylum Cnidaria; class Scyphozoa; order Rhizostomeae; family Catostylidae; genus Catostylus; species Catostylus mosaicus. The sequence continues at coordinate 15,050,543 of OZ025189.1, forward strand.
CAGTCTTTGCCTCATGGAATGAGCATATCTCATCAAATTTCCCAGATATTCGCCTTGAATTCTACGAATTGACTTTTTCAATGCTAGAAATCCAACGCACAATTCCTTTAATACTTTTTGGTTGTCCATGAATTAAACTGCAATTCTCATTCATATAATTATTTTCTTTTGAGATCATCACTTATGTAATACTGTTCTGTTTAATCTCGTGCTAAATCTTATTTTGTTCCCAGGTCTCTTCCACGCTTGAGGTGACAGTCTCTGACGTCAATGATAATGCTCCTAAGTTCGTACCAGACCCTTTGATAAACCCAGCTTGGTACACAAAGACAATCCCAGAAGGCATTGCTAGTTTGAATAAGACTATATTTATTGCTAATGCCACGGATGCCGATCAAGGTATGAATGGAGGTATTGAATACTCCATAGAAAGTGGAAATGAAAAAAGCCAATTTGCTATCAATCTTGAAACAGTAAGTTTGCATTTTTATGTCATAATTTTTTGTATGTTGAACTGCAATTTCATACTCTGAACCCTGCGCCGCAGTACCAAATCCACCAAACGCAACATGATTACCCATAACAGAGGGGAATACGCAGTAGCCTGAGTCAATATTTAACAGATACAGTTCTTTTTTTAAAAGTCTGCAACTATACCTGTATGGTACTTTGCAACAACTCACTAACGACTTTAGCCGCTAAGGGTTGTTGTGAATTTCCGATTTCTACTGATTGTCTCTATTCATGTGAAGCGAGCTTACTTAACCTTCAGCTTAAGCATTATTTTACAAAATTTCGCTGCAAAATGAAAGTTAGACGCCTTGCAAAAAGTTAGATTATCTCGAAGTTGGATTTACAGCCCCAGGACAAAGCTAGCATATGACGGAGAAGTTGCAAAAACATTTGCATATATTACAATGACCATTTAAACGTTATAACCTCGTGCTGATGTTGCAAGACTGATAACATTCTTGCATTAATCAGTATATAAAATATTAATACTATAAGAAATACTAGTTTAGAAGAAGAAGAGCGAATTACAATATTACTCTGAAGAAGCTTGTATGTCTGGGCGAAACATTAGTTATGTGATATAAGTAGATATAATAACAATAATAATAATGAATCTGGACATTTTTGCTGTGTACTCCTGCTGGCTTACGTTGTTCCTAATCTCTGTTGATGTCATAGTGCCTTATGTAATATCGTCATATGTTTGTAACATAGTGCCTTATGTAACATGCACCATGATTTTCCGCCATATTGACACCTCCGGGATTCTGTGTTCAACTGATCAGCAACAGGTACCGCAAAGCCTTTTATTTCAATATTTACAGGTTTGTTCATGATGCAATGTTTACGAGATGATGATTGTTTTATGATTTCATTAGGGAGAAATCAAAGTTGTTAAAATGATTGATCGCGAAGATCCCAGCATCAATCATAACTCAGTTGGGTATGGCGTGTTCTCATTGGTTATCAAAGCTAAAGATAAAGCCCTGATTGGCTCGAAGTTTGTTACAACTGTTGTAAGTCAATTTACAAAACCTTTGTTACTATGCCCTGTTATCTTTCACTGTTTGCTGTATATATTTAGTGCTCAATGCTAAGAGATATTCAGGCCCTACGAGGAGTTTGAGGAAAGCTATCGGACATTTTGAGAATGACTATGCAGTACCTCACAACTACAACACTCGTTTTCAAATCTCATAACTTCGTATTTTTGTTTTGATTTCTTCTATTAAAATTTAAGGTTATCTTAGGCCAAAAGCCATTGTGATGCACCATTGTGATATATTTTCAATCATTTCTGTCCTGAGAGAAACAAAAACCCAAAGAGAAGAATATGCAATTTGTATAATTTTTGTTTTAAACATTTGATTGCATTTTTAAGTAGCCATTTCTTACTTTGATTCCATCTTATCATACTTTGTCTCATCTTTCAGGTGACTATTTTAATCAGTGATGTCAATGACAATCATCCAACTTTTGCAAGTCCATTTTACCTGGCCGGTGTGACAGAAGGTGCCAGCATTTTATCTCCTGTCATCACTGTAACTGCAACGGATAAAGACATCTTGATGAATTCTAGAATTAAATACAGCATCGTTGGTGGTGATTCAAATGGTAAGCAGCATTTTGTGATCACGCAATCAATCAATTAATCAATAAATTAATGAATCAGTTAATCAATCAATTAATCAATCAACCAATTTATCAATCAATCAATCAATCAATCAAACAATCAAACAATCAATCAATCTTTTGACCAATCAATACTTAAAGCATTTAATCATTATAAAAGACAAGGGTAATCATAAACACGTTGAGTTGTGATTTTCATGCTGCAATATTTTTGGTGGAGCCAACCTTCATCACATGGTAATTTACACTAATTTACTAATTGAATTTTCATTTCTTTGTTAAAACCAGCAATACTAACTTATTGATCGCATGATCATAGTAAGAATAGGTTAGTAACAGATGACTTCCAGCTGACTGCTGCTTCTTTTTTCACCAGACGAATTAATGTCTTTGATATTTGTTAGTTATAGAGCAGAGCCAGAAAGATATTAGACTTCTCTAACTGCAGCTGTGATTAATGTTTAATGACTGTCTTTTGTCAATTTTTGTTTTCAGGTGACTTTACCATAATAAATGAATATGTTGGGACAATATCTGTTGCAAAAACAATTAATGCTGAAAGAATATCATTGTACAATTTGACAGTAATGGCCAAAGATGAAGGAAATTTGGCAGGTGGTATGGCCTTGAATACAACTGTAAGTGAAACCTTGTGCCTTTCATAATACTGCGAATCTAGTTGGATAATTGTTTTTTTTGTTATTCACGCTTGATCAGATTGATTTGATTTCACTTGATTTCAATTGATTGGGTGATTTCATTATTCTTATTGAATACATTGATTTCTCCTGATTTGCTCTTATTCTCTTGTTTAGCCTGATTTGATTGAAATAATTAAATTGTTTTGAATTTTATTCACTTCCTTTAATTTTGTCATTTTGGTTTTTAAATTGATTTGATGAATTTTTTTAATTTTCATTATTGATTCTCCTTTTACCAGTCTAATTGGATTGATTTAATTTTGTTTATTTGATAACACATCTTTATTGGATTTGACTGGCTTTATTTAGATTGATTTAACTGGTTTATTTTCATTTAATTTGATTTGATTTAATTCAACCCAAGCGATTCTTTTTGATGTGACTGATTTAATTTGATTTCATTTTGATTTACTTTGATTTGACAGATTCAATCTTATCTGATCTGATTTCATATCATCTGATGTGATTTGATTAATCGTCGCGATTCTTTTTGATATCATCTGATTTGATGTGATTTGATTTCAGGCGATCGTTCAAATACACGTTGGAGATGTAAATGACAATGACCCCGTATTCAATCAAAGTGTTTACCAAGCCTCAATTAAAGAAAATACCATTTCAAGAACTTACGTCACAAGAGTTTCTGCCAATGACCCCGATCAAGGAGCCAACGGAGAGGTCTGGTACGAAATTGCGTCAGGAAATACTAACAATGCTTTTGAGATTGATAATTCTACTGGCATTGTTTATGCAATTTCTCCAATTGATAGAGAAACATATTCAACGTATACATTGACAATAAAAGCAGAAGATAAAGGCACACCAATAAGTAGAAAGGTCAGAATTCATTTCATTCAATTTCCCTCATGCTTTTTTTTTCCTGAAAAGGTTTTCTTTGCTGGAAATTCTATTAAAGTTGAGTTACACAAGGTTCTTTAAAATTTGGCAAAGTTTTATCAAAAGTATTTTCGACCAGTTCACATAATAAACCAAAAAATTTGAAGTAGTTATTTTCTGATAAATTACTCATTAATGATATAATCACAGTTTATTTTTAGCATAGTGATCTAAATTGCTGTATTTGATATTTAGTAATAGGCTGCTGTTCAATTGGTATTTTTTATGCATTGCAATTATCGTTCTTTTTTAGATTAATGTAGATAAATGTGGCAAAAATGTTGTTCTTAGATTATGATTGAGATTTGAGGTATGAAAAGGGGTTTCATCAATGAAGTGGTAGAAAACCACTGAACATTAACAAGGAAGAACTGTTTGATGTTAACATTTTTAGCATCGGTCACTTGGAAGTTCCGAAGTGATTAATTACGTCTGAAGTGATGAGCAAAATAACTTTACATTTCAGTCGAGAAGCTGAAAACATTGAATTAACATTTGAAATAGAGATTTGTGAATGTGATAACTTCTTGATTATTGTTAAGCATCATTCTCATTACAGTCCACTGTGGATATTGTGATAAAGATCGATGATGTGAATGATAACCCAACAAAATTCAAATCAGCTGATTATTTTGGTCATATTCTTGAAAATTCTCCACCAGGAACTCAAGTGACCATGGTAGGCCTATTTTCCTTTTTTGCAATCTCGATTGATTTAATCTTTTTAATTGGATCAAATATTCTTGATAAATCATCTTTTTTATTTCAGAACTTTGATCTTTTCTATTTTCATTTGCTGATTATTCTCTCTTCTTTATTTCAAAACCAAGGCATCATCTGTTGACATCATTCTGATTTTGGCAGATTCTTTTAATACCTCCTCCAGTATTGAACCTGTATTGCGTTTAATTTGACTTTAAATGCACTAACTAGGAAATGTTAGAAAGCCTGAACAGGTTTAGTGTAAACAGTGTGAGAAATTAAGAAATTAGAAGGATCATTATACAGAGTTTATATTTATCTAAGTTTCCCTGAAATTGCATTCAGAATATTTAGCATTGCTTTCTAATAAAAAGAGGCTTAGCTACCTTTTCAAAAATTAATGTAGAGATTATAAGCATGCTTCAAATATTTTCCCCATTCTTATCGAATAGAATTGATTTAAGTTTCTATTTTGTTTCCAGACCACCGCAATTCAATTCAATGATGCTGATTCAAAAACGACTCCTGCAACTCTATTCCTAACTGGTAGGTTTCATTCATCTTTTTTTCTATTCAATATAAACGTTACAATTACAGATCAACTCTAATTATACTTAGCGTCAATTGCTATGCTACATTGCAAGACAACTAGGAAGATCAATATATCATGACCACACACTGACACTTGACTTAAACTATATACAAAGCGGTGGACAGAGGAGAAACGAAAAAGAAAAGAAACGATTTTCCCAACTTTGCAATCATTTTAGTTATGTTGGCCGTTTGCGTAAATGCATTGCAGATTCAGCGCAAGAATGTGTTTTATTAACATCACGTGGAAGATCTTTTTTACCGTATAATAGAAGTTGCATTTGTCTTTCTTTATATTTGCATCGTAAGGTAAAAGAATATCACCCTGAATCAAATGGGCTTAATCCTACAAAACCATTGAATATAAATATCAAATTCGTGGCTTGTTTTGAAGGACTTTTTTAGAAACCTATGCCTGAAATTGACCCCTTTGGAACTGTCTAATATTTTGAACTCAGACAGTTACAGCATTTTAGTTGATAAAACTTGATTTACCAACTGTTTTCAACATTTTTCCTATTCTCTGTATTTCTTCTTCTTTACAGCTATATTTTCTACTTATTTACTTAGCCGCTAGAGATTGCTTCTAGGCGTTTTCATTCCCAATGTTTATCTAATTTACAATAACTTTCTTCAGGTGTCGGAGCTGAGAAATTCAGCATCAATTCTTCATCGTTTGCAATCAAATCCTCATCAAACAGCAGCTTTGATCGCGAAACAACGGCAATATTTTATCTAAAAATGACAGTAAGAGATATTGATGGCCTCTCTTCGACTGCCAACCTCGTTGTGGTGATCAATGATGTCAATGACAACAACCCTACTTTTAATGTTTCGCAGTCAGTTGTAACTATGAATGAGAATTCTTCGATTGGCTATGATTTAATACGCATCATTGCACACGATAAAGATGATGGATCTAACGCTGTTATTTCATATACGATGCTGGGAGGAGATGAAAAGTTTATTTATAATCATACATCAGGTGAGTCTTCACCAAATACAAATCGATATCACACGTTGTAAAAGGATGAAATAAGAATAAAAATAAAAATGAAAAGTGAAAGACCATCATTTTTAACAGCGGGGAATGATGGGAAGAGACTGTGCAAATTCTTGTGTTTTACATGGCTCCCTTGAACTTTCAAGAAGTATGAACTTAAACCTGGTGAAATATGTCCAGATAAATCCATGAAAAAACAGGGTTTCTGACTTGGTATCCTCTTACTAAGAGAATTTAAGATGGTTTTCCCCTATCGAAAGCAAAATCATTCTTTATCTCTTCTGCATCACCAATCAGCCATTAAAAGACCTTGATCCGCAGTTCTATACATTTGATCAAGGTGCTAAAAAGTTTATTTTTGAGCCTCCCTGTTTCCCCGTTTTGCTCAATTGTTTAATAAAAATGATATTTTCCTCCTTAGGCATGATTCAACTCAAACAGAAAGTCGATAGAGAAAGCCAAGATCATTATAATCTTGTTCTGGTTGCAGTTGATCAAGGAAAACCCGCGCTAGAAGGCAGAACAACAATCAATGTAATCATAGGTGATGCGATTGATTCCGCTCCGTATTTCGATCCAACAATCGTGAATATAGTAGTAAATGAATCATTGCTAATCAATTCAATCATTTACACAGTAAAAGCGAAAGACCGTGATCTGAATGACGTCATAAGGTATAAATTAACATCAAGTCACGTGCAGGAAATGGAATTGATTCCAGCGACCGGGGAAATCAAATTAATCAAAAATTTAAACAGAGAAAACATATCAAATTATGAAATGACATTTCAAGCAATTGATTCAAATTCATTAAAATCTTCAGTTGATGGCCTAACATTGAGAATAAAAATACTAGACGTGAATGATAATGCCCCAATGTTTTTGCAGCCATTTTATTTAAATGACGTAGTTGAGAACACCCCAGATGGCACAATTGTGATGTCAGTTCTAGCAGTCGATCAAGATGAAGGTGAAAATGGGAGAATAACCTACTCGATAAAGGAAAATCTTTCGAATTTATTACGAATCGAAGCAGAGAAGGGACTTATTAGCAAATATGGTGTTTGGCAGACCACACCGGGTGGGTTTCTCAATTTTACGGTGATAGCAAGTGATGCTGGTAAGCCAATGAAACACGGATCCGTGAATTGCAGTATCAGATGGGTTGCTGTTAATGCCGTTAATCCAAGGTTCAATAAATCATTGTATAGCATTGTTATAAGTGAAGATACAAAACCTGGAACAGAGGTTATTCAAATGACTGCATACAAACGAGGAAAGGTTGAGCCAGTGACGTATACAATCACAGGGGGACAAGGCAAATTCAGTATCGATAGTATCAATGTAAGTATTGCAAATTGATGAAATGGACACAAAATTTATAGGTTTTGTTTGCAATCTTAGTATTAACCAATCCCTTTTGAAGACTCGGTTCAATGATTGACTGATTGAACCATTGATTGGTTGGTTGATTGATTGATTGGTTGGTTGATTGATTGATTGATTGATTGATTGATTGATTGAACGATTGGCTAGTGCATAGACTGATTGAATGTTTAATCAGTGACTGAGTGATCGATTGGTTCATTATTGATTATTATATATTTGATTAATTGCATTATTGTCCTTCTTTATTTATCTGTTTTGTTAATTAATGCCTCAGTGATCTTCTCAAAAATGATTAATTTATTGATTGGTTGATATTGATCAATTATTTGATTAAGTGAGCGAGTGATTGCTTAATTGATTGATTGATTGATTGATTGATTGAAAATCGGAGAACAAGAACGGCGATGAACCACATCATGTTGACTTACAGTTCCGATACAGATTGACAAAAATGATGTGGTTCATCGTTGTTCTTGCTTTCCGATTTTTAATCGGATTTATTAATTGATTAATTAATTGATTTATTGCTCGACTGATTGATTGATTGATCGACTGATTGATTGATTGATTGATTGATTGATTGATTGAGTGATTGATTTATCGATTGATTGATTGATTGATTGATTGATTGATTGATTGATTGATTGATTGATTGATTGATTGATTGAATGATTGTTTGATTGCTTAATTCATTTGTTATTTGTGGCATTAATCATTTGGTTGATTCCTTGCTTCTATGATTCATTGATTATTCATAGACTAGTCCTAGTCTTAATGAGCCTTAACATTCATGTTTCTATATTGATAGGGAGTGATTCGTGTATCAAATCCTCTTGATCGTGAATTATACGATCGATTTGCAATCACAGTCACCGCAACAGACAATCAATCACCTCCACAAATCGGCGTTACGTCAGTAACAATCACAATCACAGACATCAATGACAATGCTCCAAAATTCTCATCAAATGCGTACAAATTTTCAATCAGTGAAGATGCCGGCCAATCAACTGTTGTTGGAGTTGTTGTTGCAGCTGATCAAGATGCTGGGAACAATAGCAAGCTTAGCTATTCAATTCAATCAGGCAATGAAAGTATGTCTGCTGCTTTTTATGCTCTTTCTTGTGGGTAGTACTTGACACATGCCTTGGGATGTTGAATATTGTGCATACCTTGATGCTGGGCGTCGCCTTTCCCCTCTGCAATTTTGATTGAAATGTGCTTTGAAATAATTTTTTTCTATATGCTCATAAAAAATTACAACTTTAGTAAGAATACAAACTACAAAGGTACCACAGTGAGCATAGAACTTCATAACAACCCTATAGCATTAACAATTAATATTGAAAGAATGACCGTAGGTTTTTTATTCACCTATATTAAACACAAATAGGCACTAAATTTAATACTCCCCCATTCCCCATCATGTGGAGATGATTGACTGTTTTAAACCAAACTTTTGAAGTTTTGACAATACGAATCATGTCTCAACAGCGCAGAGTATTTGACAATGAATAAAAACTTGTGTGCATGATTTGTTTTTCAATAAAAGCACACAAGAAAGAGTACAAAGTTAAAACAAATGCACGTTTAGAAACATTTTTACAAAGGTAGGAAGACATTACAGTCACACGGTCACTAGCTGGAAAAAGTTCCATGAAAAACAATAGAAAATCTCCTATGCCACACCCAAGCAATGCCTATTTTCTAATGTCTTGTGAAGAAGGTTTGTTTTTGCCCGGAGGAAGGTTGGCAACGTTTCTGGACTTTTTTAATTTCATGCTTAATCTTTCTGCTGACCAACATTCTCTCCTTGACAAAAAGTTCGTTCTAAGTCAAAAATGTTAATTCAATTGAATACATTTACAATTTTGAGCTTATCGATTATATTTTGAATTTGGTTGTATTCTTTTTTATTTTATTTTGGTTTTTATCTGAATTAGCTTTATCTTATAATTTGATGTTTTATCTTAATTTTGTTATAGGAAACTGGTTTTCGATTAATTTAGTTAATGGAACCATTAAAACAATACATACATTAGACAGAGAAGAGCAAGAAGAATTTCAACTGACTATTATGGTAAAAGCTTTTGACTTCCTTGCATATACAATGCATAATTTCTAATTTCATCAAAACACCATAAAATCTTGGAAAATTTTTAAATATAAAAATTAAACGAACTTATTCATTGATTGGTGGATTTGTTGATTCATTGATTCAGTAATACATTGATTGATTGATTTATTGATTGATTCATTGACTGATTAACTGATTGATTGATTGGTTGACTGATTGATTGATTGATTGCTTTATTGATTAATTGATTGATTGATTGGTTGATTGATTGGTTGATTGATTGATTGATTGATTGACTGATTGATTGATTGGTTGATTGATTGATTGATTGATTGATTGATTGATTGATTGATTGATTGAGTCAGGCATTCATTCATCCATTCATTAGCTGAGTTGTTGATTAATTGATTCAATAAAGTATGGATTGATTGATTGATTGATTGCTCAATTTATTAATTGATTGATTCATTTATCAAGCAGTCAATCAGTTGAATAATTGCATGATTATTGTGTTCTTAGGCTCGTGATCATGGCTCAAATTCTTTGAACAGTACTGCTTTGGCCACAATCACAATATTGGACATAAATGATAACACCCCAACATTCGCCAAACAAATTTATAACATATCAGTGGATGAGAATTTGCCTGGAGATACTCAGGTATTTGCAAACGAAAATAAATCTATTTTATGACCTCATATAATCAAAATATTCAAGATAACCTTCACAATTCAACAATTTTTGCCGAATAAACTGAAAGAACATAGATGCTTAGCAAATGATGACCATTATTTAAATTGAATTGGAGCGGCTGTGTTATAAGTAACTTCATACGGGTTTCGTTCCTAACAAATGACTGTTTTGCTCGAAAACGCATGAATAAAATCAGAACTACTAAAGCAGAATTTCATTTGAAAAGATTGCTATTTCTCATCCAATATTTTACCTTCTCGGCAGAAATCATAGACCAAAGTCCTAAGCTAGAACTGTCAGCCTAAACATGATCGTTCCCTTTTAGATTATTTGCCCGACATGTTAACATTTTTACAATATAGTTTTATTAAGTCATCTTTAATATTTCCACCAATTTCCTTTTTACATTGATCTGAACAGAGCCGTAATTCCTCGGCAGGACTCGACCTAATCCTTAATCTTTTAAGCGCATTTATTTCGCAATCTTTACGTCACGTTTCGGAAAAATTTGAGACAATTGCATTACATAGTGTTTCAATGCGTTCTGTCAAAGATAAGACATTTGCACCTCTGAGAGGGGGGGACGTAGGAGGATACTGCGGAAGAAAATGAGAGAAGTGTCTTATTTAATGCGATCGACCATGAAATAAACTTGAACCAAGTCAAAATGTCAGCCAACACGGAATCTACTCATGTTGCAATTGTCCAGCCTGGATAAAGTTCAATTAAGACAATAAAAGTAGGCATGTTTGACTTAAGTATTTGCAGGTCATTACGCGAAGTCAAGCTTCGAAACGACGTGCTTAAATCCGTAAATCAAGTTTTAAGAATTGTGGAAAATCTTGTTGACGAAAGATTGAGAATATTTCGGGGAGCTTCTGTTAGACATGAATCTCTCGTCTCTGAAGCTGACGTAGTTTTTTTGGCAATATCTCTATCATGTCAAAAATGAGACAAAAGAATTTTATGATTTATTGGCTACCGATTGAAAAGTTTTTGGAAACAGTAGAAATAAAAAAACAGTGCCCAGATTGTGTCATGATTCTGTGACTAATTAAAAATAAGCTTATTACTTTATGTCTGAGGATCGTCGCATAATTTTTTGATAGAATTTGGTCTCTGTTTCCCTGGTTTAAAAAAGTTGATCAAATTTAAACCTCAAAACTGGCAATAAATGTTCCCCTACTTCTCAAAGTTTCCCGTGATTTTTCAGTGGTTTTCCATGGTTTCCCGTTTTTTTCTGTGGTTCTTCGCAGTTTCCCGTAGTTTTCAATCGTATCCTTTTGAAATACCATGATCTTTCTCGCGCACAATTACCTCGGATAGTATAGTAGACTCCAAATTTTAGAGACTCCATGCCGCAATGAACTTGTTTATTTGCTTTCAAACATCTCCTTTTTACGATTCTCTGATTTTTTCATTTCATTCACTTGGTCTACCTTAATTCTCCTGTTGAGAGATCAACTCTTTTTATCTATTAACAATGTTCGCTTCTAACGCATCTTCAATATTAATTTCCAATGTTTCTTATTGAAATATTCATTATTAATATGACGTATTAAAAGCAAAGCAAATGCCTGTTGTTTGAATATCAATTATTTTTTTAATTTGCAAAACAGTCCTGCAGTTTCTCTTGCAAATTATGTTTTAAAATGAGCATTTGTTATTGTATATGTCAGGTATTGCTGATGACTGCTACTGATGGAGACAAAGGAAGAAATGGAACTGTTTTCTACTCTATCATATCAGGCAATGAGCTTGGCCATTTTTATATTGGAAGTAAGTTTAAAGTCACTATAGTGTTACAGTGTTTAATTCCATAAAGCTAGGACCCAGACCCTTTATATCACAACGAAAACAAGATTCAACCCCCAAAGTGGAAGCCATGCAAAAACAAAAAAATCAATTAAATTAAGCTGATATTTCCCTCTGGCATAAGGGGCTACTGGAGATTAGTATCAATTATGAATTACAAATAGTTTTCATAATCAGATATACTCTATTTTCACTGTCTGTTTGGGGCTGCACCCTGCTTTATGCGACTACATATAGCCACTTGGGAAAAGTGCAAGGTAGGTATAGTAGACCCAGGCTGGAAACAAACTGTCTTCTACAACCACAATGTTCTACTTGCAAAAAATTAATTGCTTTGTGTGCTTTGTGTGAGCCTATGAGGCGTTTTCAAAGCAACGTCTTTTATCTAAGATGTCTTAGGTTTAATGTAATAAGATATGCAAATTGTTTATTGATTTGACTTACTGAGAAACCTTGTTATTTTAGGGACAACTGGTGTGATAAGAATTGCAAAAGTTTTGGATTATGAAACTACAGAAAATTTTAGTTTAAAAATTCGGGCAATTGATGATGGTTCATCATTAAATCGATCATCCATTATTGTTGTTCTGGTTCATGTTAATGATGTCAATGATAACAAACCAAGGTGATTTCCTTTATTTTCTATTACTTTACTACTTTATCTTTCCTATATTTACGGAATTAACAGAAACTCAGAATTTTGATTGAGGGTCCATGGAGAATGAATTTGCAATATTTCTCTGGGTTTTGCAATTTTTAACGTTAACAGCTGCAGTCTTGCCAAATTTTCGATGTAAATTCTCACTTTTTTCATGAACAAGAGTCATTTCAACCTTTTGGCAGTTCCTTTGCCATGCCCCTCCCACCCCATCTTGCATCAAAGGGATTTTAAATCATTTTTTTTTTCTTTGGCTTCTTCATTGGTTACCGTCACACTAATGAAGATTTTTTTACATTAATCGCACATTGTACTCTGACATGTTTGTAAAGATCATGAGTTTGAGTTTGAATTGTATTTGATTCATTTGCCCACTGGTTCATTTATTGTTTTGCTGTGTTTCCCACCCAGTTGGTTTCCATCTCCAAGAAACCGTCCTGAACCTTACACTTCACACTTCAAATATGAAATTATGGTTCTATATTTCAAATTTCATCATTTAATTTATTTTCTGTTTTCGCATTTTTATTTTTCAGATTCCAGTTGCCGGCTTATTCCTTTTCTGTTGAAGAAAACAATCCTATTGGCTACCTTGTGGGTCACGTGTCTGCAATTGATGATGATACAAATCACAATGAAGTGTTCTATAAAATTCCAAATATTGTCTACAATTCAGTTTTTCACGTTTCTAATAAAAATGGGACAATCACGTTGAAACAAAGTCTGGACCGTGAAAAAGTTGAAATCTACGTTTTTACATTGGAGGCTTTCAATAAAGATCAAAATGGAAACGAATCATTGAAATCATCCGTAGAAGTATGTTTATTTCATTTCACTGATATTTCATTTTATATATTGTCTACTTTCATTAAAATTTTAAATCATTGATAGTTAAATAATAGTACTAGATTGCCTTTGTAAGTATGCAACTTTAAATAATACTGACTCACGAAAAAGAGGACAATAATTGTAGAAGATTTAAAAGAATCAAAAATGTGCCTCAGTGTAGATATCAGAAGGCATAATAGAGGAGAAAAGACAGCATCTGAATAGATTATTGGTTTGAGTAACTTCGGTAGACCATTCCCAGCCCAAGGCAGACCTCTAAAAAGGACGATAAATTGAAATGAATAAGAAAGGGCAATTGAGAAAAAATGAAGATAGATTGAAATAAGAAAGAAAGATCAATAGAAATAAAAAAGAAAGATAGATTGAAATAAGAAAGAAAGATACATAGTTTAATGCTGTTGTCTGTCCCATTTTTCCCTGATCAAACCGAGCTGTATTCACTTTTTAGGATTAAGTAGCAGTTAATAATGCTTTTGAAGTCATTTGATCCCACTTGAGTTACCTTAATAGTATCTTGAGATTCAAACGATTTGTTTTCTTATCCTAGTTATTAACCATCTAACGCATTCTTTCAATCAACAGGTTACTGTTAGGGTTCTCGATCTCAATGACAACATTCCGAAATTTCATCCTCCATTTTGTTGCAACGTTTCTGTTTCTGAAAATGTCAAAGTCGGGACAAATGTTCTTCGAATTTCTGCTTCTGATTCGGATTCTGGTTCAAATCAAAAAATTGAATACCATTTTGCACATGCAAATAAATTCAGTATGTTTTGCTTTATAGCTAATTAATTTTGTTTCATTTGATTCCGTTTTTAATATTCAAAAATAATTTTTTCAGAATCATTTTTACTCTTTCAAATACGACCATATGCACTGATGCCAGATACCATCATGTATCTTTTAAGTAGACCTACCTCTAGATTCTTTGCAAAAACCATGGTTATGGCTGTCCTTTTTTGTAATGCAGTCATTCTTTTGGGACAATTTTATGTCCCTTTTTCTCCATTACGTAATTTCATGATTGATGATTTCACATTCTTTGTCAATAAAAGCACATTTTTTATAAAACTGAAACATTTTGCCACTTAATAACCCTTGAACCAAAATGTAGAAAGAATTTACTAAAAAATGACAAAAACCTTTAATTTTTTTTTAAAGGCAACAAGACAACTTGTTTAAAGAATTGTTTCATTTATCTTTTTATGTTTAGTTTATTTTTGAAGTTCACTAATTTGCAAGATTCTAGCTAAAGACTATCTTCATGATTATAGATGACTTTGAAATCGATGCGATTTCTGGCGATTTGAAAGTCATGAAATCATTAGACCGTGAAAGAATTGATTATTATGAAATGATCGTTAATGCAAAGGATCATGGGAAACCTGTGATGTCATCAAATACAACTATTCGAATACAGATTCTGGATGTTAATGACAATGCGCCAATATTTGCACCATTGAACTTGACCATTATTCCTGAGGTATGTTTTTTCATCTTCGCCCCCTGACCCCTACTGGCTCCGCCCGTGATTGCAAGTAAATTATGGCATGGGTTCGATTCGTCAAATGACGCTGGCGTAATGTGACCTTAGAGTGGTATTTGTGTTAGAAGTCACTGACGTGTAATTATTGTTATCATTATCAATAATCTAGCATTTGAAGAGGTAGCTTATTCACAAACGAACTCAATTAAGACCGTTTATGATTCAGGCCTATCATATGATTGATAATCGGGCACAGAATGCAGATGTTGCCATTTGTAGATATTCATGTAATTGTCTTGTCCTACTACTAGAAAGTTCAGAGAAGGTTCATAATTCATAGCTCTATGGTTCATTGCTGTATATCCTTTTTCCAACTACAAACTGTAAGAATCTTTTCGTTCATTTTTGCAGGACACTGCAGTTGGTAAAGTTGTTGCAAGAGTGAATGCCATTGATGCCGATACAGGTTCAAATGGAAAAATTGTTTATGAAATATTAGCTGGAAATGAAGATGGATCATTTACTTTATCACCAAACACAGGAAGAATCAAAATTGTAAATGGCCTTGATTTTGAAAGGCAAAAAAGTTACAGCGTACGTTCGTTTTTATTGTTGCATTTTCTGAATGTTTATTATTTTATAATTGCAGGGAAAAATAATAATCTATCATGGCCGCTGTGCCCTTGCGATATCAAATGCTTAGGCCCATTTTATGTTTTCTTTTATATCAAGTTTATATTCACCGCTAGGTCAAAGCAGTGAGACCATCATATAAGACTGTCATTTTAGATATTTGGTTATTGGCAACTTGTTCTTACCATTTAAAATTCAGCGGTTAAGATAAAGTTCAAGGGTAATTGCTAATAAAGACATGGTACAATCTAAAATTTGTAAAATAGTACCTTTCATTGAGCCATGAATTAGAAATGCCGAGCCATTTCTTGATGTTTTGAAGTTTGCAAGTTGCTTATTGGTTGATTTTCAAACGAGCACTTTTGTTTGACAAAGTTGTAAAACTCTTAGCCACAATAGCACGAAAATTACGCACTGTCAGATGATGAAATTCGCTAGGTGTTTACTTTTATAAACTATCCCTTCGACGCACAAAATAGACAAGTTGAAGGGACAAATCTATGCAAGAATTCCTTGACGCTCTGAACGAGGAGAACATCTTGTGACTGGAGCTCATGGACACCTACGCCTTGTCCCCTATATTGGTGGGGGTGGTGCTCTTTTGCTTCCTACGAGTATTTTTTTATGCGACACTCTACAGAGCACGAGACGTATTTAATAAGTAAATGTTTTATTTTAGCTACAAATCATTGCACGGGATAATGGTGTTCCAAGTATTTCATCAATTACAACATTAAATATCAACATAACTAATGTCAATGACAATGTTCCAACTTTTACCCAGGTTTGTTTGTTTTTAAAAATTTCTTATTCATGACATTTTCTTTGATCTGTTCCATATCATCTGGTTGGGGAGAAAAAGGGTCGGATAGAACAGTCGTTGTCCTCGATTTGCCGTGATTGGCTATCATTAGTTGCAGGGTGTTATTAGGTGGGGGGTGTAGCAATTGCCCACCCTCCATCGTTGCTTGGGAGGCACTCAATATGCTGCCATGTATTTTTGTCTGCCATTTTTTGATGATTGTTTATAGTAATGCGATTATGGTAGGAGGCAGAACGAAAGCATTATAAGCAAGGGAATAACATGTGGAAGAGTTGAACCATTTGCTTTAGGCCAGGGGGTATTCATGTCATTCAGATATTCCGTATTCATGCTATCTCCTTGCTGGAAAACACAACAATTACAGAAACTTACTGCAATCCCTCCCCTTGCGTGATGCAATGTTATAAGATTTCTTGAACAAGACATCGATCGCATCATACATCTAATCAATCAATCAAGCAATAAATCAACCAATTAATCAATTAATCATTCAATAAATTAATCAATGAATCAGTTAATCAATCAATCAATCAATCAATCAATCAATCAATCAATCAATCAATCAATCGTTTATCTAATCCAAACAGGCAAAGACTTCTGCATCAATCAAAGAAAATTCACCAGTTGGTACCTCAATTATGACGATTTCTGCGTCGGATTCAGACCAAGATCCAATATATTACTACATACAAGGTAATTTTCAATATACTTAATCATTTATTAATTCATATTCTTTATTATTCACTACTTTGTGGTTTCATCATAATTGCTCTATCATCACCATTATTATCATCAATTAAAAACCAATTACATTTTTCAATTTGTTTAAAGATATCCATTGGCACCATATCTAGTTTTTGATAGTTAGAATACGTTAAGGCATTTTAAAAAGTTCGTTTTACTTATTTGAGTTTATTTATGTATTGCACTGTAATGCATTGCGTTGTATGGTATTGTATAGAATTGCATTGTGCTTTTCTGTACTGTATTGTATTGTATTGTATTGTATTGTATTATATTTTATTGAATTGCTTTGTTTTGTATTGTATTGAATTGTTTTGTATTGTATTGTTTCGTATTGTATTTTATTGTATTGTATGGTATTGTTTCGTATTGTATTTTATTGTATTGTATGGTATTGTATTGTTTTGTATTTTATTGTAAGTTTTACCTTTGTAAATTTCACCATAGTTATTTCACTGAGCAGCATTAACATTAAGCAAAGCCAGATATTGCACAACAATTTCATTGGCGCAAAATAATCAAGCATATTTATTCCCTCAAACCCAGCGTTTTTCAAATTTTTCAATTTCTTGGTATTGTTGGTTGTTTCGATCTTAGTGGGAAGAGAACCCCAAATTTTAGGACCTTGAAAGTCGAGTGGTTTGACATGATTTGTAATGACAATACTTTTCTCGAAAGGTCGGTTCGCTTTTTCGTATAAGATCGTCTTTGATCGGAATCGGGTTAGGATTAAAAAGAGTTTTTGAGGCTTTAGGGGGTCGTTAGTCGATCAGCTTTATGGATGAAAATTGGCCCAATCGTCAAATTATCCCTGAGTTAATTGAGAAGTCAAAGGGAAAAGAACAAACTTATTCCGTCTTTTTCTCTCTCTCCCTCTTCTCTTTACCCCCATGTCTTTTTATAAAGCGTGGATGACCATGTCTTTTCGCAGCTTCTATTCCCTTGTTCTCTTCAGCTTTTCCAGCTCTTTCAAACTCCTGTTTTGCCCTTATGGTACACCGTTTCTGTGCTCGAACTTTCGTACGAACAGCAGCTATTTCGTTCAACTTGAACAATTCTATTTATTGTATTTAAATTATCTTGCATGACGTCATTAAGATGAACTGTTCTAAACCATTTGACCGGATTGATTTAAGAAGTTTTGATCCGCAGGTCAGTCGTGTCTAATTTTGTCCGGAAAATGTACGAAATCACATAAATTAAATCACTTTGAAAGTGGGTCAAAGGTGCTGAAGGCCTTCTAAATCGTGCATCCTGCCCTGCTTCTCATTTCACCTACGCGTTTTTCAAGAACACACCTTTTTAATAAACTTCAACCTGAGATTTACCCGGAAAAGGGAACAATATAAGAAACAAAAGAGGCTGAATTTCAACAAAACTTAAGAAATTAAAAATGCCAGCAACGATTGAAACATTGCAACAAAACATTAGAGGACAATAAAAAATATTGCATTAAAACAATGATAAAAAACATATTGTAATATAATTGGTTGAACAACATCGATATCTTTTTTCTATTTTAAAGTGCAATACAGAAATAGAAAACAAACTTAGGAAAACTTTAGGTCGAAATAATTTGAAAATAAGAAATACCAGGCTAAAGCTGGAACATGGATCGTGTTTATATTTTCAAGCCTGTCTCACATAAGCCCCTAAGGAAACGAGGTTACCCGCAGGAAACGAGGTCACTTTGATGCGACCTTCCAACTTGTCTGCAAGCCGTGAAATGTTACGTTTCAGACAGAAACAGGATAAAACTACAAAATGAAGATATATTTCAATTAGGCGCTTATTAATAATGCATATACTATATCAAACTAAAGGCTTTCACCGTATTACAGAGAGTTTATTCAGGGTGCATCGCATTTTTTCACATGGCAACCATGTGAAAAGCGCCTTGTTAGTTTTATATTAAATCAAACTTTATATGTAGGAAAGGAAATAATAAGATTTTTGCTCTGGTAAATTTGAAAATATTCAGGAAGCTCTAATGAAACTTCTTTTTTTTGGTAGAAACTTTTCATAATAAACTCAAAAAAAGTAGTTTGGCTGCTCAGCAGCTGAGAGACACTAGTAATGGTTCAAAATGTCATGACATCGTTTTAATGTTTTTGGAAGATTTTTTATGATGAATCAATTATACCAAAGCAGGGAACTAAAGTCCAATTCTTTGTTTTTATTTATGTGAAAAGTGTAGACCCCTTTAGGGGATTGGAATAGGGCAATTAGCATAAAATTAAAAATCTCTTGCATTCGGCGATGTCAAACTATTTTTAATGAAAGATAATTGGGTGAATTGAATTGACTTTCTGATAGAATGAATTGAATTGAATTGAATTTATTATGTCTTGTGCTTGTTACAAATAGATTATTGATAATTATTTGCATCATGATTATGATTCAGTTTGGGAAATTCCCATTTTAAATTGAAACTCTTCAAACCAATCAAAAAACCTCTACATTGATGGCCTAGTCAATTTACCACAATTACGCAATCATGACTGCAATTATGCACGTGTCTTTAGAACGCAAACGTCAGCAAATTTCCAAGAACCGCCAATTCCCTACCCGGACATTTTGTGCATCTGAGTCAACATTGATGTAGGTGGTTGAAGTGATGTTTGAGAAAACGTAAGAATGCTGAGCAAAAAGGAAACTAAATGATGTAAATGAACAGCATGATTGTTCCTTGTTCTAGCAAGTGCTAAAATTTTCAATCAATTATTCGCAAGAAATGATTCTGTTTTGAACAAAATGATTTATCTTCCCTTAGCTTCAATTTTCCAAATTTTGTCGTTTTTTTGTGTTTTCCCTGCCGAGTTGCGTCGTTCTTATTAACAGTCTACAAAAATAGTGCTTTCCTTAATGTTTGAGGCTTAATTACTTTTTTAGTTTAGAATTGCTGTTTATCATGTTTTTAAACGGTTGATCCTCCATAAAGAACCATTAAATATTTAGTTCAATCAATGGATGCTGCAAGAATCAATTCCGTATAATGATTCATGCATTTTAATAAGATTTTCTTTATAAGAAACGCAGTATTTGGATGGAAGAAACGTGAGTAACTTCTAGAGTTGAACGGGCGAATATCAGAGAATAGCTTTTCCCACCCTTTTCCAAGCAAGAATTATAAAGTATTTCTTTATATTCACCTTATAAGTTCAGGCAGGGAGATCTCGATACACTTCAGGGCAAGGGGGTAACACTTGTGGCAAAATAACAGGCTATAACATTGTATCTGAGACACGAAAGGCAATTGCAAATACCTCCCCCCCTCCCTGCTCTCATTTGATGAGTGATGTAACTCTCCTGATAAAGACATCCCTCTTTTAGCAACTTTGCGGCCCTTATGCGCTATCACATATTAACAGTTTAACGAACTGTTAAGGAAATTGAATATTGAGGTTTGGCAGCATTTAAGAATTTTCCAGTTCTGAATTTGAACACGATTAGTTGACGGGCCTAACCCTGAATTTCAAATCATGCAAAATTCAGTAATAAAACACGTGTTGGCGAATATGTTTATTTGGTTTTTTACCATGTCTATATTACCAATTTGCTTTTCGAAGTAATTTCGAGGTTTTTGAGTCAACATTTGAAAGGGCGAACCTGTCATGAGGTGATGTTACGTCATTAAGTTTACTTCCTGGTCGAATTTAGTTGAATTGTAAATGCAGAATTCCCCTTTGATCAGCAATTTTGCGCATGCGCTTGCGTTAACATCTGGATATCACCTGAGCCCGTCTTATGACAAACGCTGGGCAAAGTGAAAGCATAATATTGGACACAAAGGAAAAGGAAACGTAATCTTTCCCACAGAGATAAGGTTAAATACCTGGTGTATGTTCTAAGTTTGACAGTTGGCTACACGCCTACGAGCGGTAAAGGCAGTTTGTGGAATAAACCAGAGCGATGAGGACATCAAGTTTTAGCCACGTTTTGGAAAGTATGAAGTTCTTCAGAAAACCTCTTTTGAAGGCAAGAAACAGATTCTTCTCGCAAATTCAGCTGTACGATCCAAATGCAGAAATCGGAGTGAACGTCTCAAACATAAATAGATCTGATATTTTGCACGAGGGAATTATCAAAGTGCAAAGTAGAGGGTTCAAACGAAGAACAAACCCTCGAAGTTGGAAAGAAATGTACGCGGTGTTAGAAGAATCAAGACTGTTCCTTTATGATAAAAAATATGATGAAACACCAAAGTTTATTATTACATTAGATGAATCAGTTGGAATATTCAGAGAAGACATTGAATGCAGAGGAATTTGTCATTGCATTCGGTTGGAAAGCAAGTATTTGAACTGTTCAATGTGTTCTGATAACGAAAACGATAGAGACACTTGGATGACCATGATGCTAACGGTGATTACAGAGAAAGTATTGTCAAGATCTGCATCAAGGCAGAACATCAGGTATTCAATGTATTATTAACTGGCATTGATGCCAATGCAAGGCAGTTTTTGCACGATGATGATGCAAGTGATGTGTGAGAGCCCAATAAAATGAGTTGAAATCACTGGACAATTGCCAAAGGCTTCTCCTTGAATAGTTATTGTGGCCGGTGAGATGATTTCACGTTTATTGTTACGAGTATTACCATGGATTAGGTGGAGAGAACAAAGGCCACGCGGAGATCGATCAGTGTGCATGTGCTTAGAATATTGATTAAATTTTATTGATATTCTAAAAAGCTTGTTTAGCGCTCATCCAATATTTTGAAATACCAACAAATTAAGTAGTGTATTATGTACTGTGCTTAATTTAAATATTGGACAATTATGAGATAGGGGAATGCCCATAATCCGCAAATGGGTTGTTGCCATTAAGAAAATCACCATTAAATGAAGTCTTTAACAGATTTTCCTTTAACAAGAGCTTTGGCCCCAAAATTTTGGAGGTTCGCTCCTGGATAGAATCACTCCCAGCTCGCCTGCTTTGCCTTCAATAAGCAAAGGCCTCTTGGGGCGTCGTGATCTCTTCGATGCTCATTTTCCAAGAGAAAGCAATTGCCCCTTCCCCAAGATTCCCGAAGTAAAACCAAACTGAATTATTGTTTTTATGATGTCTGCTTCCAATCTAATGGTTTTTTGTTTTGTATGCTGTCAGCCAGTGGACATTGACCAGATACATATTTTTGAGACCCGCGACCATGAACTCTCACCTCAATTCTGATTCTATCTCATAGACTGTCCTTCATCTTATCAACGTGATTTTTTACGTAAATTCAAATTAAATCCCAATGAATGTTTCCCCTTTGCGGAATTATCTACTGCTTTAAAACGCATCGACGCCCACTTAAGCATTTAATTCCGTTTTTGCGGAAATCTAGTGCCATCTTTTTATCGGGATTTCCGATTTCAAAATCATGCAATCCGATATTGATGCCAATTCGACGGTGATTTAAGCGTAAACCCTTCGAATCCTACTTCAAGCTAGTGACATTTAATCTTAGCAAATCCATTCCCCTCCTCTCATTATGCAACTTTTAATTCCTCACGATCAATCTGAAACTCATGCGGATATCGTCTTGGGATTCTAAGTAAAAGGAACTGCTCATATCTCTGGTTCAATATGATTTGCATATTTTAGATGGCCTAGCAAGATCATAGGAACAAGACCCTGAACAAATTCAGTGTGAGGATAGGCCAACAACTTTTGGTGTAACACAGTTACAGTTTTAATTTCATGCTGTCCCCCTTTTGCGAACCAGCTTGGTTGTCCTACCGTATTTTCAGGCACCTCCTAAGTCTAAGTCTGTAATCAATTGTGCATCAAATCGTATTCCCAGTAAACAGCCTCTACTATTGATTTTGCCCAATTTCATCACCGTTCCATGACCCAAGCTCTCCTTCACAGACATTAATCAATGGTAATTGTTCCATGGCCTGTTCATTCCTTTCCCAAGATATTCCCAAACATAAAATCTATCCCAATCACCAACAACCCTATTTCAAGACCAGAATATTGATTTTATCTCCTCAAGGGTTACTTCATGACCCTGCTTCATCGCCATTAATAAAATTAGTTGCTTTATTGTTTCGTTGCCCAAGGCAAAATTATTTCATTTCTATTTTCGTATTTATAAAATATTTGGAAAGTAATTAATATTTACAAAACAGATGTTATAGCTTTGATTTTTCATTTTGAATAAAAATTAATAAAGCATCTAAAATGTGTAAAGTTATTTTTTGTAAACTTATGTAGATGTTGTTTAAGCGTTGTAAATATTTATTTTCAAATGTTTGTTATATGTTTAAATGTATTTTGCAGTTTTATATTTTCATTATATCATATTGTTGTTATATTTTGTTTAAAGCTTTGTTGAAGAATTTTAACTCCAATTTTATGACAATCATTTTCGCTTTCTTCTCTTTTGCATGGCCTGCTCTGTAGCGGCCTATTTTACTGCAAGAGGCCAACATTTTATTTTAGTGGGGTTTTGCCACACCCCACATCATTCAATTGACGCATCTGCCCTTGGGGTAAGCATTCAATGCAAACGATGAATTGAAGAAGTTGCCCCCAAGCCATTCAGCCCTGGATTGCCCATATTGCCCAATTATCTTTAGCGAAAATGTTTATTTCTGCAATCGAAATGTGCATTCACGCACTGTGAAGGTTTCTATTGATATTCATTAAACAAAGTAATTTTGGCATAAAAAACTATATTAAGGATAAAGAAGGTGTTTCATTACTAAAGTCAAAATTGAATATGACTGATATGAAAGCAAATTACAAAGCGAATCGAATCAACTCTCTGTGCAGAAGATGTGGGACCAAGAAGGAAAAAAATGAACACTTGTGGGACTGCCCTGAATTTTAAAATGAATGTACAACAAAAAATTGTTATATGGACAAAAATGATGCGAAAACTATGTTTAAAATTAACAGTGACGTCGAAAAATTCCTGGAATATCCTTACTAATACCCGCCGGTGTTACCTGCAATGATTGTGGGTAACTGTTCCGAAATGGAGACCTGGCTTCACTTTTATTTTCACTTTTGTCTGCTTTAGTACCCCTTTGCAAACTGTCAAAATGTACAGAATATATTTTATTATCAGGGCCCCTGATGAGATTTGAAAAGTAGAGGGTCAACCTTTGGTGGTAAAAATTTTTTACTACGCAACATCATAAGATACCTTTTAGAGCTGAAAAGTGGGGGGGGGGGGGGTCGCAATGGCCCTGATTATTTTATAGTTGTTTTTAAACTAGGAATGAAAGGCTTAAATTTGACGTTCGATCCGATAAAACATCCATTCTAAATTGCCAGGATTTGATGGCAAATAAAAACCTTTCCAGTACCGGGAGGACGAAACCAATTTGATCTGGCCTTTATAATTTTTTTCAAAATTATAGCAGGTCATTCGTTACTATGAAGATTTCCAAATAAAGTTGACATGTTTTTCAAACTCAGTCGAAACCGGTGTCACAATCTTTAAAAATATTTGCTTTTGATACTGACAAAGAACAGACACGAGGTGTTTTCTTTCATCTTTGTAGCAAATCATTTTCAAATACTGTTTATGATCAAAACACAATAGATTTGTTGAGTTTATTTTCATTTATTGATTAACAGAGCAACTAATGATCTCAGAATCAATAGGCGACTCAATTTGAACAACAGCAACAACAGGGAGAGGGTTTCTTACAAAAGACTGAAGGGATTTAGCATTTTATCTTTTAATATTTGTTGGGCAACGAATATCTGTGGCATGTTTGATATTCAACAAGGGGATGTAACTTTTACCATAATGACGTAAGTGCGATTAAAGTAGATAAACAGAAATGCAAAAATTACTTTGCAGTAAAAAAATCTGCCGCTTTTACGCATTTACTGTTTTGAAATTAAGAATGCACAATTGCTGCCTTTGGGAGGGTCTTGGAACTTATCAGTAATCATGATTGTGGTGATTTTGATTGTGATTATTGATGATTATGATGATTATGATGTTCATGATCATGATCATGATTATTATTATTATTATTATTATTAGTATTATTGCTTATTTTTTTATTTCTTTTTTCTCAGTTTGATCTTTGGACACTTCATCAATGGTTATTTACTTGTTATTTTATTGTAAACCCAAGCTTGCCAGTAACAAATTACCTTGCCATAGTGAGATTTGTAATTGTATATTAGATTGAATATAAATGAAAAGTTTCCATTACTATTATTATTATTATGACACATTTTTCTAATTTTTCTTTAGCTGGAAACATAAACTTGTTTGGAATCAACGAATTTTCTGGTGTATTACAAAATTTACAAGTTCTTGTGAGTATCTGCTTACTTTTATCCATTTCATCAATTTAGTAATTGGAACATTTTTTCTTTTTACTCTCTGCATTTTCCCATCTCTGTGTAGCCCGCGCCTCTCTCTTCTCAACCCTTTTAATTCCGACATTGTTTATTTGACAGTTCAAAAGCTATTCAATAACAAAATGATTTATTTACTCTTCAAATTACCTACATTTAGTGTCAATTAAACAATTTTAATCTTTGAACACACACTTTAATCTCGCCCTCCAAACTGATCTAAATTCAGCAATGACGGATTTATTTTGATCACGAATGTCAAGTTGGTATGCTATTCTCACAATAGATTGTTGTCATTCTCATTGTTTCATTCATCTTTGTCAGCTCATGCAACAGAAATAGCTCCACTGTTTCTAAAATTAATCTGAGTTGCATTATTTGAGGAAGTGCTTGCATTCTTCCCAAATCCTGCGAATAAATTGCCAATAAACAATAAAAGAAATAGTGAATCGATGAGTAAGAGAAAGCATTATTATTTTCTTAATTCATGACGTCAATTTTAATGGCACAATGATAATTCCCTTTGCTTCTAATATTGTTGAAGATATGATTATACATAGATGCCCGAGCAACAGTTAAACAGATTATTGTTAGAAATGACGTTTAATTTTTCTTGCATGTTACAAAAAGGACTATACACCCTTACTGACTCGTTACCTCGTGATTATATAAGCATGGAGGATTCGTTTTGTTCTATGATAATATTGTAGTTACTATTGCGTTATTATTGGCGTTTCCTTCTCCGAAGCTTCCGAATAACTTTAACAATTATAACTATCAAAAGTGTCAAACAAGGATTGAAGTAAGGTAATAAGCCATAGGCGGCGTATCAAAAAATGAAGAGCAATGAAAAGTCTTATAAGACGGAATTAAATCCAAGCTGACAATTTAACAAAGAAACATTTATTCCATTTAATTAGGCCTATGAACTGACACAAGGTAATTAAGCATATATAAGCAAGCAAACGTTGTGAACCAAGATCAAACAATGAAATCAAACAAGGAACAACCAAGCCAACAATAATTGAGCAAAAACGCAAATCGAAAAACAATTGAGTAAAAACGCAAATCAAGAAGCAGTTGAGCAAATAAGCAAACTAACAAATGATTGAGCAAAAACAACCCTACAAACAGTTGTGCAAATAAACAAGGCAACAATCAATTGAGCAACTAAGCAAGCAGGACTTTATTGCATCTACTGATTCTTACTCTCATCAAAGCTAGTATCTATCAGTGCATCGGTTCTAAATACTTTGATTTTCGGTATCAAAATAAGAATATTCGAGCGTTTAGGTCATGTGCACTTTAAGTAAGGTTTTTTTCGAACCAACTCCTTTAGTAATCTGATTTCTTGTTTGCTAATTTTCTTTTCGACACCACACAGCTGAGTTGATGCTGGCTTCATTTTAAGGCTACCGATGTTGCTAATTTTAAATTCGCTTTTCCAGCACAAAAGTAGTGTTCTGGTTTGTTAACTTTGAGGTCGTGATCTTTCTATTTTCTACAACCTTCGCATTCTTTGTTCTTACTTTAATATGGTATTAAATTACGGAGGTCAAAGAGATCTTCGTGCTTCATTACGTTAAGCACATAGACACGTTCCATACCCAAAATTTCTGAAATTTCAGTCCATTTTACAATATGTTTATACTTAACACAAAAGTTCTATCAAGCCCCCTTCTCTATTACGCCTCCCTCTCTAAAAAAACCCCTCTGTACAAAGCCCCCTTTAGAACACTGAAAATTAGAAAAGCCCCCTTGGAGACTTAATAGAGCTTTTACGGTAATCAGATTTCATTGCACATTGTTTATTTTTCAAGCATGGTCCAAGTTAATTGGGTCGATAACAGCATGTGAGATTTTTCACCACTCGAGTTCTATTTCATGATGTCGATTCAAGGGATTTGGCAAATGTTTTGCGGGCTAAATTCTACCATCAGATCACAATCCAATTCAACTCGGCGCAGGTCCACAAATGTATTAGTCGACAGGCTCTTGATATGAGACGAAAAGCCAACCCCGCTGCCCATCCTTGCGAGGTTGGTCAGTGGGTGCTCAGAAGACATCATGAGGCCACAGGCCTATGCACCCAGGCCCTCATCAGCGTGATGGATTCAAGAACCTCAGACTGGGTTAATAAATAAATGATTCAAGCAATCAAACAAATAGAAATTTCATAAAAGGGCTGATTCAATAATTTTGCAGCCCCCCCCCCCACCCCACCCCCGAAGGATGCTCGTGTTTCGAGTCCCCATTGCATTTCAATGGTCTTAGGATGCCAAATGTCAAGGGGTAAAAACGACAGTACAAAACGTGAAAATGACAGGCGGCTTTAGTGTGTAGGAACTTTCCTTTGGGAGCCTCGGTGATGCAAAGAATGGGCGGGTCAGTGCGTCATATTAACAGGATATCACCACAAAATGAAAAAGAAAGTTAAAACATTTTGGATTTTACCATGGCCTACATGTTGAATGACTCGGGGGCTTAAACACTTTTCCTACAGAACAACTGGAAAACTCGAAGAGCTTTTCATCAATGAATGCCAGAATCATTTGCTCCCAAATCTTTGCTAATAAAATAAATATAAAGAGTGTTATTAGCATATTGTATTCCATGTGTTAATTGTTCATTGTGTTGTTAAAGTAACTGTTTTTAAATTTGTTTATAATGTGCTTAAAACTATTTAACAATAAAATGTACCTGGATCATATAGACACTACATTTGTTCAACCATTTTCCCATAAATCTATTAATCTAAACTTCCTTTTAAAAATCTTTTTCGAATGTTGTTAATAATCGTATCCTTTCCACAAACCACATTTTCCCTAATGAAACTAATCGCAATTTTTTACTTAAACAACTACAAGCCCATCAAGTCATTTTGGATTTCTCGATCAATGAAAGGAAATTTGCGATTTTACATTCTTTTTTAAATAAGAAGCAGATGTATCTCAATGTTTTTCTGCTAGAAAATAAAGTTTTTCTAATGCCAATATCAGGAGCTTTTCTTTCTTTTAGAGACCCTAATGATCGGCCTAAATTTATGCTTTCCCTCTCAGAAGTGTTCTTTTCGAAATGTGCCCTTGTTTTCTGTTTATTAATTTTTGTTCTTCTCTTGCGTTTTTCTTCCTAAGCTTCTCTCGGCAAGTCGAGCCTCTTTGCTTGTTATAAAGGGCTTATGCATGAATGCTTAAGAATCCAAGCATCTCATAAATAGTCTTAAGATGAGGGTGGGAATAGATTGTTTAATACCTGTGACCATTAAACTGGATTATGATCTGTTCTGAGGTATTACAATAAAATATTGCATTCAAGTTCACAGATCTTTATCAACCACCAATGCATTAAAACAAATTTAAAACATTTTCTGATAATCCAAAAAACACATCAGTTCTAAGCAATTCATTAGAAGAAAAAACATATTTGCTAAAAATTCATTACGAACTCCAGTACTAACATCTCGATAAATTTTATTAGGACGTAAAAACCAGTTTTGGGACACAAATTGAAGAATACCAAAGTTGAAAAAGTGCAGAAAAACTTTTTTGGGACATAAGGAATACAACTTGTGAGAGAAAAAGCGAACTTTGGTACAAATCTAGAACGGACGTCTGATCGTGTAGGACACAACCACCCCGGGTAAAAAGATCAGGTTTAAATCCAAAAATGAGAGTAAAAATCTATTATACTTGTTCCTTGTAAAGGCTAAAGAGAAGTTGTTAGTCCTCGGCATTACCAAAATTCTTTAATAAATTAGTTAATAAGGGACAGTTCCAGATACCTGGTTCAGATCGCTGTTTCATTTTGCTCCCCAACTTTGACCTGAATATTCTCCCCTAGTACCAAGAATCGAGCTTCGACAGTGAAACGAGTTTTGAATTAGATAATTAATATTTTTCAGGACAGAGAAATAACTCAAGTATATTCATTGACAATTGAGGCAACAAATCTTCAGGTATGCACAGAAACTTTTGTGTTTTTATTTGCTTGGAATGTTTGGAAAAAATTTCTTGAAGTTAGGAAGGCCACAATGGGATTCGCAAAGAGGCAAGTGCACCTATTACCCTCTATGAAGAAGAAGGGAGCGGAAGGATGATAGAGGGGGAATGGGGATATTTTAGTAACTTTACCGTAGTAATACTCTTTACGGTAAGGATATTTATTATGTTTGAAGAGAATTCACAGTTTGATAAAAATTCAAATAACCATGTATGTTCCCGTTAGCCGGCGTTGGACTCCCAAAACCCCCAGCATTTTTGTCACCTTCAATATTTAATGCCCCCTTGCTCCATTTTCTATCCCCTTGCAATATCACTCTAGAGCCCCTTGTTGAAACCAAAATATTTAACCCTTTCTTCCCTGAAGGGACCGTTTTGCCCTTTGATCTTTAGCGAGAATTGATGTCAATGCTTCAATACCTTGATTAATTTGTAGTTCAACATTTGTAAGGATTCTTTTCTCCAACATCATCAATATAACGTATGCTGCACAGTTGTTTTGTCGCCGGGAGTGAGAGTATTGAGCAACAGCTAGATTACCTGAAAACTTAATTTAATTCTTTTAGCTTGATTAACTAACTTTTTGATTAAGTGTTTTTGATATTTCTGCGCGAACAGGAACGTGAAGGTTAGGTGCATTATATTAATGTTAGAAAACTTATTTGAGGACTTTTTCGCCTGTAAAAAGCTGCACGTTCTAAGTTGAAAAATCTTTTGAAAGAGAACGCAATGACTTTAACCTTTCAATCGCTTTGTGTGCTAAAGGTTAGGCCAATTGCGAAATCTCTTCTGCCACCATACGTCCATTGCATGAGTCATGTATTGTTCCTAGTTTAGGTGAATTAATTCCGATAGACCTTTTCTTTATTTGCCACAGCCTAGGGGAATGAGGTGAATAGAAACAAGCCCTCTGTTGATACTTCCAGACGAAATTCTTGGCAATATTCTATTTTGTGGTCATTTTGGATCAAGCTATGTAATCTAATGCTAAACAGCGATGCCCGTGTGTCACCTGTTTCTGTACTCAGTCTTACGTGGTCTTACATTCCATGACCATCACCATGTACATTGTTTTATAAGAAACCTACTTCTCAGAACTGTCCTTTTTATCAGATTCATCTCTGTTAGCAGTAAGAGTTTTCCACCAAAGGAGTAAGACATGTTTAAGTTGAGGATGCATCAGATGGAGGCTTACAAAAGGGCGGGCCGGTTCTCAGAAAAAGGGTCTAACCATGCAGTTGCAAAATATACTTCTTCGAACCCTCTGAAAGGAAATCCTTCCTGTTTGCTTTATCGGTAACTTGCATGTATTCTGCCACCAATGTGGCCTGTTTTTAATTTAATATTGGTATTCTTTTTTGTTTTAGAAAGCAAATAATGTAGCACGATCTAAACGTGATGTTGGGTCATTGAAAAATAATGCTGCATCTAGTATGCTATTATCATTTCAGATTTTAGATTATAAAACTTTTACACTTATTGCCAAACTTAATTCCCCAATTAATCTACCGTATCGAGCGTCCCAAAAGTGGGATTGGATGGGAGTGCACTTGACTTACCAACCAGGGGAAATGTGCCCCTTCAAAAATTTTCCAATCCCCTTAAAATCGCCAGAATTTGAGTAAACTGTACATTTAAGCAATGGCAAGGCCAGTTATTACCAAATGATATAGACTGTGCTCAAAATCAAACTAGATATTGCAGCATTGGACCATTAAAACTCAACGCAATGGCAATTATTTGTATCGATAATATCTCGATACTACGTAAATGGACTCGATACTGGACGGTACTTCTGCCTACCATGTCATTTTGCCCAAGCACAGTGTAATAGATTCCATGGATATTCTCTGCCTTTTGACGCAATTAGAGAAGGCTCTTGTGAGGGGGAGGGGGTTGTGTCCCAAATATACGTTTCTGTTATACGCAATTGCAGAATTTCAGTACTTAAACTTTCTTTATACTTTCAAGTCAAACATTAACTATTTATCACATATATTTTTATATACAATGTATTATTATATAATATATTTATCTAATTTTTAGATCCATTTTCTACACAACAAGTTATCATTCAAGTTGCTGATGAAAATGACAATCCACCGAAATTCACGCAAAAAGAATATCGAGCTGGTAAACTGTTTTTTATATTTTTGCTGATTCAACTTTTCTTTAATCAAAAGCGTGAAATTAAAAACTTTCCCCTCCAAGTTTTACTTCATTTTTGGAAATAAAAGTATATACGTTGTTTGCTACTTTGCATATTGCAGAATGCTACTTTTTACTAGGGTGCTTGGATTCAAATAGCATTTGGGCCTCCTCTTGCCAATCTCTATCTTACCTGAAGGGACCATATGGCCTTTGTTCGTCAGCAAGAATTGGTTATTTCGATAGCTTGATTCATTTATAGTTCAACTCAATATTTAAAACCTTCTTTGATCCAACATCATCAATAACAGTACCCCCTTGCTGTGATCTGCTCAAACGTATAGTTGCTACTGTAAAACTATACTAACACCGGGAGTAAAGCCCTCATTTTATATGTTGTAAATCTGCAGACTTTATAGAATAATTTTGGATTAAGTTCTTCTTAACTACATTTTAATGTTCTGTTTGCTACAGATCAAATTATAACTTCAGCTTGATGAAACACAGCGACCATCTTTTATTTACTTTTATATTTTTCGTTTAGGCGTTTCAGAAAATGCAAAGTATGGAACAAGCATTCTTCAAGTTGTGGTACTTTATTTATTCATTTCATTTTTTTATATGTTTGCCAATTGATCCTTTGATTAAACTGATTTGGAAAAAGATTGTTTGAAAATTCATCCTATTTGTACTTGGAATGTTTTGCTTTGGTTTCGCAGGCCATTGACTTTGATGTTGGTGACAACAGTAACATTTCATATAGTGTCATCGAAAGTGGCAACAGCAACAGCAAAATGTTTGACGTTGAACGGAAAAGTGGTTGGATAAAATCTGCCAAATCATTTGTTGGAAAAGTTGGACAAAATTTTCAGTTGAAAATAGTGGCAGAGGATAACGATGGAAAACAACCGAATCATAATGATACAACATTTGTTAATGTATGATTATTTTTTATTTATTATTTATTATTTATTATTCATCATTTAGTTTTGAATCCATATATTTATGCATTTAATCTTATTTATTTTATGATATTTTTTTCTTCCTTTTTACTGATTAATTCATCTATTTATTTATTTCTTTATTTATTTATTTACTCATTTATTCATCTATTTATTAATTTATTTATTCATTCTTGTGCTGATTTAGTTATTCATAGCCTTGCATGTTGTTGAATGGTTTGCACAATTTGCAATTCAAAATTTACAAAAGGCTCGTTAGCACCCATCTTTGATCTTGAAAGTGTTAAGAATGATGTGCAATCTTTATTGTTATTAAGAGCGTTGAATTTTTAATTAGCACAATTATCACAATTGGCACAATTAACACGTGTGTAATTATCTTCAATAAAAATCCATCAAATTTACTAAACCTTTTATTATTAAAATTCACTCAAAATGCCTCATTTTTGCAAAAGGATTTGAGACCAAAATTTCAAAACTGGAAGATGGACATTGATTTTTATACTAAAATGCATCGGTTGTCCGACACTTTGAAAGAAAAATGGAATTCATACGACGAATTTTGTAGGAAAAATGGTTCTCCAAATTTCAATTGACTTTTGGAGATGCATTTTAGTCTAACTTACAATCATTATCGGTTCATTTCGTACTCAATGTGTTTCTTGTGCAAAATATATTGGGTTTGTCATGAAACTGTGTAATTTGAATACAATTTTTAGTCAATAAATTCTTAACATTTAGTTCTTGAATAGATCAGATTAAGTTTCACTGTTTAACATCATTTTACCCTTCATTGCATGCTCTTCTATTTTAATTTCTGTTTTCTTCCTTCCTAATGCATACTGTATTCCTTCTTATTTCATGTAATTATTTCCTTTTGCTTTGACGTTTTATGTCTTTTTCTTTTTTTATCATATTTCATTCATCCTTTTAGATTTTTGTTCTCACTGATAATCAAAGAGTTGTTTTGACAATGAAGGTTCCTCCACAAACTGTTCGAGACAACATCAATGAAATTATACAGTAAGTTTATTGAAACAAAGATATTCAAATTATTCACCCCCAAATTACACATAAATTCTAGTACTTTTTATGATGTTCCGTAGACGGGTCTTGGTGCCAGGACCGTCGAGAGAGAGGGTAGCCAGGGTTGTTATCAGGGGGGAATGGAGCCTTAAAGGGGCCCGCAAAAGTAAGGTGTATATTAAAAGGGCTTCACTGCTTTCATCGCTGGAGATTTCGTATCTGCCCAGACCCTTGGGCCCGGCTCGTCTCTCGAAGGCCCTGCTTGGTGCAATCGGCCCACTGTTGGAATTTGAGATTTTGGTTCCAGTTCATCAGGTTGCTGCTTTCCTAAGTTTGAAGATTGCAATTACGTCATCATTTCATGGAATTCATTACCCTACTACCCCCCAAACTATTCAACATCCTAGCCTCAAATTCTCTTGCAATCGTATACCCAACCATATAAAAATCTTTGTCAAAGCCTTTCCCCAACTCTATTCACACCCATAACATAACTTCTACCCTAACCATACCATCTTATCTACCTCAGCCTCATTTCAACTCCTATCCTAGGGGCGTATTAAAAACCCTATCCTTTACCCTGCCCCGATTTTATTCTTCTAAACCTACCATTCCCTGTACCCTCAATCACGTATCTAGCCCCTAACTCACACCCAGACCTTATGGTTTCTTCAACCATTTCCCTCGCTAACCTTTCAGATTATATTTCCTTGTTCACTTTAGTCGAAATAGAATGTTTTTGAGTTTTATTTGAAGATACTTTATACTCAAATTTCAATTTATTTGCTAAAAATGTAAATGTTTGAATAAGTTTGTCTAATGTATCTTTATTTTTAATTAAAACAGAGTTCTGCAAAACATCACTTCATTAAAAATAAATATTGACGAAATTCAATATTCAAGTAAAAATGGCGAATACGTCACGACCAGGTATCGCTGTTTTCGTTTTTAAAAATGTGTCGCGTTATTGTTTAATGTTATGTAACAAGAGATGGCTCTAAAAACTTGGTTTATTGCACCACAAAAACATTTGTGTCAAGGGAAAATCAAGATATCCAAACAATATATTTCATGCTTTTAAGGGCACGTCATGAGAAACATATTATTAATTTGAAATTTGATGATGTAACTTGAAAGGGAGCTAAAAGCTCCTCAATCTGTGAAAAGGTAGGAAAATGAAAATACAAGATGAGGATAGATGACCAGTTGAAGACATGAATAGGCGTTAAATTTTAAACATTGGTGCAAACGTTTTACAAGGAATTTTATGCGGGTGACGAACAAATTAAAGTCCCATTATCATTTAACAGTCTCTTGATCTTTTTATCTTTTGGGAAATATTATTGGTCATGCAGAACTGCCTGAAGCTATGCAAAGCTAGTAAATTCGTAGGAAACTAGGTGCAAAATTATCACAGATTTTTTAGTGTGGCAGAAAATACATCAACATCATCATATTATCATCATAATCATCATCATTATCATCATTATCATCATCATTATCATCATCATCATCATCATCATCATCATCATCATCATCATCTTCATCATTATCATCATCAGCATCATCATCATCATCATCATCATCATCATCATCATCATCATCATCATCATCATCATCATCATCCTTCATCCAGGCCCTATACTTCTTCAGTGGTAATTCATGCAGTTTTTACGTGTTCCGACAATCTCTTGACCATGTGCATATTTTTTATACATATAATAACAAATAAGCATTGGCTGATATGGTGAATATATTCTACCCATACGGCTGCTTCCCAATTCTAATATTTGTTTTATTTCAACCGTGCCTCGAGTCGCATTCCAAAACCAACCCTCTACCATACATGCACATTTTTTATATAAACATATTTTATAAATATTTTTGTTTACATATTTTACTATATTTGACAATCTTTTGACAAAATGCAGACGCGCATTCGATGTTTTTCACTTTGCGAGGTTTCCTGAAATTCATTTGATTGAATGACATCACCTTATTACATTTTGGTTTATTAGTTAAAGTTTATTCATTGCTTTTCTGTTTTATTCAAGCACTGATTTGGTATTCCATGCTGTTGATCCTAGAACCAACAAAATTCAAGAAAAAGATGTCGTTATTTCGTATGTCATTTATTTTCTATTCATCGCAAATTTGTGTACATCCTAAAATCTTTGGCAATTTCAAAAATACGAATATGTGATAAACCTGTTAAACTCATGATGGAGGGTTATAAATGAGAGGTACTAAGAAACACGGGACACATAGTTGCTTATAATGTCGTGATATAGAAGCACATGAAAAGTAACAAAAACGCGGGAAAAGCAATAATCAAAATGGTAGCCTATAGAATGCATAATGGCGCATAAACAAAACAATAACAAAATATAAACTTGGCATCACTTCTAACAAAACCTATATGATAAATGATATAACCAATCATGATGTAAAATATCATCATCAAATGATATAAAAAATTCTTGGTTTGCAAAATCCAATTATTCTTTGGGGTTACTATTATAGCAGACATTTTTAACCTTACTTTCACAAGCAGATCAACTTTCAGAATCTAAATTTGCATACAAAGAAAACAATTTGGAAAAAACTATGGAACAAACGAAATGAACACAAAACCGGTTTTTTTGGAAAATATTTAAAAACACCAAAGTTAACAAAATGCAGAAAAGCCATTGGGGGGAGAAAATTAATGCAGCTTCTAAGAAAACAATTCCCGCCTTTGGGACGAAGCTAGGAACAATGGCAGAGCCAAAGGGGGAATGGGAGTTAATTCCCCCCCAATTTTCAGATATTATGAAAACGTATTTTGGTCAAAAGTTTAGGGTAAGGGTCTGCCTTTTGAATTTACCTCTTTTAAAGCCACGCACCGTCTTGCAAATTGATCGAAAAAAGTGGACCCTTGCTAAACTTTTTTAAAACAGTATCATTGTGCTGAAAAGGATGTTTTCCAAACTCTGAAAGGCGAGCCCAAACCCCAATCACCATCTTACCCTCCCATTTCGGTGGCACTACTGCTGGCTAGCACTTCTTCCTTCTATGGGACAGACCGACCCCCCCCCCCCCCCCCCATTGTAGTTCTGCTCAGGCAGACTGGCTAAATGGTTTCGACGTGGTTTTCTTGAGAACATGATGCCTCTCTCGTCATGTCTGTACAACCAATACCTGAACAAAGAAGATTTGAATTCTGCACTGAAATAGAATGAAACAGGGATTTTGTGTCACTTGCGGATGCTTACTGATATGGAAAATACCCTTACATTCATTTAATCAGTGTTTCTTCTTTTCATTTTCTTTTTTGTCATTTTTCATGTAGAGCAATCGAAAAAAATGAAGCAAAGTACCAAGCATTTTTTCAAAAATGGAAAGTTCAATCTGTAAAGGTTTGTGCCAGAATATACCCATTTTTAAAACATATTTATAAAAAATTTTCGAAACACTTTTCATCTCGTTAAACAGCCTGAAAAATAGAGCTTTAATTTTTACGTTTAAAATGAGGTATTTTTATGTTCATAACACTTCAAATGCCTCAATTCAACCAATTTTCCACTCAACTATTCTAATTATGTTAGCTCACAGGTTTTTTTTTCATGAGAAGTAACACTAAGTCCATAAAATTGCCACAATATCATATGAGTAACAGCTAAAGCTCACGATTGCTCCTTTAGAATTGAATGTTTCAAACTTTTTTAAAGATGTTTGCAACACAATGTTGAAGACTATTTCAAGTTGTGACCCAAGTCAAATGAAACTATTAATCCTTCTAAAACAACAATATATTGTTGATATATACTCATAAACCATAAACAGTTAGATATGATGAGATATCTAATTCCTTTAAGCTATGTATTTTTATCCTTCAATTGCAAATGATAAACATGTTTTTCTCATTTTCATAATCCTTAATGATCTTTTCCACGTTTCTCACTCGAAATTAATCCATAGCAGTTGTTTTCACAGTTATTTATCATCCTTTAAATCGACCTTTGATCATCAGATAGACAAGCAGTCCAGAGTTTAACAACTCCTTATTTAAATCGGTTGCTACCTTCCACGTTATTAAGCCAAGCCACCAAATTTCTGATTGGTTCAGAGCTCTGATCATTTCTATTTTCTCCTTGTTTGATCAACCGATCAACACGCAGGGACAACAGCCACATCAAACAGCTAAACTTAGGCCAAACTTTTATGCTAATAATAGCTAGAGCTCAAATGCAAAACCCAACACAAGTGTGGTTTGTTGCCAGTTTTTATCAGAAAAGCTGTTAACGCTTGCAAATAATGCTGAAACTTTTTCATTGAATTTTTATTTTGATTTTGATGAAAAAATAGAAGAAAACCAAAGATTTCGCTTCGATTTTAAATAACCCAAAAAAATACAATGAAGGTAGATTTCAGGCCTGATAAAACCAGTTCTATTGTTTTTGTTGAACATTGATATCCGAACTGTTCCAGAATCCGTCTTCTGCCTTGTTATGGGACCTTTTCGTCAGCTTGGGTTTTGGCAAACAATGCACTTTGAACTCAAATGTTTATTTTCGAGACACACGCGGAATCGTCAAAGTAAATTGGATTTTTAATGAATAAAACATAACTGTTGAGGATAATCAAAACATGATCCTTTTGATAATTTATATTTGAGAATTTTTTTAAATTCCGAACAACTAAAGATTCATTTTTCATATTTCTCATCCTTCTATTTCATGTCTGAAGAGTATATTAAAAATCAAGTTATAGGTTTGACAGAGTTGATTTAAAAATTACGTTATTTGATTTAAAATTAACTAAGATACTAAGTTACAAATTGAGTTTTTTTATAAGAATTTCAGAATTTTCTGTCATAATTGTGTCAGGAACCATTTTATATTATTTAAAGAAACATTTCTGAGATTGCAACAAATTCTATTGATGGAAAAGCAGAAATTTCATTCTACGTTTCTCCCAACTTCTGTTTTGATCGTGAGAACAGTGTATGTTTGATTTTGTTCTTCAATTTGTAAGTTTATTTTCTCAAAAGTTTCATTTGTTTTTAGGCTGTTGTATTACCAACATCAGAACCACTTCAAGATGACACACAAACCATTTTAATTGCCGTGGCAGCTGCACTTTTCTTGATTATTGTTGGTTTTGTTTTTGCAATTTATCACATCAGAAGAAAACAAAAAAGAAAATTAAAAGCAGCTACTGCTTCAGCAAAAGATTCAGGTATATTATATTATATTATATTACATTATATTACATTATATTATATTATCTTGTATTATATTATATTATATTATATTATATTACATTATATTATATTATATTATATTATATTATATTATATTATATTATATTATATTATATTATATTATATTATATCATATTATATTATATCATATTATATTATATCATATTATATTATATTATATTATATTATATTATATTATATTATATTATATTATCTTATAGTATATTATGTTATATTATATCATATTATATCATGTTCTATTTTTTATCTAGATGCAACAGTTGAATTAGAGCACATGCACAAATTACGTAATATTGTACAAGGTTCAGCTGCTGGAAGTAGAAATGAAAATAGTCAAATGCAAAAATCAATTAAAAAAGCTTCTGAAAGGTTATTTTATTTCTTAATTTCATTCTTTATCTCATTCTTTATTTCATTGAAAAACATTACATTTTTCAGTTTTTTAACGATCTTATGAACATCTATCGCAATTCAAATAAAATGGCTTGCAAATGATTTTCTTTTCATAGTCATTTTGATTTCTCGATGAATTAGCATGACTTTGTTTTCTTATTTTTAGATTTTACCCCATGTGGGTGGAACCAAAAGACGACCATTTTGATTCAGCGAGGTATACTGTCAACTTCTGTCAACTTCTGTCAACTTCTGTCATCGAATGTCAATTATTCATCTTGCATGTTTTTATAATCTTTTTACGAAGCAATACCTTTTGTATCAAAAACCTCTAATTTATAACTTTCCCTTTCAACATAAAAGCTAAATATTTGCAAATATGTTTGTTTAATAGCCAATTATCATAATCCTCTCTAAGACTTTATTTTTGTTAACGTAACATCTCGCATAATTCAATCTTCTTGTCCAAAACTTTCAACTCCTACAGATGCAAAATAAACGCAGAAGAAGTATCGAGTTCAGTTTCAAACAGATAAAAACATGTTCATATAAATAAAAATATCTTCAGCCAAATATTGATACAAGCATATATTTTTAAGTATAAAATACATGTTAATGTTAGACTTTTCAGATATGAACATTTTCTTCAAGCGTTTTGCTTTCCCCTGTAATCAATACTGATCGAAATTGAAACGATAAAGAACGAAAGAAAAAGGCCTTAAAAATTGTGTTTTTATCCAAGAATGCTTCATATATTTATTTCTTATATATCATAGATATATATATAAATGCTTCATATATCTTTATCTATATTCATAAATTGCTTTTATTTTCAATCAGTTTAGAAATATGAATTAACAATAATATACTAACCATACTTACAAAACTAACCCACTAATAATCTATACTTATATCTATACTGATTACTTGAATGAATATAAAAATCTTTTGATTTAATAATATAAATTTTAACACCCGGTATTTTTCATGCATTTTCTGAACATAGAATCTTTAAGATTTACGTAACTTCACTTTAATTTTCATAATTTCTCAATTAATTTTTGTTAATTTCATTCTTAACATTCTAAACAATTTTTGAAATTCGAATAAACATACTAGTATGACTAACATAAATGCAATCTTCATTCAAGACCATTATTGGCAACTTTTCGCATAAAACGGTGAGGAATGTATTTTTAGATTTTATTTTCCATATCTTAATGCGAAAACATAAACTGCACGTTAAACGATTTTTACACTATGAATGATTCTTTCAGAATATTTTTAATTGTTTTGCTTTAGAAACCTTATTTGTCATGCAGGTGTTGTGCAAGGTTAAAAGTGTGCCTTTGCAACAGGCAAAAATATTTTTAAATAAATCTCGAGCATCATCCAATGCTAGGCCAGTATTTACAGCCAATGTTCCTTGGAAGGTTTCATATTTCATGATGTTTCACCAGTGTTTACATCTGACTTCTCTTCGAAGAATTTTACATTAAAAGAGTAGATTTCAATTTCAACTTCAATTCAAATGTTGTTTTGGAGTTTCATTTAAAGGAATCAATGATTAATATCATAAATAGTAATTATAAACTTAATCAACCCATTTTGAAATAAACCTAAAAGCAAACGTTATTGACATTATTTTTTACAAATATGTTGATTTATCTTAAAGATGTATAATGATTAATCAACTGTAAAAAATATGAAGTTAAATCTCAATCACTTAAATAATTTTTCCGTGTTCCAAAATTTTTGCGAAAGTCGCAAACAAATTTTAGTATATTAAATTTTGTTTATCTTTTTTTACTATGAAGATTAATTCTAGCGGTTCTTAGAACTCAGACGAAAACTGTTTTGGGGCTTAAAATTTCACTTGCTATTTTTCAGTTCATCTGCTTCATATTACGAAGAAAATAAATCAATGAATAATGTTAGTAATACACGGGTAAGTTTACTTTTCAGAGTATTTCTTTTGCAACTTGTGTTTTACTGTATGCTCCATTTTGTTTTCATTAAAATTCCTGGGATTCGTGTATTACTTAATTAAAATGGAATATAACATTGACATTACGATTACATCTAGGCTGATTCTCATTGCATAGCTTACGCTAGCAAAACTTTATCAAATTTTACAACTTATGTGATGCTTGCTTACTTAAAAATATTCATTGCTTTAAACGTTTTATGGAAGGCAGACAGTTGATGACTTATTTTGAATGCTAAATTTTAATTATAAGATTGAATTATTCATTATTTTTATTCCGAATTGGGAACTATGTAGGAAAGTTTAACACAGGTCCTGTGAACAGATTAAAAAAGCTAGTGTCTTAAAACTACACTTGAATTTGCACCCAAATACATTCCAATATACATTGAAAAAAAGCCACAAATGGATCCGCAGTTGCTGCTGGAATAATATCACATTTTGCCGATTACATTTTGGTGGCCATTTTCAATTAGTGTGGTGCAGTGTTTTTTTTGGTGGGGGAATTACTGCTACAATGATGGGTTTATTTGAATTTGAAAGAACTCTTTGTAGTTTTTGAAGACTTCTTATAATCTCTCTCTATCTCTCTCTCTATCTCTCTCTCTCTCTCTCTCTCTTAGACTATGACGACTGAGATAATAATGATGTCAGATCCTTACCTTGGAGAAACTGAAGTGGATTATTATGCTGATGCAGATGATGATGATATATATCAAAGTGAAGATTTTTCAGACATGTTTGATTCCCAAACTGATGATGACATTGATCGAAGCAGTGAACTCATTATTGCTCCTGTGCAAACTCATTCGAAAGAAGAGTTACTCCTTCGAGCATCTTTGCAACCAATGGCGACATTGGAACTTGATGGTGTTAATGTTACGTCAATTTGAGTATAAATTCAATTAATAATTTAATCATTTTTACGTTTTACTGTTTGAAGCTAGAATTTTCAAACAAATATGCATTCGTAGAACTTTTGCATTGACTATCGAAAGGTAGAAGCTCAAATTTCCAGAGTCATCAGTTATTTATCTCGTCATGGATTTTCCAAATTAACTTAGCTACCCATCTTTCCAATGTTGGTCGGCCAAGGTAAGCACAAAACCACGAATATTTGTCTTAAAACGGAATTGCAAGAATTAAAATCTTCCTGTCTGCTATGTCGCGAATTTTTCAAACAAAATTTTTTCGATCAGAATTTTGAATCACCTTTTTTCTAATTTTCTGCCTTGAAAAATTTAATTGGCTTGAATAAGCAGGTAAACATTTTGATGAAAAGGGAATCCAATTTTTTCATCCAAATGTTGATCATCAAGTTTCGAATCAGCCAAACAGTTTTAAAGAGAGTTGTTTTAACGATACATTTGAAAATTTCTCTCGCACGAATGCAGAGTTAGGCCTTATACATATTTTCGATTTCTCTATAGATATCCATAACAATGTCAAAGGCTTTTCCTATCCTGAAATGTAATTTGAATTGTAAATTAAGTTCATTTCTAATAAGTTCACTTCTAGTAGTTTGTAAATTTCATCTAGTCCTTTTCAGGTGTCTGTTTCATAATATTTATAACAAGTATATTTTACATTTAGAAAATCTCGCTTTTTCTCCAACTGTATCCTATCCAAATGCTATTCATTAACTTCGAGAAAGAAGGATTTTAGAGGACATTCTTCAAGAAAACAATTAATTTGCACTATGGATGAAGCAAATTGCCAATTTTGCCAACATATAAGGCTATAGTCTTACCATTTTATCAAAAAATTGATGGTTCGATAAATGCTCAAAATTGGCTAACAAGTAAGGCTATAGGCTTATCATCTTATAAAAACTTGATAGTTCCAAAAATGCCCAATTTTTTCAAAAAAAGCAAGGCTATAAGCTTACTATTTTATCGAAAATTTGATAGTTCAAAAAAATGCCAAAATTGTGCCAGAAAGTAAGGCTATAGGCTTGCTTTTTTATCAGAATTGATGGTTCAAAAAAATGCCTAAAACTTTGCCAAAAAGTAAGGCTATAGGCTTGCCATTTCATCAAAACCTTGGTGGTTCAAAAAATGCCCAAATTTTACCAAAAAGTAGGGCTATAGGCTTGCCATTTATCAAACATTTTTTGGTTCAAAAAATGCCCAAATTTTGCCAAAAAGTAAGGCTATAGGCTTGCCATTTTATCAAAAATTGGATTGTGCAAAATTGCCAAAATTTTGCCAAAAAGTAAGGCTATAGGCTTGCTATTTTATCAAATATTTGTTGGTTCACCAAATGCCCAAATATTGCCAAAAAGTAAGGCTATAGGCTTGCCATTTTAGCAAAAATTGGATAGTTCATAAAATGCCCAAATTTTGCCCAAAAGTAAGGCTATAGGCTTGCCATTTTATCAAAAATTGGAACGTTCAAAAAATGCCCAAATTTAGCTAAAAAGTAAGGCTATAGGCATGCCATTTTATCAAACATTTGTTGGTTCAAAAATGGACAAATTTTGCCAAAAAGTAAGGCTATAGGCTTGCCATTTCATCAAAACCTTGGTGGTTCAAAAAATGCCCAAATTTTGCCCAAAAGTAAGGCTATAGGCTTGCCATTTTATCAAAAATTTCTTGGTTCAAAAAATGCCCAAATTTTGCCAAAAAGTAAGGCTATAGGCTTGCCATTTTATCAAAAATTGGATTGTGCAAAAATGCCCAAATTTTCCCAAAAAGGAAGGCTATAGGCTTGCCATTTTATCAAAAATTTGTTGGTTCAAAAAATGTCAAAATTTTGCCAAGAAGTAAGGCTATAGGCTTACCATTTTAGCAAAACTTCGATAGTTCAAAAAATGCCCAAATTTAGCTAAAAAGTAAGGCTATAGGCTTGCCATTTTATCAAAAATTGGATTGTGCAAAATTGCCAAAATTTTGCCAAAAAGTAAGGCTATAGGCTTGCTATTTTATCAAATATTTGTTGGTTCACAAAATGCCCAAATATTGCCAAAAAGTAAGGCTATAGGCTTGCCATTTTAGCAAAAATTGGATAGTTCATAAAATGCCCAAATTTTGCCCAAAAGTAAGGCTATAAGCTTGCCATTTTATCAAAAATTTCTTGATTCAAAAATGGACATATTTTGCCAAAAGTAAGGCTGTATGCTTGCCATTTTATTAAACATTTGTTGGTTCAAAAAATGCCCAAATTTTGCCAAAAAGTAAGGCTATAGGCTTGCCATTTTAGCAAAGATTGGATGGTTCAAAAAATGCCCAAATTTTGCCAAAAAGTAAGGCTATAGGATTGCCATTTTAGCAAAAAATTGGATGGTTCAAAAAATGCCCAAATATTGCCAAAAATGAAAGGCTATAGGCTTGGCATTTTAGCAAAGATTGGATAGTTCAAAAATGCCCAAATATTGCCAAAAAGTAACGCTATAGGCTTGGCATTTTAGCAAAAATTGGATGGTTCAAAAAATGCCCAAATTTTGCCTAAAAGTAAGGCTATAGGCTTGCCATTTTAGCAAAAATTGGATGGTTCAAAAAATACTCAAATTTAGCTAAAAAGTAAGGCTATAGGCTTGCCATTTTATCAAAAATTGGATTGTGCAAAATTGCCAAAATTTTGCCAAAAAGTAAGGCTATAGGCTTGCTATTTTATCAAATATTTGTTGGTTCACAAAATGCCC
This sequence comes from Catostylus mosaicus, assembly GCA_964019065.1. NCBI lineage: Eukaryota > Metazoa > Cnidaria > Scyphozoa > Rhizostomeae > Catostylidae > Catostylus > Catostylus mosaicus. Next base: position 15,095,494 of record OZ025189.1, read on the forward strand.
AAATATTGCCAAAAAGTAAGGCTATAGGCTTGCCATTTTAGCAACAATTGGATAGTTCATAAAATGCCCAAATTTTGCCCAAAAGTAAGGCTATAGGCTTGCCATTTTATCAAAAATTGGAACGTTCAAAAAATGCCCAAATTTAGCTAAAAAGTAAGGCTATAGGCTTGCCATTTTATCAAACATTTGTTGGTTCAAAAATGGACAAATTTTGCCAAAAAGTAAGGCTATAGGCTTGCCATTTCATCAAAAATTTGTTGGTTCAAAAATGGACATATTTTGCCAAAAAGTAAGGCTGTAAGCTTGCCATTTTATCAAAAATTTCTTGGTTCAAAAAATGCCCAAATTTTGCCAAAAAGTAAGGCTATAGGCTTGCTATTTTATCAAACATTTGTTGGTTCAAAAAATGCCCAATTTTTGCCAAAAAGTAAGACTTTAGGCTTACTGTTTTATAACAAATTCGATAGTTCAAAAAATGCCCAAATTTAGCTAAAAAGTAAGGCTATAGGCTTGCCATTTTATCAAAAATTGGATTGTGCAAAATTGCCAAAATTTTGCCAAAAAGTAAGGCTATAGGCTTGCTATTTTATCAAATATTTGTTGGTTCACAAAATGCCCAAATATTGCCAAAAAGTAAGGCTATAGGCTTGCCATTTTAGCAACAATTGGATAGTTCATAAAATGCCCAACTTTTGCCCAAAAGTAAGGCTACAGGCTTGCCATTTTATCAAAAATTGGAACGTTCAAAAAATGCCCAAATTTAGCTAAAAAGTAAGGCTATAGGCTTGCCATTTTATCAAACATTTGTTGGTTCAAAAATGGAAAAATTTTGCCAAAAAGTAAGGCTATAGGCTTGCCATTTCATCAAAACCTTGGTGGTTCAAAAAATGCCCAAATTTTGCCCAAAAGTAAGGCTATAGGCTTGCCATTTTATCAAAATTTTCTTGGTTCAAAAAATGCCCAAATTTTGCCAAAAAGTAAGGCTATAGGCTTGCCATTTTATCAAAAATTGGATTGTGCAAAAATGCCCAAATTTTCCCAAAAAGGAAGGCTATAGGCTTGCCATTTGATCAAAAATTTGTTGGTTCAAAAAATGTCAAAATTTTGCCAAGAAGTAAGGCTATAGGCTTACCATTTTAGCAAAAATTCGATGGTTCAAAAAATGCCCAAATTTAGCTAAAAAGTAAGGCTATAGGCTTGCCATTTTATCAAAAATTGGATTGTGCAAAATTGCCAAAATTTTGCCAAAAAGTAAGGCTATAGGCTTGCTATTTTATCAAATATTTGTTGGTTCACAAAATGCCCAAATATTGCCAAAAAGTAAGGCTATAGGCTTGCCATTTTAGCAAAAATTGGATGGTTCATAAAATGCCCAAATTTTGCCCAAAAGTAAGGCTATAGGCTTGCCATTTTAGCAAAAAATTGGATGGTTCAAAAAATGCCCAAATATTGCCAAAAATGAAAGGCTATAGGCTTGGCATTTTAGCAAAGATTGGATAGTTCAAAAATGCCCAAATATTGCCAAAAAGTAACGCTATAGGCTTGGCATTTTAGCAAAAATTGGATGGTTCAAAAAATGCCCAAATTTTGCCTAAAAGTAAGGCTATAAGCTTGCCATGTTAGCAAAAATTGGATGGTTCAAAAAATACTCAAATTTAGCTAAAAAGTAAGGCTATAGGCTTGCCATTTTATCAAAAATTGGATTGTGCAAAATTGCCACAATTTTGCCAAAAAGTAAGGCTATAGGCTTGCTATTTTATCAAAACCTTGGTGGTTCAACAAATGCCCAAATTTTGCCCAAAAGTAAGGCTATAAGCTTGCCATTTTATCAAAAATTTCTTGGTTCAAAAAATGCCCAAATTTTGCCAAAAAGTAAGGCTATAGGCTTGCCATTTTATCAAATATTTGTTGGTTCAAAAAATGCCCAAATTTTGCCAAAAAGTAAGGCTATAGGCTTGCCATTTTATCAAATATTTGTTGGTTCAAAAAATGCCCAAATTTTGCCAAAAAGTAAGGCTATAGGCTTGCTATTTTATCAAATATTTGTTGGTTCACAAAATGCCCAAATATTGCCCAAAAGTAAGGCTATAGGCTTGCCATTTTATCAAAAATTGGAACGTTCAAAAAATGCCCAAATTTAGCTAAAAAGTAAGGCAATAGGCTTGCCATTTTATCAAACATTTGTTGGTTCAAAAATGGACAAATTTTGCCAAAAAGTAAGGCTATAGGCTTGCCATTTTATCAAAAATTTGTTGGTTCAAAAAATGTCAAAATTTTGCCAAGAAGTAAGGCTATAGGCTTACCATTTTAGCAAAAATTCGATAGTTCGAAAAATGCCCAAATTTAGCTAAAAAGTAAGGCTATAGGCTTGCCATTTTATCAAAAATTGGATTGTGCAAAATTGCCAAAATTTTGCCAAGAAGTAAGGCTATAGGCTTGCTATTTTATCAAATATTTGTTGGTTCACAAAATGCCCAAATATTGCCAAAAAGTAAGGCTATAGGCTTGCCATTTTAGCAAAAATTGGATAGTTCATAAAATGCCCAAATTTTGCCCAAAAGTGAGGCTATAAGCTTGCCATTTTATCAAAAATTTCTTGGTTCAAAAATGGACATATTTTGCCAAAAGTAAGGCTGTATGCTTGCCATTTTATTAAACATTTGTTGGTTAAAAAAATGCCCAAATTTTGCCAAAAAGTAAGGCTATAGGCTTGCCATTTTAGCAAAGATTGGATAGTTCAAAAATGCCCAAATATTGCCAAAAAGTAACGCTATAGGCTTGGCATTTTAGCAAAAATTGGATGGTTCAAAAAATGCCCAAATTTTGCCTAAAAGTAAGGCTATAGGCTTGCCATTTTAGCAAAAATTGGATGGTTCAAAAAATACTCAAATTTAGCTAAAAAGTAAGGCTATAGGCTTGCCATTTTATCAAAAATTTGTTGGTTCAAAAAATGTCAAAATTTTGCCAAGAAGTAAGGCTATAGGCTTACCATTTTAGCAAAAATTCGATAGTTCGAAAAATGCCCAAATTTAGCTAAAAAGTAAGGCTATAGGCTTGCCATTTTATCAAAAATTGGATTGTGCAAAATTGCCAAAATTTTGCCAAGAAGTAAGGCTATAGGCTTGCTATTTTATCAAATATTTGTTGGTTCACAAAATGCCCAAATATTGCCAAAAAGTAAGGCTATAGGCTTGCCATTTTAGCAAAAATTGGATAGTTCATAAAATGCCCAAATTTTGCCCAAAAGTGAGGCTATAAGCTTGCCATTTTATCAAAAATTTCTTGGTTCAAAAATGGACATATTTTGCCAAAAGTAAGGCTGTATGCTTGCCATTTTATTAAACATTTGTTGGTTAAAAAAATGCCCAAATTTTGCCAAAAAGTAAGGCTATAGGCTTGCCATTTTAGCAAAGATTGGATAGTTCAAAAATGCCCAAATATTGCCAAAAAGTAACGCTATAGGCTTGGCATTTTAGCAAAAATTGGATGGTTCAAAAAATGCCCAAATTTTGCCTAAAAGTAAGGCTATAGGCTTGCCATTTTAGCAAAAATTGGATGGTTCAAAAAATACTCAAATTTAGCTAAAAAGTAAGGCTATAGGCTTGCCATTTTATCAAAAATTGGATTGTGCAAAATTGCCACAATTTTGCCAAAAAGTAAGGCTATAGGCTTGCTATTTTATCAAACATTTGTTGGTTCAAAAAGTGCCCAATTTTTGCCAAAAAGTAAGACTTTAGGCTTACTGTTTTATAACAAATTTGACAGTTCAAAAAATACTCAAATTTAGCTAAAAAGTAAGGCTATAGGCTTGCCATTTCATCAAAGCCTTGGTGGTTCAACAAATACCCAAATTTTGCCCAAAAGTAAGGCTATAAGCTTGCCATTTTATCAAAAATTTCTTGGTTCAAAAAATGCCCAAATTTTGCCAAAAAGTAAGGCTATAGGCTTGCCATTTTATCAAATATTTGTTGGTTCAAAAAATGCCCAAATTTTGCCAAAAAGTAAGGCTATAGGCTTGCCATTTTATCAAAAATTTGTTGGTTCAAAAGTGGACATATTTTGCCAAAAAGTAAGGCTGTAAGCTTGCCATTTTATCAAAAATTTCTTGGTTCAAAAAATGCCCAAATTTTGCCAAAAAGTAAGGCTATAGGCTTGCCATTTTATCAAATATTTCTTGGTTCAAAAAATGCCCAAATTTTGCCAAAAAGTAAGGCTATAGGCTTGCCATTTTAGCAAAAATTGGATGGTTCAAAAAATGCCCAAATTTTGCCTAAAAGTAAGGCTATAGGCATGCCATTTTAGCAAAAATTGGATGGTTCAAAAAATACTCAAATTTAGCTAAAAAGTAAGGCTATAGGCTTGCCATTTTAGCAAAAATTGGATGGTTCATAAAATGCCCAAATTTTGCCCAAAATGTAAGGCTTGCCATTTTAGCAAAAAATTGGATGGTTCAAAAAATGCCCAAATATTGCCAAAAATGAAAGGCTATAGGCTTGGCATTTTAGCAAAGATTGGATAGTTCAAAAATGCCCAAATATTGTCAAAAAGTAACGCTATAGGCTTGGCATTTTAGCAAAAATTGGATGGTTCAAAAAATGCCCAAATTTTGCCTAAAAGTAAGGCTATAAGCTTGCCATGTTAGCAAAAATTGGATGGTTCAAAAAATACTCAAATTTAGCTAAAAAGTAAGGCTATAGGCTTGCCATTTTATCAAAAATTGGATTGTGCAAAATTGCCACAATTTTGCCAAAAAGTAAGGCTATAGGCTTGCTATTTTATCAAACATTTGTTGGTTCAAAAAATGCCCAATTTTGGCCAAAAAGTAAGACTTTGGGCTTACTGTTTTATAACAAATTTGACAGTTCAAAAAATAATCAAATTTAGCTAAAAAGTAAGGCTATAGGCTTGCCATTTCATCAAAACCTTGGTGGTTCAACAAATGCCCAAATTTTGCCCAAAAGTAAGGCTATAAGCTTGCCATTTTATCAAAAATTTCTTGGTTCAAAAAATGCCCAAATTTTGTCAAAAAGTAAGGCTATAGGCTTGCCATTTTATCAAATATTTGTTGGTTCAAAAAATGCCCAAATTTTGCCAAAAAGTAAGGCTATAGGCTTGCCATTTTATCAAAAATTTGTTGGTTCAAAAATGGACATATTTTGCCAAAAAGTAAGGCTGTAAGCTTGCCATTTTATCAAAAATTTCTTGGTTCAAAAAATGCCCAAATTTTGCCAAAAAGTAAGGCTATAGGCTTGCTATTTTATCAAACATTTGTTGGTTCAAAAAATGCCCAATTTTTGCCAAAAAGTAAGACTTTAGGCTTACTGTTTTATAACAAATTTGACAGTTCAAAAAATACTCAAATTTAGCTAAAAAGTAAGGCTATAGGCTTGCCATTTCATCAAAACCTTGGTGGTTCAACAAATGCCCAAATTTTGCCAAAAAGTAAGGCTAAAAGCTTGCCATTTTATCAAAAATTTGTTGGTACAAAAAATGCCCAAATTTTGCCAAAATGTAAGGCTATAGGCTTTCCATTTTATCAAATATTTGTTGGTTCAAAAAATGCCCAAATTTTGCCAAAAAGTAAGGCTATAGGCTTGCCATTTTATCAAACATTTGTTGGTTCAAAAAATGCCCACTTTGTGCCAAAAAGTAAGGCTTTAGGCTTACTGTTTTATCACAAATTTGACAGTTCAAAAAATACTCAAATTTAGCTAAAAAGTAAGGCTATAGGCTTGCCATTTCATCAAAAACTTTGTGGTTCAAAAAATGCCCAAATTTTGCCCAAAAGTAAGGCTATAGGCTTGCCATTTTATCAAAAATTTCTTTGTTCAAAAAATGCCCAAATTTTGCCAAAGAGTAAGGCTATAGGCTTGCCATTTTAGCAAAAATTGGATAGTTCATAAAATGCCCAAATTTTGCCAAAAAGTAAGGCTATAGGCTTGCCATTTGATCAAATATTTGTTGTTTCAAAAAAGGCCCAAATTTTGCCAAAAAGTAAGGCTATAGGCTTGCCATTTCATCAAAAATTGGATAGTTCAAAAAATGTACAAATTTTGCCAAAAGTAAGGCTTTAGGCTTGCCATTTCATCAAAACCTTGGTGGTTCAAAAAATGCCCAAATTTTGCCAAAAAGTAAGGCTATAGGCTTGCCATTTCATCAAAAAATTGATTGTTCAATAAATGCTCAAATTTAAATAAAAAGTAAGGCTATAGGCTTGTCATTTTATCAAAATTGGATTCTTCAAAAATGTCCAAATTTCGCCAAAAAGTAATCTATAGGTTTACCATTTTAAAAAAATATTGATGGTTCAATAAATGCCCAAATTTTGCCAAATAGTAAGGCTATAGTTTTGCCTTTTTATAAAAAATCGATATTTCAAAAATTTCCAAATTTTTGCCAAAATAGAAAGGCTTGAGGCTTGCCTTTTTATCCTAAAAATGATGGTTCTGAAAAATGCCCAAATTTTGCCTGCAAAAGTATGGCTATAGGCTTGCCTTTTTTGTAAAAAAATTGATAATTGAAAAGTTCCCAAATTTTTGCCAAAATAATAAGGCTATAGGCCTGTTTTTTTATCAAGATATTGATATTTCAAAAATATCCAAATTTTTGCAAAGTAATAAGGCTATAGGCTTGCCTTTTATCCTAAAAATGATGGTTCTTAAAAATGCCCAAATTTTGCCGGAAAAGTAAGGCTGTAGGCTAAATTTGAAAATGAAGATCTTGGTAGTCGCATTCATGTTGCAGAAAAAATAAAATTGAAAATCCGTCAAATCGAAAGAAAATTTATGTTATTATTGACCAACTATATTACTTAATCTCTGAAGCAAAAGTTAGCAGTTGTTGAATACCTGGTCTGTTCTCTGCATTGTTGACAGAAGAGAGAGGTTGAATGGCTTAAAAGAAATTCATTTTGTAACCCTTGATATGTATCAAATTCAACGTTCGTATGTCCCACCTTATATCTGTGTATTTTGATTATGATTTTGACTTTTTTTTTAATGGCAGCTGATTTGGGTATCAACCGTACAAAAATTATTATCTAACAACTTTGCAACAAAAGCATATCCGAAAGAGCAATCTGAATCTGCTGGGTTTCTTAATACGGCGAAAATAATCCCCAATCTTTGATGTCTAAAGGGCATTTTTATGATACAAAAAGATCAGCCATTAGGTATAAAAGTAAAGATGCCTTAGACAGCAGATGGGAAAGGGTTTTAATTGAAGGGGGTATTAGATAGAGGGAGGGATGTCATCAATAGAACAGCCTTCTCCATTCTGAAAGATGAATCTTAATTTTAGTTCATCAATTCGCCTAAAAGCAGGACTCATTATAATTACTTTTAAACAATATTCAACCATGTTGTCAGCAATGCCAAACTGCACTATGCTTCCTTTAGAAAATAACATGACCAATTATTGGCTATTCAACTAACAAAGACATGTATAACAGCAAATGAAGTCCGGAGTTTTTACACAAATTAAACGTTTTTATGCTTACAGCTCAATCACTTTCTATAAAACTACCATTGTAAACAAAGATGGTCTATTGCTAATTGCGATTCTATCTTATCTAGTACACGAGCATGTTGGTGTACAAAACGAGCTTAAATAATAATAATTTTATAACAAAATACATAATAAACATAGGTTCATCTAATTATAATTAAAAGCCTAATTTTATAAAAGAATTGCGGAAGATTGTAACAAACTGATTTTTTGATCTTGTAACGAGATCGCTATCCATGATGGAGGCACCAGGAGGGGAGGGGGAGGGGTAGGGGGAAGGGTAGGGGGCTCTGAATGGTAATGCCTCTGGAAGATTTACTTCAAAGGGTGAAGGGCTGATAGGGGGAGGGGTGTTTCAACTACAAAGAAGAATTGACTTTGCAAAACAAATATTTTCTGGCAAAGGATGGCCAATTTTGTAAGGGGTGACAATCAATAAGTATAGATTAACAAACTTTTGGCTGGGCAATATATTCGGTCATTTTTCCCTAAGTTATAATATGAATTAATGCCTCTAGCTTTTGATAACGCTCAAAACTTGCATCGTTTAAGGTATGTGGTCTTCCACAAATTTCGTCGCAATTTACCTGACATCTACTAGCGAATTTAAAGACGGTTTTAGCTTCGATCAGCTCGGTTAAGAAATCCGTCTTTGGCTAACTAAAACAGCCGCCAAAATTTGTTGCAACAGCGGGTTTTTATTGGCCAAAAAATTCCCATATGATATTACAGCATTGTATAGAGGCAAGATGGGGGGGGGGGGGGGTTGGTACTTTTGGCGGCTGCTGTTGCCATGTAAGTTTTTCGATATTATCTACTACCTTAAATGCCCGGGCAAATACACCAAATGAAAATGAAAATCAGAGAGACTACGTTCTGCTTCCCTTAAAGGGATGAAATACTAACAAGTGCGATTCTATAAAATTAAAGAAAATACAATAAATATGCTCTGTTCTGTTGTTAGGTCATACTGATGAAAATCACGTGATAAGCTAATTCGCCAGTTGCAAATGATTAGAATCACAATAGAATGTTACACGTGGTCCCATTAACGATCCAGCCATTTCATGGCGTGGATGTAGATTCACCCTTAACAATGCTCCCGCGTGTGTGATGTGTGTTGTGTTAAGCTTTTTAACTATTTTACCAAATTACCAACAACTGAGTATTGCCATATGGTATCATGTTTTAATTTCACTTAGCCAATGTGATATATTCTATAACCAGGCCCATTTCAACCAGGCCTATTTCAACCAGGCTCTTTTCAACCAGGCCCATTGCAATCAGGGCTGGTTCAACCAGATCTTCTCGAGCAGGCTAATTGTTGTCATAATTTTCTAGAAAGCTATTAAATTAATTGGATGCCTTAGCCTCGAAATTTCTCTATTTGTTTCTTACATTGATGCTTACATTAGCCCTTCAAAAAAGGTTTATGTTTTGCTCAGAGGAAAAGCGCTCAATGTGACGTAAAGACTTTAAAATGTGACGTCAAGACTTGAAATGTGACGTAAAGACTTAAAAATGTTACGTCAAGACTTTAAATGTGACGTAAAGACTTTAAATGTGACGTAAAGACTTTAAATGTGAGGTAAAGACTTTAAATGTGAGGTAAAAGCTTTGTAACAATCAAATCTTAAAAAAACAAAGCAGCATAAATAGCTGAACGGCGAATTTCAAAAATTTCAATGTTCTTTTTGAAAAACATAAATTACGTGAGCAACTATCAGCAAACCCCTTACCATTGGAAAAATCGTAAATACCTTCATCTATGAAAGATAAGATCGACAGATAAAGGGACGGGGGTTGAAACGTTTCAAAAAGGACACGTTGATAAGCAAAGGGGATAACTCTTTAAAATGTTGATAAAAACAGACCAGCTGCATTAATCAAAAACCATTTTATCTGGAGCACACACAAACACAAAGACATCATGTTCTGATAACAGTGATACCACATGGCAATGGAACAATCTAATTATCAAGATCTTATTAGCAGCCTTTTGACGGTTGTAGAATATCTTTTTGTCGAGAAGCAAAAATCAAGTAAGTTGAAGTAAAATAATGAATTATTGCAAAAGCAGGCCTTGCATTTTTCTTCATTCAATCATTTATTCAATCTACGACTTCCAGATTCGTTTAATTACTTTTTTATCGTATGCATCCACTTTTCCATTTATTTTCATAATTCAGACATTCGTTGATTCACTCAATCATTCATTCATTTATTGTATATTTATTCGTTCATTTATTGCTTCAATTGTCAAATTGATCTTTATAAATCAATATTCTATATAATTTCTTTACTGTATAAATTCATTCTTAACAAATTCATTCTCTAATTTGTGCATGCATTCATTCTTTCACTCGTTCATTCATTCATTCATTTGTTCACTCATCCATCAAATCATTGCCTACGTCAGCAATCAGCGTTAGTCTGATCTCCATTAAGCCCAGCAACAAGTTTCTATTCGTTGGGATGTTTTTAAGCGAAAACACATTTTTGCTCTAAAGAATCCACTATATTTCATTAATAAAAGTCAAATGAATTTTACAATGATGAATATAACAGAGATGAAACGGAATTTTAATCACCAATTTGTTCGGAAATGAAAATGCCAGAAATCTCGATAAACCGACCGCAATCGGATTTCATCGAAATAATCGGTCAAGCCCCCAAAAAACTGCTAATCAGATATTTACACAGCCTACAAAACTAGAATAACGACTTGCAAAGCAAAAACCTTTTAAAATAATGCATCTCTTTCTCTCCAACTGATAATATCATTTATAATATTCCTAGATGTTCTACAAACAAAATATCAAGATGGCACTGGGTGGACCTGACATGATCATTCAGAATAGATGCTCATATGCAAGGGTACTACAAGCAAAAGGCTATCCCATGCACAGGGTGTATGAGGGCATTCAATCCCCCTTGTCAACAAGGACAGAGATTAAAAGGGTAGCTTTGGCTTCTCCCTCAGCAACCATCCTCGTGCTATTTACAGTTGCGGCGTAAATACACCAGCACAAGTCTTTTGCGGGATCTCTGCATGAAATGTTCATATCAAAATTTGATAGACAAACTAAACTCATATTTATCATTTCTCCCAATCCTTATCGCCGTTTTTTTATTCTGGTGAGGTCTTGAACACAATTCAATAAAAGGAATTAAAACGATAAAGGATGATTTGAAGGGCTTTTCATTTTTGCAACGGGAGAATGGTTGCTTTGTTTTTAAGTAATGAGTGGTCGGGCAGAACAGCGACAAAGGCTTATCACGATGGTGGAATGTACTTTTAGCCATTTAAATGCTACTTTGAATATCTTGCTAATATTTGCATTGCTATGTAGGCTTTTAAAAAAAAGGTGGCCCTTCCAGCAAATTGGCAGTTGGCAACGTGCTTTAAACATAGCCCTGCCTGTTACACTTACAGCATCGTTGGATGATCATGAAACAAAACTCATTTAAACACAAAAGCTTGGGTATGCCCAAGACAAAACAAAACACAATGTTTCAACGGCTTTTAAACGTTGGTTGACTAACGTTGGTTCGAATCAAACTGTATTGCTACAATTCGTTTCTTTTGATACGTGCAGCACCAATAAAGTACATGTATCGTAGAAGATAACTCAAGACACTTTTAACTCTTGTCACAAAAACAGTAATGAAGCCTGCGGGTGGTCTGCGGGTGATATGCGGGTGGTCTGCGTGAGTCACCCCACTTCCAGAGATACAAGGGCTTTCATCCGGGCAATGATTAATGACTATGGACCCTTTTTTATGGTACCAAATTATGGCAAATGTACTATATATATCTGAAGCATTTTATAGACAATTTTATGCTTCATATTTTTTTTAAAAATGTAACTTTATAAAGTAAATAAACAGGACAGAACTAGATACCTGGCAGTGGAAACAAAACCAACAATATCAATAAAAAACAATCCATCAAAAATTGCAACTAAAACTCATCTGTTTTCCAGATTCTGAATCCTCTTTCAAGACTATTTAGAATCAGTCAGTTAATAGGATATACTGGTTTAAGGTTTATGGAATGACCAATGGCTTCGGTTTTAGCTTTGGCTGTGCCAAATTTTTCTAAAGCATAGTTTGGTTAAACTTCGTAAACTTCAATATTTGCCTTAAAATAAAGAACGAAGCTCACTGGACTGTGACAAGAGTTAAAATGGCCAAACGAAACAGTTCTTTTGATGACGAAATCTGGTCATCATCCAACGAGTGTGCTCATGCTCGTTTAATCATAAAATATAAACTACTAAATTGGAAATCAATATTAAAAAGCTAACAAATAAAACAGAGCAAGAATATTCTAACCTCCATGATTTTGAATTTAGTTTTGCAATCGAGGCTGTTGAACTTGTTGCTTTTGTGGTTTTGACTACAATAAAACAATAAAACTATATGATAAATATAAGGAACATCGCAAAGCGGCAGGAATGCAAAGCTAATACGACAAGATCATAATTTATGATTCGCTACTAACAGTTCGTCCAGGCATACGGTCATTCTTTCGAATGAAACCTTTCTTTTTGCAAATCCAAACCCCTTAGTAAGGGACCAGGGCTACAATTACAATACATGTTAATTGAACAAGGGGGATGGGGGAGGCTTGGCCCAATTTCCTGTTTTTTTTGCTAGGGTTCGAACAATTTTGCAACTGATTGTAGAGTCACATTTGAGTTGCCCAGTTTGAGACTTCATTGAGCAACTGTAAGCAACTAAGCAACGAGATATGTAAACAGGCAGCCCCTTAGTATGCAACTAGGGCTGGAGACACAATTCACATTAGAAGCTTGAGGCTTAATGAGCTTGAACCCTTTCGGGAAATTGCAACATGGAAAATTTCCCTGCCACGATTGGTTGGAGCTCTTGGTTTCGTTGATCGTTTAAGACACAATAAACACGCTATTCTCACAAAAGAATAAATTAAGGGACAGAGCCCCCTTCCCCCTTCCCCCTTAATAGAGCTAACGTTTCACTGATGAGAGACAAGATATAGAAACGTCAACCAGTAAAGAAGAACTTTATCTGTTACAATCAACCTAAGACCTGTTATTGGCAGCAAAATTAAATTAATGACACCAATATCATAATGAAAAGCACATACCAGCAGGGTAAGTTGAAAAATATAAACTCTCTTGGTATGGAGCCTCAGAGTTGTCAGCAAAGTAAGTCTTCATCTAGATAAAAAAATGATGGCTTATTCAATGGACGAATTAAGCAAAAAAATAGAAATTCTTCAACACTGAAATTTATAGAATCTAAAAAATTCATTTTGCATCAATACAAAAACCTAAAAAGGTAAAAGGCATGGGCAATAAGAATCATCATGAATTGATCGAAAACTGATCACATTGTTGCTAATCAAAAACGCTCAAAATAAAATGGAACAAATCTTACTTGAAGAAAATAACGACAATCTTCGTACAAATCTACCAATTGGATTTCTCTTCTTCTTGCGTTGAGTAGCACTGTTTTTCTATCTTTGTTTTTCACTTTTTTTTTACATTTGTCTAGGGAATAATCGAATTGAATCCCAACCACATGACCTGGAAAGAAAAATTTGATGATTAGTAAATAGAATAAAAACATGCTCTTTGGAGAAAAAGGTGATAGATAAAATAATAATAAATATAGGATAGATCTAATAACAAGTAAGAAAACATGACAAATACCTGGAACTCTCCATCTAACAACAGCAGACAGTAAGCCATTTTTGGAATAAAAAGTCCTCATGCACTTAAGTTCAACAGTTGTGTCTGTTATTGAAGTAGGGACAACTAAATTTTTCACAGTTGTGCCTTAAAGGTAAAAATATGAATTATTTGTAAACATGAAGAGAGAAAGACGCGGCAAAAGATTGAAAATGGTCGAAATTGATTTCTACACGTGCATTGGAACACAAAAAGGTTGCATTGAGTATGTCAAGGCTAGGACAGCCAGGAGTGCTAATAAATAAAAAGGCGTTCGGGGTGTCTGATGAAGGTTTTCATGAAATTTGCTACAAAAATTGAGTTGGCTATTTGTTAACAGCAAGACAAATTTGCAACAAAGGATGTTTGCTATAGATACAGCTAATGCTTCAAGTAAAAGCAATAAAATGCTTGCTTTCTATCCAATGCAAAAAATTATTTGAAATGATAACATCACATGCATTGCGTGTTTATTTTACAGAAGGGCAAATTTCTTGCCATGTTTCACTGATTTAAGCTTTGGTTGCTGGCGCTTTCATCCACTTTTTCAACCCCCCCATGCCACTTTTCAACCCCCTCTCATAGGGAAGCTATCATCGCCACATACCCTAGTACAAAAAAGCGATTCAAAAATCTGAATTTGACGAAGTACGAAATAAATGGGAACTAGTAGGTTTTTATTTAACAAGCATGCATGGAAATGAAGACCAAAGCCTACAGCAAGTGCCAAACCTTCCTTTAAACTACCGGTTGAAACTGGGTGCAATTCCTCAGAAGATAAAAGGATGTGGTGGCATTGCTGTTTGTATTTTTCCAGCAATCTACCTAAATCAAAGACTATGAATGACTGTGAAACGGCCATGCTTTCTGAGCTCTGGCATAGCTTGTAAGGAATTAAAATGAATACAAAAAAGCAATAGATAAGTTGATTAAAACCATTCTATTTCTCAAAACAACAAAATTTTGCTAAAATTACCTGCTGAAATCGGTGGCGTTTTTAACTGAATTTTATTCCATTCACCTTTCACTCTCTTTCTTCCTCTAAATATTGAAAGAGCCTGAATCTTGACGTCATAGAGTGCGTCCGGTTGTAAATCGGTTAGAACAGTGGAAGTTTCTCTTCCAGAGACCTTTTTCGTTATCACTGGAACAGTGACATAGTGCTCATCTGTGCCAACAACTTGCTTATAGTATAGGATTCTATACTTTCGAACTGGCAGCCCTAAAAAGCAAAGCAGTGAATCAGAACTTTGACAAAAAGCCCTGATAAGCACAGAAGAGAAAACAAAACCGTGTAGTTAAATTTAACTTGATTTCAGTATGAAGTCATCTTTTATTCTATATCGTCGCATTTCTATCGCCCTCTGTTGGGAGCATTGCTTGTATCCCTGTCCATAAAGGGAATTTACCTACGCAATATCTAGTCGGGGTTATGATAAGTCCTTGATTTTCCTGGAACTTAAACACCAAAGTTCCAATTTGCAGTCTTCAATAAAAAGAACAGCAACCTGAGTATTGATATTTTTTATTGTTTCTCAGTAATAATGCTCTCAATTTCCAATCTTAAAATAAGATATTTTTCAGGCAATGCTATGAACTTCCACAAATACATACTTAAGAAACGAGGCGGTGACCATGAAATCTTGACGAATATTTTGCCATTTTGAAACCATGCGCCAGTTGCCGTGAAATTCCTTGGTGGATGAGGCCTTCTAATTGGAATATTTAGTCGAACTGATCTGGAAGGCTTCGAAAACCCGTTTGTGCCATTCAGCGAGAAAGCGAGGACCCTCATTTGGTACCAATCCCTGGGGACAAGGTGTTGATACATCACCTCCATTTGCATCGAAGTTGTCTGAAAAAAAGAAATTTCAAAATAACTAAAAATAATTGGATTTATTGGCATGTTCTTCAAAAAGCATTGATTAAGCGACATTCTCAGATCACAGATAACATGATTAGTGTATTTTATAGAAGGGGGCATGTGGACTAAGTGCTGTCATAACTATAATGGAATCCAAAGCACATGACCTCAATCTCTCACTTATGCTGTATCACATTCTGGTCTGAATGGTCACGTAAATGTACAAGGGAGGTGTAGAAGAGTCCTTTTCTTCGCAAATGCTCCTCCTCAGCTGCATAAGAACACTCTGAGGGGGTGGGATAATCAAAGGAAAGCTATAAACATTGAAAATGCTTAACGATTGCTCCCTTGATGCCATTTGCGATTACTTGAGACATTACCCTGCTAAACTGATCTGGTCTGACATTAAACAACCGCTCTATTTACAAACATTGGAAAACTGGGATAAAGAGCGCCTTCTTCTTATGATCTTCTTAAGAGATAGATAAAAAGCACTTTCGTCTTAGACTATAAGTACTGTTTTCGTTGCAAATAAGTCATGCTAAAGATGTGATACAATATTCTAGTTGCAATTTTTGAAAGGAAGAAAAAATTCTTATAAACAATTGTGCCTTGTTGGTTTTTGATGAATTCTTGTACCTCTTTAAAATCTGAGCATGCGATTTTATTGCATAACCACCTGATGTGACATTGTTATCGTGGATATCTGTAAGAAATGGAGTGTTTATGGCAGAGGCGTATTGGTTGTTCGATTGTTGAATTAAATAAGTTGCTCGGGTGGTTAAAATGTTTGAACCGTTAGAATTAGGAAAAAATTGCATCTTAGTTGCAACAAATTCACGTTCCAATGTTCAAAAGGAACCTGAACAATGACAAGCTTTGAAATAATTTAAAAGAAAGAAAGAAATGTGAGATATTTATGAAGAATAAATGTAGCCAACGTTATAAACCGTGTGAAGATATTAAGAGCACTCTATGAATTATTAGCAATAATGTAGATGGGGGATGTGTTCATTCTAAGTTGTTGTTTATCTTTTTTGTCATTTAGATTATCTGTATTTGTACTTTTGTATACTTTTGTATATTATCTGTATATTGATGTAAGTGCTGTCGTAGTTGGAGCTCGATGACATCATGTCTTCTCCGGCTGCGGCAGACACACAACATCTATATGTAGTTAATTTTGAGTTATATTTATTTGTGATATATATATATAAAAGCTATTAAGATAACCGAGAGAAGATCTGTTCAGAAGACTCCCTAAATACGAGTGGACAATAGTCGTATTAAATACTCGTATTATGGACAATAGTCCGTGTGGAGGGGTCATTTCTCCCCAACCCTACCAGGAGGGGGTCATTTATCCCCAACCCTACTAGGAGGGGGGGGTCATTTCTCCCCAACCCTACTAGGAGGGGGGTCATTTCTCCCCAACCCTACCAGGAGGGGGTCATTTATCCCCCCAAATCCTTCATTTACTTTAGACCTGATATTGGGTTAATCTAGTTATCGTGATACGTTTGAAAATTGCAAAAGTCCAACAGTCCCGCATTCCAGCAATCTAAAAATTCCATATTTTGTAGAATGCTATTTGACTATAATTGGAAAAAAACCCGCAAGCAGCTTAGACAGCAAAACAAAACAACCATTGGCAGCCACAAATGAATTAGAAAAGATTAAGGTTTTTCATCTGGATTTTGGTTGCAGCCGATAAAACCAGAAAGCAACAAATGAGTTTTCAAGCTCATTCTCTACAATAGGGTAATATTAGATCTACGGTAAGGGATGTAAAAACAAGAGTGCGTAGGAGGCTTGGGTGGAAAGGAGGCTGGGGCGGTGAAAAAAGGCAAGGGGCAAAAGGATGCCAGGGGTGGCTGAACCCCTCTGAAATATTTTGCAAAAAGCTAAGTGTAACATTTCATTGTATACAAAAGTGATACCTGTTATGAGACGAAGTATGCGAAATTTAGGACTAGAAAAGACCAAGGCATACAGACAGTGTCATGCAGAAGCCATGTCAAAACATTCCAGTTCAGATAGCAACCTGTTGCCTTTATAGCTCCTGTAAAATTCGCAGGTTTTCTGCCCCAACCACCCCCCCTCCCATCCTCTTGAAGGGACGCCTAAGATTAATCGCACTTAATGTTGCTTCTTTTTCAATATTTATCAACTCAATAACTATACACAATCATTGCTTCTGAAACCATGAAATTTCACATTTCGTTTTCAGTAGCACGTTTTGAGTCTGTTAATACAGGAAAAGGATCAATAACGGAGTTAATTTGCGGTATGAAATATTGATGTCGTGACGAAATTCGCACGTATTTCTCTCCCACTATTTGCATCCAGAGTCAAAACTTCATTTAAAAACTGTTTACGTGCAATTATCGTTTACGTCATTCTATGTTTTACTAATTTTACTTCACTGCAAATTCATGAATAATTTATGACTCAATATTCGTTGTCATTTCCAACATTTTTATGCTCTTGCGTTATTCAAGGGTTGAAAGATTAGTAAGCCTTGCGCATGGCAAATCGAGCCGAGCGGTTTTTGTGAAGTATGTACTTCAAAATATGTTCGACATGTACTAAATTTTTCATAAATGCGGGTAAATTGCTATTTCATCGGCTTGATTTAGTCAAAACCATCTTGACTTCTTTCTACGCTTAAACAAAACATACAATTGAACTCCAACGTCAAGGGGAATAGAAATTACATCGTAGCGTTTGTTATCCAGGAGCCTCTGTTTCAAATTACATGAAGTGAGGAATTCAATATGCTCCTTTACAACAATGCCAGCCAAAAGAGTTGGAACACCATGCTTCTTTTGTCAATGTAATCCACCCCTTCCTCTCTATGCAATAAATGTTTACTAAAGATGTTTAGCCATGTTAAAAGAAATTGAAATGAAATGAGAAAAAAGCACGAGTATGAAACAAATTTAGCCCATTGTAAATAGAAATGGATAAAGATGTTGTGGCATTTAAAAGTCAAATGAACGTCAGTCTCAAACTATATTGCATGTGAAAGATCTTAAAAACGCTGCTTAAAGTGGCACATACTCAAACGAACGCACCACGGTAGAATTAAAAAATTTACAAACAAAAAACATGAGAATCACCTTGCCAACGTAAGTCCAGAAAGAGAAATCACGATTGGATGGTCTTTGTAAACTTGATGATTGCCTTTTTTCAATGATAAACATTGTGGGTTTCTTCCATGTTGAATTCAATGGAAATCGCCATGATACTAACAATGATGATTCTATTAACTTGACGCTGACTTTAATCGGAACCGGAGGATATGCTATAAAAATAAAAATTGTTTGAGTTACTTTGATCGATGATTTATGATCAATGATTTATGATCAATGTTTAATGATCAATGATTAATGATCAATGATTTGTGGTCAATGATTAATGATCAATGTTTAATGATCAATGATTTGTGGTCAATGATTAATGATCAATTTTTAATGATCAATGATTTGTGGTCAATGATTAATGATCAATTTTTAATGATCAATGATTTGTGGTCAATGATTAATGATCAATGTTTAATGATCAATGATTTGTGGTCAATGATTAATGATCAATGTTTAATGATCAATGATTTGTGGTCAATGATTAATGATCAATTTTTAATGATCAATGATTTGTGGTCAATGTTTAATGATCAATGTTTAATGATCAATGATTTGTGGTCAATGATTAATGATCAATGTTTAATGATCAATGATTTGTGGTCAATGATTAATGATCAATTTTTAATGATCAATGATTTGTGGTCAATGTTTAATGATCAATGTTTAATGATCAATGATTTGTGGTCAATGATTAATGATCAAT